>CM068953.1:160681418-160699478 GCA_035128595.1 Eptatretus atami | reverse complement strand
CAACTGATGGTATATTTGCCGAAATGAAATATAAATATAAACACATTTTTAGCCTTTTATATTTAAATACTTTTCCACCGAAGGTGCAAAAGTTTCAAAACCAAAATGTAAACGTCGGCATTTATTTTCAAAAAATAATTTCGTGCGGCGCACCAAAATGCCGAGTCACCTTTAACCAAACTGCGCAGTCGAGCCCGGCTGCGCAGTGGAACTGCGCAGTCGCCTTCGGTCATGGCGTCTGAGCAGTGGCCAGCGTGGTTCAGATTGACTGTGGTTTCTGGGGCGAAAGTGATTGTTAACAAGTATGTCAGCGGTATAAATTTGAGTGACTGTATTGGTGATTTAATCACGCAACATCTTGACGACGAATATTCTGGCCGAACGATTGCATCAATTCATTGCAGCAGCAGGGATGATTCGCAGGCGACTCTCGATCGTGCCGATTTTGTTTCCATCGAAAGTTGTACACCGCTGTTCGTATTGAAAGATTTCGGTGCAAGTACGTCAAAGTTTCCCTGCGAGATGCTGATATTCAGCTTTCAACGGACCAGAAATCAGCCTTTGATGTCTCATGTGGATGGGGAGATGGTACTATCAGATGCCCACTGAAAAGTAAGAGCTGGTTATGGCTCTGATTGACCGTTTTGAGCGTGTTGACTCCTAGTAGACACCTTTTTTAAATCACATCCAGCACTATGCACTGGTGTGCACCATCTACGATTGGACAGTAATTTTCTCAGCATTGTTTCCATTTGTTTGATGATCCAACAGGTTTCTATAAGAAAAACATGCCAGACTATATTGTAAAGCCAAGTTTTAATCCTTCTTTATTGTTTTTCACATCAGATACAGTGAACATGGGCATCCTGCATTTGAATGGTCTTCCATCTTCAATGTTTTCTTAGATCCTCCTGGTCCAGGATTTATATTTATTTCCCCCACCTACCCTTGTCTTTTCCATGGAACATCCGAAAAAAATCATTAACATATATAATTTCTAAAAATTGAAATTATATTTATATTATCGACCTACCGACCCTACATTTTAGCTGAAGAACTGCGTAAACCAAGTTATAAATAACTAAGGCCTTATTGCAGAATTAAACTACAAAAAGTTATCACAGGAACAGCATGCAATGCTCACCTCCATCATCTTGAGCCAGATTAAGTAAAAAAAAAAATCAAATTTAAACAAGAAAATAAAATCAACAGTCAAACAACTTAAACCCTATATTGACAATTTTTTGAAATGTTGCAGTAAATAATGTTTATAACAGGCGGTGCTATAAACATCGTTTTCTGTAACATTTCAAGAAATGATTTATTGACAGCACATGTTGTTGCAAAGCTGCGATGGTGCCATTGAGAAGTCTCTGATACACTGAGGTCGACATGGTAACAAATACTCTTAAGCTTTTTCACACGAAAAAAGAAAGAGGAAAAAAAGAAGAAAAAGAAAATGCACCCTTAATCAAAAGTGAATTTTATCCACAAAAGATTGGAGAAGGGGCATAATCTTTTATGTGTGTGGACTAACAGCATACTCTGAAATCCTTTGAAGCTGAGCTCCCTCATCAAATTGCTGTCATTCGTATCAAGTCACTCATGGCAAAGCATCGAATATTTATTTGCCTTTCTTGTGTATATTTTCATTCACGATGTGTCAAGTGTGTCGCACCTGCTGTAATTATGAGTTTTGTTTTACGTGTTCGATGTACAAAATCGAAAACAGTGACGAAAGGTGGGTTCAGCGGCAACTGTTTTTGCACAAAGTTTTCAAGTGCACAAAAACTGCAAAAATAAAATAAAACACAAGTACAAAAGTAAAAACGGATCAGAGTATAAAGATAAATAAAAACACAATGTATGCAGAGAGGAGGAGGAAAAAGAAAATGAGGAAGAAGGAGCAAACAAATTTTAACAAGAAGGGCACTCGGTAGAGCACATGCCTCCACCACGTAAAGCCTGATCCATGAGAACATATCGGGCCCAATACATTTTTGAAATATCATGCTATATATCGTTTTTGGCCAAATCTCTCAATGGTGAAGAATCACTTTAAAAATTAAATAATTCTCGGATCCACATCCGGATCCGGATCTTCACCAAAATCGAATCAGTTCATCCTCGTCACACACACCCAACATGTCCACAAAATTTCATCCGGATTCATCCACAACTTTTTGAGATATCACGCTCACAGTCAAACAAACGGACAAACAAGAAACAGACTGTGGTGAAACAACCGCCTTCATCTTCGGTGATGGAGGTAAACATGAGTGAGAATGTTGGGGAGGAAGGGTGGAGGGATATGCCTTTCCCTCTTGGGGCACTGAGAGATGGCACGATGTGGGCAAGCTGTTTGGGATTGGAGGCAAGTCCATTCAGGGACTCGAAGACTCCAGACACACACCCCCCCCCCCACCTCACACTCCCCAAGAAAGTCTTTCCTCTGCAGACAGCTGGTCCACACTCTCTTAACTCTTCTGACTGCAGGCCCAACTCTCAAATGCTCCTACATTCCTCGAGGGAGGGATTTTTTAAAAGCTTTACATGTGGCATCACTCGTACTCCCGTATTCGCATCACAGTAGTCACATGACCTTCCGGCTCGGGGTGCCACAAGTGATGCCACACCAACCGGCCCGCCATTCCAGTCGCCATTGTGCCGACCACAGTGTGGGGCATTGAATAAAAATGGAAAGGAGTAAAAAGGTAAGCAAACAACTGGTTGGGGGGGGGGGGTTGGAGAGCCTATTACACCAACCATGAGGTAGGGAATTGAATTGAAGATGAAAAGAAAAAAGAAAAAAAAAACACAAAACCAGGGGCTGATAGGAAGACGAGGTCTTTCTGCACAAATGATCACGGCAGCACTAATTTAAAGCATTACAGGACATTTTAGTTGAACAGTCGAACCACCGAGCCATTTTCGTAACAAAACTTGATTATAATTGCCACACCGAGTGTTATGAGACAGTGGATGACAAGTGTTTGCAGGGAAACTTTTTGAATAAAAATAAAAGGCAGTAATTCTTATGCTGACAAATGTGCGTTGCAGGACTCACGCAGAAGACCTTTCGAGCTTTCATGTCAGAAGTCACACACCTGGGAGACACAAGGTGAGTTTGTCAATCGTCGTGGCAATGTTTCCTGCTGTACCAAAACACCTTGTTAATTCCTCCATTCGTGACACCATCTGGAAAAAACAAAAATAAGACAAAACATGAGAAATAAAAGGCATTTGAACAAATAAACAAAAAGAGAAAAGTTACCAAACAACATGAATGTGTGTAATCTGCTTAAAACATCCATTTACAACCAGATTGCAGATACATATAAGATTTAACTTTTCTTCTTCCTTGCATGCAGCACAAGGCTGTGGGTAGCATGATCGGCTGAGGGCAAGGATGTTCAACTGATGCAGTGCCCTCTGCTGGTTAGGGCAGGAATATTTAATTTGTTCATGGCACGGCGATAGCTCGCCTCCTCTTCGCAAAGGACACCATTTGATCTTCAATGTCCACCAATTGATGCTGGCAGACAGGACGCCTGTTTAACATCCATCCGAGAGGGCGCTACACGCATCGATGAATCACCCTGTCTGTGAAACAATGGGATGACAGTTCATAGCTAGGTGGAATTCAAACGCAGGCTAGACAGCTTAGAAGTGATTGTGTGCACCTCCAGGCCATCCTGTCAGCCCATTATTATATTTAATACAACTCAAACATCCTACGCATGTCGACATGTGCACACACCAGTAATTAATAAATAAATAATTAAAGGCAAATCTGAACAGAAGGTTTTTTTATGTATACCTTGTCGAGGCTCATAGAGAGAGCTAACACACAATGCACAGCAAGGGGGGCATGAGACAAGAGGGGTGGGAGAGGGAAGGAAAGACAGTGGAGAACAGAGACATTAGGAGATCTGTGGAAGGGAGAGGGATGGGGTGGGGAACATGGGGTATACAAGATGGACATTACAGGGACTTTCAGGAAGGAAAGCAGGGAATTTGAAGGAGGTGGGTTTGGGGTGGATTAACAGGGGTAGAAAAGATCGAGGTTTTGGATGGGGAAGATAAGAGGTGGTGGTGAACAGCTGTTTGAAGACCTGGAGGGAAGAGTGGGATTGAAGAGGGTGAGGGAGTTTACTCCAAAGGCGGGAAAAAAGAGACTGAAGTTGAGAGTCAAAAGACTGACAAAAAGGCAGAATGGCAGAGGGAGCAAGAAAAAACACATTTGCGATCAAGTGAAGGGTAGGGTTGTAGTTGGCAGAAAAAAAAGAAGTAAGGGGTGGGTTCAGAAAATGGTTAAAAGCTCAATTATAATGATAAAACATACATGATATGGTGGTGGCAAAGTCTTCAAGGACTGGAGGAAAAAGCACATCTAATGTTTAATGGTAATTGGAGAGGTTGTGGGGGCGTAATGGAATTGAGACAAGCATGACATTCTGATGTGGGAAAAGTAGGCGAGTGGATTTCTGAAAGCACAGATACAGCCTGAAAGGGCAGAGTATTTGCAGAAAGAGGAAAAAGCAAGAAAAGCAAGTCCAGAAGAGGGGTGGTGAGGAAGTGATTCAAACTCCTGGGTCTCACTATCAAACCACATCTTTCTTGGGCAAACCACATTTCAAGTTTGCTCCGAAAGCCAGCCATCAACTGGGCATCCTCAGTCATTCAAAATCCTTCCGCGGCACACCCGGACTCCTATCCACCTACAAGGCCTTCATCCACAGCTTGATGGGGTACAGCTCTCCCACTCTGGACTGGCTACCCTACCTCATACCTTGCTCAGCTTGACGCCATGGAAACAAAGGCTTTCAAGATCATTAGAATCTCCCACAGTGAAGCCGAGTCTATGGGTCTGTCACTACGCCATCGCAGACAGGTCGGTGGTCTCTGTCTTCTACCACCTCCTTTTGGGCTTGCACCCTCTCTCTTTCTGTGCTTTGTCCCTCCCCCTCCCACAGTCCACCATCAATGCCATTCTGGTTAAACTACCTAAATAAAGATCACTGCTCACCTCCACTCATTCGTTCCACTTTTCTCAAGCCTGTGGAACCAACTTCCAGATTCTCTCAATCTCAATCTTCCACTAGGTGTTCAAGACACATGATCACCATCATCTCAGCCCGTCCACATCCAATACCAATGATATTTCTGTCCTCGTTAGCCCCCCAATCCCATCGAATTTCTAAATTTCCACTTTTCCCTCCTGAGGGTTCCTTTTGTATCCACCTTGTCCACCCAATGCATATCTCCTGCCCTCATTCTTCCCCAACACCCATTGTTTGTCCAAGTCTGCCTCCATCTTGGCCTTCAACCTTGCTGTTTGTGTCTATCTGTCTCTCAACTGTTGTTTTTGTCTTGTTATGTCCTGATCTGTTCAGTGTACTAGTACTAGCTCTTCCACAAGCCTCAGCTATGTATAACAAAAAAAAAAGGACAAGGTTTCAACCTGGCTGCCATAAGCAAAGACAAAACAGTCTCAGCCTCTAATCAAAAACAACCAATTACTCAGAAAGCTTTTCCAAGGGCAAGAGGTGGGGTTCCCCTTCCTGTCAAGGACAGAGTGCCCAAGGCAGTGTCTTTGGCCCAATCCTGTTCCTAATAAATGAGATTTTTGACTCCCTGGAAAATCCTCTTGATCTTTTTGCTGACCACTCAACCCTCCATCATCACATCCCTCATCCTTCAGATAGGTAGGCAGCAGCCTCTTCCCTCTCTGCAAACCTTAATAGAACTATAATGGCACTCGGTAAGCGCATACCTCTGTCAAGCTGTATCTAGCTTGTTCACCCCAGTGTCTCCCCACGTCCTTTTTCCTCAAAGTTTACTATTATTTTGTCCCTCCACCTGCTGCTGGTTTATTCTAAAACACTCCACTGCAACTCCCCATCCCCCTTTTCCTCTGCTATTTCATAGCCTGATCCGTTGTGTTCTGGCTCCCCCACAAGCCTCGACAATTATAAAACTCCTACAAAAGCCTACATCGTGAAGCGTCCCCACCACAACGTAATGGTTGTGTCACGCCATAATCAGATGCAAAACATTCCCTGGTGAGGTTTATTTTACATGAGAATATTTAGAATCACAAGTTTATCTGATCACTCTCACTTGTGGAACAACATCTTCAGCCTGTTCAAACTCATTCTCCCTGGGATTCAAGTTGGCTCTTCACCTCCTTCCTCGGACCATCCCTCACACATACTCGTCTTTTCTACCCTGATAAACACTCTAAAAGTCTCCCCCTCCTTACCAAGTTATTGCGTTTTCTCTCCTCTGCCTGAACCTGTCTTTCCTTGTTCTATTGTTGTTTCATCACCCTTTCTCTTCAGTTCTTTCAGCCCATTCTTGCCTTGTTTGACATTGTAACCAGCTTGTTCATCCCATGTCTGCATCCCCTACTCTTCAATCTTCCTCTCACCTATTCTTCCTCAAGTGTCCTTCTTCCCCACATGCCACTGTTCGAGCTGCTCTGTATTTGTGTCCCAGCTCTTTGATGAGCTTAGATTTTGTTATATATATATATAAAAAACCCACAAAGACATTCCTTCACTGTCATGGCACAAATTTGTGTTGTGCATCCTTAACTCTGCAAAGTTGCAACCTTGAATGATTTTTTTTTTTGAAGAAAACAAGACAAAGCTGCTTGGACCCAACGAGTGAACAAGCTTGAATAAATGGATCTATTCTGCAGTCTCCAGATTTAATATAACTCCTCTTTTTTATAAGTACATAGTCGAGCTCGTGGAAAGGATAGCATTAGTACACTGAACGGTCAGGACACAACGGCAAAAAAGAAACAGTTGAGAGAAGGGGGAAACACCAACAGCAGAGTTAAAGGCCAAGATCGAGACAGACTTGGACAAACAATGGGTGTGTGGAGGAATGATGAGCAGGAGATGATGAATGGGTGAACAAGATGGATACAGAAGGAAACTCTCAGGAGGAAAAATGTAAATTTGGAACGAGAGATTGGGATTGGTTGTGGGGGGGGGGGGGGGGCGAGGGTAGAAAAGATCATTGGAGACGATCTGAGATGGTGTGAACAGCTGTCATGAAGAGCTGAAAGAAAGATAATGACATTAAAGAAAGAAGATAATGAAGAAATGACATTAAAGATAATGTGAAAGTTGGTTCCACAGGCAGGGAAAAATAGAGAGGAATAAATGAGTGGAGGTGAGCAGTTATCTGGATTTAGGGACTTTCACCAGAAGGAGATTTAAGGTTGACTGTCTGTGCGCTGCAGAAACCGAAGGGGACATTTACAACAATGCTCAAGCGAAAACATAAATTAATAGATTTGAAGAGTATCACAAATTCAGCACTCCTCCAAATGACAACTACTTAATACAGTACAGACATCGCATGCGTGAAAGTTCTGAATTGGTGATCTTGTCTCTTCAAAATTGTAATACAACCATCTTTCAAGGGCATGTTGCACAAGTCTGACGTTATTCAACATATTCCATCTCGTGTCTCTTATAACCCCCATAGTGAGTGACAAAAACATCTTAGCAACAGGAAATTGGCTCATCCACTCAGTACCCTTCATTCGGTAATAGCTAAACTATGTTGCAATTATTTTTTAAGATTATCCCCACATCTGAAAAAGGAAAAAAAACATAAAAATATTATTGAGGAACAATCATAAATAGACCATTTAACACCATTATGGTCACCTCAAAATCATAAAGGGTGAATAAACCTCATAACTATGTACAAACACTGAACATGCTGTGAAGGAATGCCGACAATACCAATGACTCAATGACACCTTCATGATAAAGCACTTTGGCGTGAGAGAGGATGCATCGCTCTTTTAAACCCAATTGTTGTGTTTTAACAGGGGTTGAGGTTGATGTAAAGCTACAGGAAAGAGAAAATGCTTACACTGATGGAGCAGAATTCATTTACAATGAAGGGGAGGATGAAAAAAAAAAAAGATGTGGAAGGAGCGAACACAAAACCAACACTAGAAAGCATCTCAAAATGCAAAGCATGTTTGCAACTGCTTTGTACTCAAACTGAATTTGACAAAGAGCTAAAAATAATAAAAAAAATAAAATAAAATTATAAATTAGTATTCTCAATATTCTCATAATAAAAAAATTGTTGAAAATTTGATCGCAAAAGCTCAAATAGTAAAAAGGGTTATGGTCAAGAAAGATGACACACACACACACACACACACACACCAAAGCACCCTCTCCCACTCCATAGGAGATGGGCTAATAATAGGCACATACAACACAGGACAAGGGAACCAAGTGGGCTTAGTCGACATAATAAGATGCAAGCAGGCAGGCTAAGACCACGGTTTGAATCTCACCTGGCAGAGTCAAAACAAATATTTTAAAAATATTTCTATAAACTCTCTCCCATATATATATATAATATAATATATATATATATATATATATATTGTTGCGAATTCGGCGCCCGCCGGCGTGCGAACGGCCACGTGACTCGAATGGCGGCCGCCTCGCCCACCGGACGGACAATTCTGTCGTGACCCTCCGGGAACCGGAGCCAGTCACGGTGGGCCTTTCGACCTCACCACGATCGTGCCAATCGGCCACCCGCGTGGGATAGGGTTGTTCGCCAAACTCGACCTACTAAGTACCCACGTCGGATGGTAAAACCGGGCGATCGTACCTCGCCGCAGGTCGACTCCGGACACGAACCGTTAAGCGGTACGTTCCGTGCTATCGGGATACCGAGCGGTGTTATCGTCAGCCTCGACGGTTCCGATAAATTATCGGGCGTATTAAGCCCACTACGAACCCTTTTACGTGAAGCAAGATGGAGATTCAACAAAGGAAAGGACGCAGCGAAATGGGGAACAAGTTCAACACAGCACTTTATTCCACACGACACACGGAGAGCACACATATACAGCCATACAGTCAGAATGCACATAAAGCAAATGCAAGAGGAACGACAAAAGCAACGATGACGCAGAGCTACAACCGACTAAGACCGACACACGGCAACACTTACACAGTTCTACTTCACAAGACACGGCGCCACAACAGTTCCATACAAAAACCCCGAAGAAAAATGGTCACTTCCCTTTTTGGCCGTCGAGTCCCTCTCCTACGTCCGTCGACGTGGTCCCGCCTGGCCGCGACTCTGTGCCCTGGCGTGGTAGGCGAGTCCTCTCCTGCGTGCCTCGGCCTGCACGTGTTGGCCACTCGACGCCACGAACGGAGTGTTCGGCGCTATCCCAGCGCGGATAGAGGGGGGGGGGAAACGTGGACGCCCGAAGTCGGGAGAGGGAATGGCGGACGCTCTTCCCGCCAGCGGGGTCTTGGAACTTCCCCACAAAAGACCAGGCCAGCAGCCTCCAGGACGAGCGAGCCGGAAGACGGGCAGCGAGCCAGAGCAACACAAAGCAAGAGCATCCACCCAACTGCTTCGCCCGTCTCCGACTTTTATCCCCCGGAGCTCCGCCTGTTGCTCCGCCCCGTTCTTTGCTCCACCCCCCTTCGAGGCGCTTCGAGAAAGGTCTCGAAGAGGGGCGTTCCTCCTCCCTGGCCACGTCACACCGCGCATCCACCAATCGGGCGCCAGCTGCCCCCACCCCGCTTCTGTCACACTCCTCGCGCGGGGAAAACAGGCGGGAAAACCCGCGCGCCATCGTTATGCCTTCTTCTTTCCATCCTTGCGTTCGCGACGGTTTCCAACGCGGAAACCGTCGTAGTGTGGACCGTGGAGGATGGCGTTCGTCAGCGGAGGTAGTGGCGAAGATGGTGGTGGTTGTTGTGAGGGTAATTGTAGCACGGTTGGCGTTGTGGCGTAGTTGGTGGTGGTTGTTGTTTGCGGGAAGGTTTGTCGTTTAAAATAACAATAGAAAAAGAAAAAACGGCTATCTCAAAGGATCGCAGCCCGATGAATCACATTAAATTCCCTCTAAACAACGGGTTGGGGGCTAACGACACAGGTACTTAAAAGATACCTCACCTACGGGACCTGAATGGTGGTTTGCGAATTTCCACAGCCGTAACAATATATATATATAATATATATATATATATATAATATATATATATATATATATATATATATATATATATAAATATCTCCTCTCCCAAAAGGAGTAGTGGGGCAACTTAGCTAAAATATGTGCATAACAATTGTGCATTTTGTGAGGAACGCACCAAAATTTGGCACACTAGTAGCCTATCATATTATGAACAGATTTGGATATTGGGCCATCTCAAATTTTTGATGGCAGTGGAAAATGGCTGCCACAGCATCAGCGGTTGAATTTGAGATGGCCAATATCCAAATCTGTTCATAATATGATAAGCTACTAGTGTGCCAATTTGGTAATTTCCTCACAAAATGCACAATTGTTATGCTAAGTTGCCCCACTAGAGGGACATTTCTCACAAAAGTATCCAAATGACTTGAGAGAGAAAAGGAGCACCACTAATGGTGCCACCGAGAATCACCCAGTTCTGGGATGTTACTTCCCCCAATGTCAACAGCCATGTTTGCCCGATGTAATGTCCGGCATTGTCTGTTGGCTCTGTCTGAATGACTGTATATAGCACTTCCATGAACCTTAAACATGCAGAAGGGTGCAGTTGAACAAGAAAGGAAAACAAGTGAGAACAGATATCGAAGAATAATAGGACATAACACTAAATTGGTGATGGCTTGCCATTTATAAGGAATGGAGAGAATAACATGATTGGATAGACTGAGGAAGACAATTCCACTTGAGACAAGAAGGGAAGGGGGAAGGGGAAATCCACATTCACAATAAAACAACTTTCATGATAACATTAAAGTATAGGGAAAAACTCGAACTTCAAAACAACACTCGTATAATCTTACATGCTGCACACACTCGCTAACACCCATGGCAAGATTGCTTTTCATGCACTTCATGCATATATATCAAGCTTAAATGAACCAAAAAACATTTTGAAAAGCACAAGGATTATCGGACTTTACCTCCTTTCCAGAGTCTTGTAATTGCTTATTAGTAGAAACAACTTGCACCTGCAAAAAAATAAAAAAATGTCCAATCACATGCTACTATTAAGTATATGACACAAACATGAATAAATATAAGCAATAAAGATTTTTGAAAATTGATATACAATAGCATCATCCAGCTATTAAAAGAGACAATACCTGCATATCCAAAAGCAACATTTTCATACATTTCAGCCAATGACAAAATACTTCCACAGACAAGAAAATAAATAACTGAAAAGTAATATTATGCATGTACATATACATATATGCCTGGTGTTGGCTTAATGGTTAGAGTGGCGGGCTTTCGATCCACAGGTCCTGAGTTCAAATCCCGCTCAGCTGTTGAATTAATACCAAGTAGGTTAACTCGGCCTGTCATCCTTCAGAGGTCGGAAAATGAGTACCAGCTTCCTCGGATACTGTGTCGGAGTGGCGACCTGTCCAGGATTGTGCCCAATAGCCAAGGAGACTGATTAAGCAGCACCAACGTCTGCCAGAGTATGGTCCCAATCTCCTCCTCCTGTTGTTGGCTCAATGGTTAGGGTGGTGGGCTTGGGATCCTCTGATCCTGAGTTCAAACCACACTCAGCTGTTGAGTTAATACCAGGTGGGGTTGACTCTGCCTGTCATCCTTCTGAGGATTGGCAAAATGAGTGCCAGCTTGGTGTACACTGTGGCGGAGTGGCGAACCGTCGAGGATTGTGTCCAAGAGCCAAGGAGACTGCTTAGACAGCACCAACGCTCTGCACAGAGTATGGTCCCAATGGATGGATACGCATGCACACACACACACACACACACACACACACAACACACACACACCTGACTAATGGTGAGCATCGCCGCAGATTGTCTCTCGCACTGTAAAACCACATTATCCGCAAGAACAACCATCCATCTGCCACCCCAACGATCGTTTCCGGCTAATGCAACACCATTCAACCAGAAGTTCTTGCTGTAAGGTTATTTTAAAGTAATCTGACAGGCCATGGGCATCAAGTTCAGACAGGAAAGCAGGCATTACGATTAAAGCACGCCAAAAGATTGGGTGCAAGGTCAGACTGAGCTTCAGGCCAATAGCAGCCGAGACAGAGGGGCTAGTTGTGTCAGGCGGCTAAAGTGGGGGTCGATTCATAAAAGGAGTGACAAATGACACAGAGCAAATGCACACGCAGCTTACAGTTGAGCCTGCATATGAAACTGCATTGGGTTTCTCCGAGAACAATCTTCGCTCGCACAGTCTCAGTCATGCTCCACCACATCAAACCATGCCACTCTCCCTTTCGTGCCAGCTCCTGTCCGCAGCCAGAAACTGTTCATTGCCTGTCCGTACACCACTTGGGACTCGCTGCATCCTGAATAGACAGAGCCACAGCATCAGTCCTATCTGACTGTGATATATGTCTATCTACTGAGGTGTTTCCGACACCTCATGGCACAGATTAATTAAGGAATCTCCGTGCGTATATTTGCTCAGGGAGCATCATTTACGGACGCTTTCCGAAGGTTCTGTGATTTTTTTTCCCCCGGTGTATTCAGCTTCAATGTCGTAGCACGCAATATTACCATGCTTCCACATTGTCTCAGGTCACTCACTTGCATTTCTATTTTCATTTCTAGATGCTTTCCAATGTTTCTGTGATTTTACCTCTGCCACCAAAGGTGGCTGGAGGTTATGTTTTCACCCGTCTGTCTGTTTGTTTGTTTGTGAACAAAATATCTAAAAAGTTGCAGACGGATTTGGACGAAACTTGGTGGGTGAGTTTGTGAAGTGACAAGAACAAGCCGATTAAATTTTAGTTCAGGTCCAAATCCAGATCCGGCCTTTCAGTGGGATAAAAATGTAAACTAATCAACCTGACAGAGGTATGTGTACACTCTACTGAATGCCCTTCTATTTCCCAGTGTAATCAGCTTTGATGTCCGTTGACACGCAAAATTTCATCTTTCTGTGGCACCTGGAAGGTACCGAACTTAATGTCAGCCAGTCGTAGTGGGTTAGAATGAGCTATATATATATATATATATATATATATATAATATATACATATATATATAATCAGATGAAAGAAGAAAGAAAATGCTTGTTCATTAAATGTTTCACCTTGACTTTCTCAGCCTCTCCACGCACTATTGAGGAGTTCAGTGATGGAGTCAACAAAGCCCTGAGTGGATAGTATGGCACATCTTCTCAATCTCAGCGGTCATGGCCCTTGATTCGCGTTTCCAGTTTTGTCAAGAAAATGCTCATGTTCTGATCCATCATACACGCGATCTGCACACACGGATGTGGAATACACAGCGTTTAAAAAAAACAAAAAATTAGAGAAGAGTTACATTGACTGGCACTTAAGGTGTGTTTACCTGAAATGTTTCCTACCTTCTGCCTCAGCCTCCACCTCTCCCTCTGATTTGTGACTCCATACAAGTAGATTTTCTATACTTAGGAACAACCAATTCTGCAAGCATCTTTTCAGTATGGCTAAACAGCAATACTCGTCTACATTTTTGTTTTAGCCATATAATCTTTGCTGCTGTTGTGCTTCTACTACTGCTGCCATTATTGTGTGTTGTGTTTTTTTCACAATGACAAGCATTGTATCAGTGGCACAGGTAAGTGGCAAAAGTTCAACCTTGCCGAACAACGAGTGTGGATGATGAATCAATAAGCATCAAGCAGAGAACAGAGCCAGAAGCAATAAATATTCACTGGCAGCATTCCATCCAGGATTTCAATATTTCATTGAAACACGAACAATAAAAAATGACAGAACTTGGCCATGAAGTAGGAAATACGAGGTGGGGGAAATGACACAGAAGGCAATAAAGTGTTTTTGGGGCAGAGCTTTACGATTCGTAACCAAAAGTCACGGACTTGGTGACTAGCCAAGTTACTTGAAGACCGAAAGGCAAAGTAATGTGTAAAGAAGCATCTATACATGTGTGTGCACATACTAGAGAAAAACACAACATCTTTATATAATTAGACCTGCATACTTTTTGTTATTAACATTTTCAAAAAGGAATTTTTTAAAAGGATCGTGGAAAAGGTGTTGTGCAAAACATTTTCTGTACTCCAATCAAGATTGATGATACGCCCAAAGAGAACACGTAAATAATTATCCCCACACTTTTTGAAAAAAAAAGAGGAGGGGGGTATTGTAATCGGCTCTGTCCTTCTGTCGTCACACTACTCCTAAATGTTGTGCAAAAAAGAGCTAACCTCAACGTGAACAGAAAGGTGAAAAAGTGCCCAATCCATTGAGACCATACTCTTGTGCAGAGCATCAGTGCTGCTGAAGCAGTCCTGGTCTATTGGACACAATCCTGGACAGGCACTCCGACGCAGGATACTCGAATGGCTCAATCAATCCGAGGAAGTGGTACCATTTTGCCAGACGCTTGGAAGATGGACTGGCTGAATCAACCCGACCTGGTAATTAAATTTCAACCGTTGAGCGGGATTTGAACTCAGGACATTAGGATCCTAAGCCACCACCCTAACGATAAACCAACACCAGGCTTATGAACAGAAGTGCCCTTGACTCCTAAATGGCTCAAGCATAAAACGAGAAATTTAGTGGAGTGAACAAGCTTCTGGAGTTATATGATCACCAACATGGCAAGAAGGCAGCAGTGTCAATTTTTTTGGCCCCACCCCTGGGAGTGGGATGAAAAGCCATAACACTGCAATTACGGGAAACATTATTTAAATTTTTTGAAATGAAACTTTGTGTATGCAATCACATTTGAGGATGCTGAACATGGTAACGATTTTTTGATTTGACCCACGGTTCATGCCCCAGGGTAGAGGTCTGGTTCACAGAGGGTCATAATGAGAAAAAAGATTTAACTTCTCAAAATTTGAAATGGGTCAATTCCTTGGTGGAAATTTTGGCAATCTTTCACTGTCGCTTTAAGTCGGGAAGTGTGGAGATGTTGCAGATGGCGCAGCAATCAAATTCACTCAAGTATATTTTACACAAAACCATCCCTTCACGGCTCGCAGACAACGTGTGGCCCGAAATGGAGTTCCTTCATCCCTTTTCCTGTCCAGGCAGCAGCTTCCACAAGCAGTGTTCTGGGCCCTGTTCTTTTACTGATTTTCATCAATGATCTCTCCAACTCTCTGGAAAATCCTCTTTATCTCTTTGCTGATGACTCCACCCCTCGCCTGTTTTACCATCTGTCATCCTTCACACCGGCAAGCAGAGCTTCTCACTCTCTGCAGATTGCTGAGGTAAATCACAAAGCTGGTCCAACACAATGGAACATGTCTTTTAAATCCGGACAAATCTCACACTCATGCGATGTCTCTCGAAAGGACCATTTTGGAAAAGTTCAAGTGGGTGTGGGCTCCGCGACAAGGGGTGTGGGGCCCCCTCATACAAAAAGACACAACTAGACCATGACACTCTAGCTTGTGTTCCAAGTTTCATCAAGATACGGCATCAAACGTCACAGGAGCTATGCCTGCGAGAGCGTCACAAACAGATCAGACAGACACAACGAAAATAGTGGTCCTCTGCGCGCCGCGAACAAAAAGCTTTTAAATGCATTATAGAAGTTATCCATTTCCTCAATTCTGCAATCGCATAAACAATCATTAAATCATAATAAAAGAGGTGTGGCATTTGATGGTGACAAGTGAAGAAAGCTACGAGACAGCTGAAGTCGTCGGTCTCTTATTATTTTATTCTTCTTCTGTATGCAGCACAAGGCTTGCAGGGTTGCAATAATTGGCTGAGGGTTCAGATGTGCCTCTGATCAGACACTCTCAAGTAGGTAAGGGCAGGAATTTGATAATTTGTTCATGGTGGGCGGCGATAACTCACCAAAATCGCTTGTGAAGGACATCAATGAGATCCTTAACGTCCACAAACTAAATGCCCAGCTAGAACGGACGCACCCTTTGATGTCCATCCAGGGACGGCACACACATTGATGATCACCCTGCTGTTGAAATCAGCGGGTTGACAGTTTAAAGTGTTCTGGATCGACGCCAGGCTCGACAGCTTTGAGGCCGAGTGTGCGTCCTCCAGGCCATTCAGCCAGCCCAATGAACAGGTCAATTCAGAGGAAGAACCTGCTCGTAATAGGGGGTCAGGGTGTACGAGCTAGAAAAAGCACTATTGCTGGCTCCTTCTGCCTCCCCCACCCCACTCCCCACCTCCCAAAGTTTACTTCTCCCACCCCAAGCCCCACACCTCCCACCAAAAGTTACAATGTTGCGTCAAAGATAAAAGGCAGATGATGCGGATAATACAGGATCAAACAAAATCCTCTGCACACAATGCTGGGTAAAATAACTCAAAATACCAACATTTTAATCTTGCACAAAGGATTCCATGAGTGGACAGCTGCGCTCAGCCAATGATACTATCCCAACAAGCTTTGTGCGACATAAAAGAAAGAAGAAAATTGATAAACTGTAGATGCACGAACATCACCACCAGATTGCCCTCGATGAAACTACAATCTTAATCTATTAATAATTCCAGCAATCTCTGTGTGTGTGTTGTCTGTCTGTCCTGTTGTCCTGCGACCGGCTGTTTCTTCTTTCTCGACGACCGCCGGTCCGATCTCAATTAAAACTTGCCCAAGGAATAATTGGCCGGGGACCCGCGGATGTGCCTTTTCAGGTTTGATATCGATCGTACGAGCGGTTCCCAAGTTACGGCCATTTATTGCTTTTTCAAGTGTTGAAAAGGTGTATATTGGCAGAGCTGAAGGTGTTCGTTCACCTTTCACCTTATCCATGCCATTTTTTTCCGTTCCCAAATTATTAATAACCAGACGACCACCGGTCCGATCGGATTTGAAACTTGCCAAGGAATATTGGGCCCCGCGCGGATGTGCCTTTTCAAGTTTGATATCAATCGGACAGCGGTTCCCAAGTTTAAGCGGCATCGATCTGTGAACCAAGACAGGACACGGTGCTATGAACATCAGAATGACGTCAAATTAATGTTTATTTAATTATTTTATTTATTTTTTGAGGATTGACGTCACAATTTCTTCTTCGTTTGGTGTGAGTCACAATCTAACACTGGGGACGCTGGGTATGTGCCTTTCAAAGTTTGATATTGTTCTTCCTCATACCATTTCAAGCTGCTTCCGCAAAGTGGTCTCCCAAGGTTTGAAAGCTGTGTTCTTTCCCCAAGGTTTGAATTAATTTATTAATCACGCAAGGTTTGATTAATTATTTAATTATTTTACTCCGCAAGGTTTGCATTATTATTCAAATTATTAATTAATACAATCCCAAGGTTTGAATTTTCCCGAGGGAAACAGCTGTTTCCCAAGGTTTGAAAGCTGTTTTTTTCCCAAGGTTGGAATTAAATCGTTGTGCTTGTAAGACATTTGTGAATACATTTACAGAGAGAGGGGGCGAGAGAGGAGGGGGGAGAGAGAGAAGGGCGAGAGGGGGGGGCAAGAGAGGAGGGGGGAGAGAGGAGGGGGAGAGAGAAGGAGGCGGGGAGAGAGGAGGGGGGAGAGAGGTAGGGGGGAGAGAGGAGGGGGAAGAGAGGATGGGGGAGAGAGGAGGGGGGGGAAGAGAAGGAGGCGGGGGAGAAGGGAGGGGGGAGAGAGGAGGGGGGAGAGAGGAGGGGGAGAGAGGAGGGGAGAGAGGAGGGGGTGAGAGAGGAGGGGAGAGAGGAGGGGGAGAGAGGGAGGGGGAGAGAGGAAGGGGGTAGAGAGGAGGGGGGAGAGAGGAGAGCGAGAGGAGGGGGGGGAGAGAGGGGGGGAGAGAGGAGGGCGAGAAGGAGGGCGGAGGAGGGGGGAGGAGAAGGGAGAGAGGAGGGCGGAGAGGGAGAGGGGAGAGAGAAGGGGAGAGAGGAGGGAGAGAGGGAAAAAAAGGGGGAGAGGGAGGGGGGGAGAGAGGGAGGGGGAGAGAGGGAGGGGGAGAGAAGGGGAAGAGCTGGTTATGGCTCTGATTGACCGTTTTGAGCGTGTTGACTCCTAGTAGACACCTTTTTTAAATCACATCCAGCACTATGCACTGGTGTGCACCATCTACGACTTGGACAGTAATTTTCTCAGCATTGTTTCCATTTG
>CM068953.1:160661348-160676896 GCA_035128595.1 Eptatretus atami | reverse complement strand
CTTTTGTATCACCCTTGTCCACCCAATGCATTATCTCCTGCCCCTCATTCTTCCCCAACACGCCATTGTTTGTCCAAGTCTGCCTCCACTTGGCCTTCAACCTTGCTGTTTGTGTCTACTGTCTCTCAACTTGTTGTTTTTGTCTTGTTATGTCCTGATCTGTTCAGTGTACTAGTACTAGCTCTTTCCACAAAGCCTCAAGCTATGTATAAACAAAAAAAAAAGGACAAGGTTTTCAACTGGCTGCCATAAGCAAAGACAAAACAGTCTCAGCCTCTTAATCAAAAACAACCAATTACCTCAGAAAGCTTTTCCAAGGGGCAGAGAGGTGGGGTTCCCCTTCCTGTCAAGGACAGAGTGCCCAAGCATGGTCTTTGGCCGCAATCCTGTTCCTAATAATGAGATTTTTGACTCCCTGGAAAATCCTCTTGATCTTTTTGCTGACCAACTCAACCCTCCATCATCACATCCCTCATCCTTCAGTAGGTAGGCAGCAGCCTCTTCCCTCTCTGCAAACCTTATAGACACTATAATGGCACTCGGTAGCAGCGCATAATACCTCTGTCAGCTGTATCTAGCTTGTTCACCCCAGTGTTCCCCGACGTCCTTTTTCCTCAAAGTTTAACTATTATTTTGTTCCCTCCAACCTGCTTGGTTTAATTCTAAAACACTCCACTGCAACTCCCCATCCCCCCTCCCTTTCCTCTGCTATTTCATAGCCTGATCCGTTGTGTTTGGCTCCCCCACAAGCCTCGACAATTAAAAACTCGCTACAAAAAGCTACATCGTGAAGCGTCCCCACCACAACGTAATGGTTGTGTCACGCCATAAATCAGATGCAAAACATTCCCTGGTGAGGTTTAATTTTACATGAAGAATATTTAGAATCACACAGTTTATCTGATCACTCTCGACTTGTGGAACAACATCTTAGCTGTTCAAACTCATTCTCCCTGGGATTAAAGTTGGCTCTTCACCTCTTCCTCGGACCATCCCTCACACATACTGCGTCTTTTCTACCCTGATAAACAACTCTAAAAGTCCCCTCCCCTCCTTAGTACACCAAGTTATTGCGTTTTCTCTCCTCTGCCTGAACCTGTCTTTCCTTGTTCTATTGTTGTTTATCCCCTTTTCTCTTCAGTTCTTTCAGCCCCATTCTTGCCTTGTTTGACATTGTAACCAGCTTGTTCATCCCCATGTCCATGCTCCCCTACTCTTCAATCTTCCTCTCACCTAATTCTTCCTCAGAGTGTCCCTTCTTCCCCAACATGCCACTGTTCGAGCTGCTCTCTGTATTTGTGTCCGGCAGCTCTTCTGATGAGGCTAGATTTTGTTATATATTATATAAAAAACCCCACAAAGACATTCTATCACTGTCATGGCACAAATTGGTGTTTGTGCATCCTTTAACTCTGGCAAAGTTGCAAACCTTGAATGATTTTTTTTTTTGAAGAACAAGACAAAAGCTGCTTGGACCCCAACGAGTTGAACAACTTGAATAAATGGATCTATTCCTGGCAGTCTCCAGATTTAATATAACTCCTCTTTTTTATAAGTACATAGTCCGAGCTCCGTGGAAAGGATAGCAATTAGTACACTGAAACGGTCCCAGGGGGACACAAGGCAAAAAAGAAACAGTTGAGAGAAGGGGGAAACACCAACAGGCAGAAGTTAAAAGGCCAAGATCGAGACAGCTTGGCACTGGGTGTTGTGGGAGGAATGATGAGCAGGAGATGATGAATGGGGTGAACAAGATTGGATACAGAAGGAAACTCTCAGGAGGAAAAATGTAAATTTGGAAACGAGAGATTGGGATTGGTTGTGGGGGGGGGGGGGGGGCGAGGGTAGAAAAGATCATTGGAGACGAATCTGAGGATGGTGTGAACAGGCTGTTCATGAAGAGCTGAAAAGAAAGATAACTGACATTAAAGAAAGAAGATAATGAAGAATGACATTAAGATAATGTGAAGTTGGTTCCACAGGCAGGGAAAAAAATAGAGAGGAATAAATGAAGTGGAGGTGAGCAGTTATCTGGATTTAAGGGACTTTCACGCAGAAGGAGATTTAAGGTTGACTGTCTGTGCGCTGGCAGAAACGCGAAGGGGGACATTTACAAGCAATGCTCAAGCGAAAAAACATAAATTAATAGATTTGAAGAGTATCACAAATTCAGCACTCCTCCAAATGACAACTACTTAATACAGTACAGAGACATCGCATGAGTGACAAGTTCTGAATTGGTATCTTGTCTCTTCAAAAATTTGTAATAACAACCATCTTTCAAGGGCAATGTTGCACAAGTCTGACGTTAATTCAACATATTCCATCTCGTGTCTCTTTATAACCCCCATAGTGAGTGACAAAAACATCTTAGCAACAGGAAAATTGGCTCATCCACTCAGTACCCTTCATTCGGTAATAGCTTAAACTATGTTGGCAATTAATTTTTTAAGATTATCCCCACATCTGAAAAGGAAAAAACATAAAAATATTATTGAGGAACAATCATAAATAGACCATTTAAACATAAACACCATTATGGTCACCTCAAAATCATAAAGGGTGAATAAACCTCATAACTATGTACAAACACTGAACATGCCTGTGGAAGGAATGGCCGACAATACCAATGACTTCAATGACACCTTCATGATAAAGCACTTTGGCGTGAGAGGGATGTGCGCTCTTTTTAAACCCAATTGTTGTGTTTTAACAGGGGTTGAGGGTTGAGTAAAGCTACAGGAAAGAGAAAAAATGCTTACACTGATGGAGCAGAATTTCATTACAATGAAGGGGAGGATGAAAAAAAAAAAAGATGTGGAAGGAGCGAACACAAAACCAACCAACTAGAAAGCATCTCAAAATGCAAAGCATGTTTGGCAACTTGCTTTGTACTCACTGATTTGACAAAGAGCTAAATATATAATAAAAAAAATAAAATAAAATTATAAATTAGTATTCTCAATATTCTCAATAAATAAAAAAATTGTTGAAAATTTGATCGCAAAAGCTCAAATAGTAAAAAGGGTTATGTCAAGAAAGATGACAAACACACACACACACACACACACACCAAAAGCAACCCTCTCCGACCACTCCATAGGAGATGGGCTAATAATAGGCACAAATTACAACACAGGACAAGGGAACCAAGTGGGCTTAGTCGACATAATAAATGCAAAGCAAGGCAGGCTAAGACCACGGTTTGAAATCTCCCTGGCAAGAGTCAAAAACAAATATTTTAAAAATATTTCTATAAACTCTCTCCCAAATACTATATATATAATATAATATATATATATATATATATATATTGTTGGGCGAATTCGGCGCCCGCCCGTGCGAACGGCCACGTGACTCGAAATGGCGGCCGCCTCGCCCACGCGGACGACAATTCTGTCGTGACCCTCCGGAGAACCGGAGCCAGTCAACGGTGGGCCTTTCGACGCTCACCACGATCGTGCCAATCGGCCACCCGGCGTGGGATAGGGTTGTTTCGCACAACTCGACCTAACTAAGTAACCCACGTCGGATGGTAAACCGAGGCGATCGACCTCCGCCGCAGGTCGACTCCGGACACGAACCGTTAAGCGGTACGTTCCGTGCTATCGGGATACCGAGCGGTGTTATCGTCAGCCCTCGAACGGTTCCGATAAATTAAATCGGGCGTGATTAAGCCGCACTTACGAAACCCTTTTTAACGTGAAGGCAAAGATGGATGATTCAACAAAGGAAAGGCGGGCAGCGAAATGGGGAACAAGTTCAACCAGCAGCTTTATTCCACACGACAACCACACGGAAGAGCACACATATCACAGCCATACAGTCAGATGCACATAAAGCAAATGCAAGGAGGAAACGACAAAAGCCAACGATGAGCAGAGCTACAACCGACTAAGCACCGACACACGGCAAACACTTACACAGTTCTCTTCACAAGACACGGCGCCAACAACAAGTTCCATACAAAAACCCCGAAGAAAAATGGTCACTGTCCCTTTTTGGGCCGTCGAGTCCCTCTCCTACGTCCGTCGACGTGGTCCCGCCTGGCCGCGAACTCTGTGCCCTGGCGTGGTAGGCGAGTCCTCTCCTGCGTGCCTCGTGGCCGCACGTGTTTGGCCACTCGACGCCACGACGGAGTGTTGGCGCTATCCCAGCGCGGATAGAGGGGGGGGGGGGGAACGTGGACGCCCGAAGTCGGGAGAGGGGAATGGCGGACGCTTCGTTCCCGCCAGCGGGGTCTTGGAACTTCCCCACAAAAAGACCAGGCAGCAGCCTCCAGGACGAGCGAGCCGGAAGACGGGCAGCGAGCCAGAGCAACACAAAGCAAGAGCATCCACCCAACTGCTTCGCCCGTTCTCCGACTTTTATCCCCCGGAGCTCCGCCTGTTGCCTCCGCCCCGTCTTGCTCACACCCCCCTTTCGAGGCGCTTCTCGAGAAGTCTCGAAGAGGGGCGTATCCTTCCTCCTGGGCCACGTCACACCGCGCATTTCCACCAATCGGGCGGCGCCAGCTGCCCCCACCCCGCTTCTGTCACACCCTCGGCGGGGAAAAACAGGCGGGAAAACCCGCGCGCCATCGTTAATGCCTTCTTCTTTCCATCCTTGGCGTTCGCAGACGGTTTCGCAACGCGGAAACCGTCGTGTGTGGACCGTCGGAGGATGGCGTTCGTCAGCGGAGGTAGTTGGCGAAGATGGTGGTAGGTTGTTGTGAGGGTAATTGTAGGACGGTTGGCGTGTGGCGTAGTTTGGTGGTGGTTGTTGTTTGGGCGGGAAGGTTTGTCGTTTAAAATAACAATAGAAAAAGAAAAACGGCTATCTCAAAGGATCGCAGCCACGAATGAATCACATTAAATTCCCTCTAAACAAACGGGTTGGGGGCTAACGACACAGGTACTTAAAAGATACCTACCTACGGGACCTGAATGGTGTATGCGAATTTCCACAGCCGTAACAATATATATATATAATAATATAATATATATATATAATATATATATATATATATATATATATATATATATATAAATAGTCTCCTCCTCCCAACAAGGAGTAGTGGGGCAACTTAGCTAAAATATGGGGCATAACAATTGTGCATTTTGTGGGAACGCACCAAAATTTGGCACACTAGTAGGCCTATCATATTATGACAGATTTTGGATATTGGGTCCATCTCAAAATTTTTGATGGCATGGAAATGGCTGGCCACAGCATCAGGCGGTTGAATTTGAGATGGCCAATATCCAAATCTGTTCATAATATGATAAGGCTACTAGTGTGCCAATTTGGTAATTTCCTCACAAAATGTAAACAATTGTTATGCTAAGTTGCCCCACTAGAGGGACATTTCTCACAAAAGTATCCAAATGACTTGAGAGAGAAAAGGAGCACCCTAGATGGTGCCACCGAGAATCACGCCAGTTCTGGGATGTTACTTCCTCCCAATGTCAACAGCCATGTTTGCCCGATTAATGTCCCGGCATTGTCCTGTTGGCTCTGTCTGAATGAACTGTATATAGCACTTCCATGAACCTTAAACCATGCAGAAGGGTGCAGTTGAAACAAGAAAGGAAAACAGTGAGAACAGATTATCGAAGAAAATAATAGGACATAAACTAATTGGTGATGGCTTGCCATTTATATTGGAAATGGAGAGAATAACATGATTGGATAGACTGAGGAAGACAATTCAGCTTGAGACAAGAAAGGGAAGGGGGAAGGGGAAAATCCACATTCACATATAAAACAGAACTTTCAATGATAACATTAAAGTATAGGGAAAAACTTCGAACTTCAAAACAACACTCGAATAATCTTTACATGCTGCACACACTCGCTAACCAAGCCCATGGCAAGATTGCTTTTCATGCACTTCATGCATATATATCAAGCTTAAATGAAACCAAAAAACATTTTGAAAAGCAACAAGGATTATCGGACTTTAACCTCCTTTCCAGAGTCTTTAATTGCTTATTAGTAGAAACAACTTGGCACTCAAAAAATAAAAAATGTCCAATCACGATGCTACTATTAAGTATACTGACACAAACATGAATAAATATAAGCAATAAAGATTTTTGAAAATTGATATACAATAGCATCTATCCAGCTATTAAAAGAGACAATACCTGGCAATATCCAAAAGCAACCATTTTCATACATTTTTCAAGCCCAATGACAAATTACTTCCACAAGACCAAAGAAAATAAATAACTGAAAAGTAATTAATTATGCATGTACATATACATATATGCCTGGTGTTGGCTTAATGGTTAGAGTGGGCCGGGGGGGCCCCCCCCTTTCCGATTTCCAAACAGGTCCTGAGTTCAAATGCCCGCTCAGCTGTTGAATTAATACCAAGTAGGTTAACTCGGCCTGTCATCCTTCAGAGGTCGGAAAATGAGTACCAGCTTCCTCGGATAACTGTGTCGGAGTGGCGACCTGTCCAGGATTGTGCCACCAATAGCCAAGGAGAACTTGAATTAAGCAGCACCAACGTCTGCACAGAGTCATGGTCCAATCTCCTCCTCCTGTTTGTTGGCTCATGGTTAGGGTGGTGGGCTGGGGAATCCTCTGATCCTGAGTTTCAAACCACACTCAGCTGTTGACAGTTTAATACCGAGGTGGGTTGACCTCTGTGCCTGTCATCCTTCTGAGGATTGGCAAAAATGAGTGCCAGCTTGGTGTAGCACTGTGGCGGGTGGCGAACGCGTCGAGGATTGTGTCCAAGAGCCAGGAGACTGGCTTAAGACAGCACAACGCTCCTGCACCAGAGTATGGTCCCAATGGATGGATACGCATGCACACACACACACACACAACACACACACACAGGAACAACACACTGACTAATGGTGAGGCATCGCCGGCAGATTTTCTCTCGCATGTAAAACCACATTAATCCGCAGAACAACCATCCATCTGCCACCCCAACGATCGTTTCCGGCTAATGCAAGCACCATTCAACCAGAAGTTCTTGCTGTAGGTTATTTTAAAGTAATCTGGACAGGCCCATGGGCATCAAGTTCAGACAGGAAAGCAGGCATTACGATAAAGCACGCCAAAAGGATTTGGGTGCAAGGTCAGACTGAGCTTCAGGCCAATAGCAGCCGAGACAGAGGGGCTAGTTGTGTCAGGCGGCTAAAGTGGGGGTCGATTCAATAAAAGGGAGTGACAAATGACAACAGAGCAAATCACACGCAGCTTACAGTTGAGGCCTGCATATAAACATGCATTGGGTTTCTCCGAGAACAATCTTCGCTGCAGCAGTCTCCAGTCATGCTCCACACACATCACGATGCCACTCTCCCTTTCGTGCCAGCTCCTGTCCGCAAGCCAGAAACTGTTCAATGTGCTGTCCGTATCACCACTTGGGACTATCCGCTGCATCCTGAATAGACAGAGCCACAGCATTTCAGGTCCTATCTGACTTGATATATGTCTATCTACTGAGGTGTTTCGCGACACCTCATGGCACAGATTAATTAAAGGAATCTCCGTGCGTATATTTGGCTCAGGGAGCATCATTTACGGACGCTTTCCGAAGGTTCTGTGATTTTTTTTCCCCCGGTGTATTCAAGCTCAATGTCGGTAGCACGGCAATATTAGCCATGGCTTCCACATTGTCTCAGGTCAACTCACTGCATTTCTATTTTCATTTCTAAGATGCTTTCCGCAATGTTTCTGTGATTTTCAACCTCTGCCACCAAAGGTGCTGGCAGGTTATGTTTTCACCCGTCTGTCTGTTTGTTTGTTTGTGAACAAAAAATCTAAAAAGTTGCAGACGGATTTGGAGAAACTTGGTGGGTGGTTTGTGAAGTGACAGAAGCAAGCGATTAAAATTTTAGTTCAGGTCCAAATCCTAGATCCGGCTTTCAGTGGGATCAAAAATGTAAACTAATCACCTGACAGAGGTATGTGTAGCACTCTACTGAATGCCCTTCTATTTCCCAAGTGTAATCAGCTTTGATGTCCGTTGACTACGCAAAATTTCATCTTTCTGTGGCACCTGGAAGGTACCGAACATTAATGTCAGCCAGTCCGTCAGTGGGTTAGAATGAAGCTATATATATATATATATATATATATATTATATATACATATATATATATCCAGATGAAAAAGAAAGAAAATGGCTTGTTCATTAAATGTTTCACCTTGACTTTCTCAGCCTCTCCACGCACTTTGAGGAGTTTCAGTGATGGATGTCAACAATAGCCCTGAGTGGATAGTTGGCACATCTTCTCAATCTCAGCGGTCATGGCCCTTGATTCGCGTTTCCAGTTTTGTCAAGAAAATGCTCATGTTCTGATCCATCATACACGCGATCTGACACGATCGGATGTGGAATACACAGGCGTTTAAAAAAAAAACAAAAAAATTAGAGAAGAGTTACATTGACTTGGCACTTAAGGTGTGTTTTTTTACCCTGAAATGTTTCCTACCTTCTGCCTTCAGCCCTCCACCTCTCCCTCTGATTTGTGACTCATTACAAGTAGATTTTCTAATACTTAGGAACAACCAATCTGCAAGCATCTTTTCAGTATGGCTAATTACAGGGCAATACTCGTCTACATTTTTGTTTTAAAGCCATATATCTTTGCTGCTGATTGTGGCTTCTACTACTGCTGCCAATTATTGTGGTTGGTTTTTTTCACAATGAACCAAGCATTGTATCAGTGGCACAGGTAAGTGGCAAAAGTTCAACCTTGGGCCGAACAACCGAGATGTGGATGTGAATCAATAAGCATCAAGCAGAGAACAGAGCCAGAAGCAAATAAACTATTCATGGCAGCATTCCCATCCCAGGGATTTTCAATATTTCATTGAAACACGAACAATAAAAAATGACAGCAACTTGGCCATGAAGTACGGGAAATACGAGGTGGGGGACAATGACACAGAAGGCAAATAAAGTGTTTTTGGGGCAGAGCTTTAAACGATCGTAACCAAAAGTCCGGGAACTTGGTACTAGCCAAGTTACTTGAAGACCGAAAGGCAAAGTAATGTGTAAAGAAGCAATCTATACATGTGTGTGCACAATACTAGAGAAAAACACAACATCTTTATATAATTAGACCTGGCATACTTTTTGTTATTAACATTTTCAAAAAAGGAATTTTTTAAAAGGATCGTGGAAAGGTGTTGTGCAAAACATTTTCTGTACTCCAATCAAGATTGAATGTACGCCCAAAGAGAAGCACGTAAATAATTATCCCACACTTTTTGAAAAAAAAAAGAGGAGGGGGGTATTGGTAATCGGCTCTGTCCTTCTGTCCGTCACATACTCCTAAATGTTGTGCAAAAAAGAGCTAACCTCAACGTGATACAGAAAAGGTGAAAAGTGCCCAATCCATTGGAGACCATACTCTTGTGCAGAGCATCAGTGCTGGCTGAAGCAGTCCCCTGGTCTATTGGAGCACAATCCTGGGACAGGCACTCCGACGCAGGATACTCGAATGGCTCAAATCAATCCGAGGAAGCTGGTACCATTTTGCCAGACGCTTGGAAGGATGGAACTGGCTGAATCAACCCGCACCTGGTATTAAATTTCAACCGTTGAGCGGGATTCTGAACTCCAGGACATTAGGATCCTAAGCCCACCACCCTAACGATTAAACCAACACCAGGCTTATGACAGAAGTGCCCTTGACTCCTAAATGGTCAATGCATATAAAGAGCAAAATTTAGTGAGTGAACCAACTCTGGAAGTTAATGATCACCAACAATGGCAAGAAGGCGCAGTGTCATTTTTTGGCCCCACCCCATGGGGTGGGATGAAAAGCCATAACAATGCAATTACGGGAAACATTATTTAACATTTTTTGAAATGAAACTTTGTGTATGCAATCACATTTGGGATGCATGAACATGGTAACGATTTTTGATTTGACCCACGGTTCATGCCCCAGGGGTAGAGACTGGGTTCACAAGGGTCATAATGAGAAAAAAAGATTTAACCTCAAAATTTGATAATGGGTAATTCCTTGGTGGAACATTTTTGGCAAATCTTTCAACTGTCGGCTTTAAGTGGGAAGTGTGGAGATTTGGGCGATGGCGCAGCAATCAAAACTTCACTCAAGTATATTTTACACAAAACCAATCCCTTCACGGGCTCGCAGACAACGTTGGCCCGAAATGGAGTTTCCTTCATCCCTTCTTCCTGTCCAGGCAGGGCAGCAGTTCCACAAGGCAGTGTTTGGGCCCTGTCTTTTACTGATTTTTCATCAATGAATCTCTCCAACTCTCTGGAAAATCCTCTTTATCTCTTTGCTGATGACTCGGCACCCCTCTGTCTCTTGTTTTACCATCTGTCATCCTTCACACCGGGCAAGCAGCAGCTTCTCACTCTCTGCAGATTGCTGGGTTAAAATCACAAACTGGTCCACACAATGGAACATGTCTTTTAAATCGCGGACAAATCTCACACTCATGCAATGTTCTCTCCGAAAGGACCATTTTGGAAAAAGTTCAAGTGGGTGTGGGCTCCGCCGACAAGGGGTGTGGGGCGCCCCTCATGACAAAAGACACAACTAGAACCATGACACTCTAGCTTGTGTTCCAAGTTTCATCAAGATCGGCATCAAACGTCACAGAGCTATGCCTGGAGAGCGTCAACAAACAAGATCAGACAGACACAACGAAAATAGTGGTCCTCTGCTGGGCGCCGCGAACCAAAAAAGCTTTTAAATGCATTATAGAAGTTATCCATTTCCTCCAGGATTCTGGCAATCGCATAACAATCATTAAATCATAATAAAAGAGGTGTGGTCATTTGTGGTGACAAGTGAAGAAAGCTACAGAGCAGCAGCTGAAGTCGTCGTCGTCTTATTATTATTTATTCTTCTTCTGTATGCAGGCACAAGGATGCAGGGTAGCAATAATTGGCTGAGGGTTCAGATGTGGCCTCTGATGCAGCACTCTTCAAGTAGGTAAGGGCAGGAATTTGTAATTGTTCATGGTGGGCGGGCGATAACTCACCAAATCGCTTGTGAAGGACATCAATGAGATCCTTAACGTCCACAAACTAAATGCCCAGCTAGAACGGACGCACCCTTTGATGTCCATCCAGGGACGGCACACACATTGATGATCACCCTGCTGTTGAAATCAGCGGGTTGACAGTTTAAAGTGTTCTGGATCGACGCCAGGCTCGACAGCTTTGAGGCCGAGTGTGCGTCCTCCAGGCCATTCAGCCAGCCCAATGAACAGGTCAATTCAGAGGAAGAACCTGCTCGTAATAGGGGGTCAGGGTGTACGAGCTAGAAAAAGCACTATTGCTGGCTCCTTCTGCCTCCCCCACCCCACTCCCCACCTCCCAAAGTTTACTTCTCCCACCCCAAGCCCCACACCTCCCACCAAAAGTTACAATGTTGCGTCAAAGATAAAAGGCAGATGATGCGGATAATACAGGATCAAACAAAATCCTCTGCACACAATGCTGGGTAAAATAACTCAAAATACCAACATTTTAATCTTGCACAAAGGATTCCATGAGTGGACAGCTGCGCTCAGCCAATGATACTATCCCAACAAGCTTTGTGCGACATAAAAGAAAGAAGAAAATTGATAAACTGTAGATGCACGAACATCACCACCAGATTGCCCTCGATGAAACTACAATCTTAATCTATTAATAATTCCAGCAATCTCTGTGTGTGTGTTGTCTGTCTGTCCTGTTGTCCTGCGACCGGCTGTTTCTTCTTTCTCGACGACCGCCGGTCCGATCTCAATTAAAACTTGCCCAAGGAATAATTGGCCGGGGACCCGCGGATGTGCCTTTTCAGGTTTGATATCGATCGTACGAGCGGTTCCCAAGTTACGGCCATTTATTGCTTTTTCAAGTGTTGAAAAGGTGTATATTGGCAGAGCTGAAGGTGTTCGTTCACCTTTCACCTTATCCATGCCATTTTTTTCCGTTCCCAAATTATTAATAACCAGACGACCACCGGTCCGATCGGATTTGAAACTTGCCAAGGAATATTGGGCCCCGCGCGGATGTGCCTTTTCAAGTTTGATATCAATCGGACAGCGGTTCCCAAGTTTAAGCGGCATCGATCTGTGAACCAAGACAGGACACGGTGCTATGAACATCAGAATGACGTCAAATTAATGTTTATTTAATTATTTTATTTATTTTTTGAGGATTGACGTCACAATTTCTTCTTCGTTTGGTGTGAGTCACAATCTAACACTGGGGACGCTGGGTATGTGCCTTTCAAAGTTTGATATTGTTCTTCCTCATACCATTTCAAGCTGCTTCCGCAAAGTGGTCTCCCAAGGTTTGAAAGCTGTGTTCTTTCCCCAAGGTTTGAATTAATTTATTAATCACGCAAGGTTTGATTAATTATTTAATTATTTTACTCCGCAAGGTTTGCATTATTATTCAAATTATTAATTAATACAATCCCAAGGTTTGAATTTTCCCGAGGGAAACAGCTGTTTCCCAAGGTTTGAAAGCTGTTTTTTTCCCAAGGTTGGAATTAAATCGTTGTGCTTGTAAGACATTTGTGAATACATTTACAGAGAGAGGGGGCGAGAGAGGAGGGGGGAGAGAGAGAAGGGCGAGAGGGGGGGGCAAGAGAGGAGGGGGGAGAGAGGAGGGGGAGAGAGAAGGAGGCGGGGAGAGAGGAGGGGGGAGAGAGGTAGGGGGGAGAGAGGAGGGGGAAGAGAGGATGGGGGAGAGAGGAGGGGGGGGAAGAGAAGGAGGCGGGGGAGAAGGGAGGGGGGAGAGAGGAGGGGGGAGAGAGGAGGGGGAGAGAGGAGGGGAGAGAGGAGGGGGTGAGAGAGGAGGGGAGAGAGGAGGGGGAGAGAGGGAGGGGGAGAGAGGAAGGGGGTAGAGAGGAGGGGGGAGAGAGGAGAGCGAGAGGAGGGGGGGGAGAGAGGGGGGGAGAGAGGAGGGCGAGAAGGAGGGCGGAGGAGGGGGGAGGAGAAGGGAGAGAGGAGGGCGGAGAGGGAGAGGGGAGAGAGAAGGGGAGAGAGGAGGGAGAGAGGGAAAAAAAGGGGGAGAGGGAGGGGGGGAGAGAGGGAGGGGGAGAGAGGGAGGGGGAGAGAAGGGGCCCAATCCTGTTCCTAATAAATGAGATTTTTGACTCCCTGGAAAATCCTCTTGATCTTTTTGCTGACCACTCAACCCTCCGTCATCGCATCCCTCATCCTTCAGATAGGTAGGCAGCAGCCTCTTCCCTCTCTGCAAACCTTAATAGAACTATAATGGCACTCGGTACAGCGCATACCTCTGTCAAGCTGTATCTAGCTTGTTCACCCCCAGTGTCCTCCCCACGTCCTTTTTTCCTCAAAGTTTACTATTATTTTGTCCCTCCACCCTGCTGCTGGTTTATTCTAAACACCCACTGCAACTCCCCATCCCCCCTTTCCTCTGCTATTTCATAGCCTGATCCGTTGTGTTCTGGCTCCCCCACAAGCCTCGACAATTATAAAACTCCCTACAAAAGCCTACATCGTGAAGCGTCCCCACCACAACGTAATGGTTGTGTCACGCCATAATCAGATGCAAAACATTCCCTGGTGAGGTTTATTTTACATGAGAATATTTAGAATCACAAGTTTATCTGATCACTCTCACTTGTGGAACCAACATCTTCAGCCTGTTCAAACTCATTCTCCCCTGGGATTCAAGTTGGCTCTTCACCTCCTTCCCTCGGACCATCCCTCACACATACTCGTCTTTTCTACCCTGATAAACACTCTAAAAGTCCTCCCCCTCCTTACCAAGTTATTGCGTTTTCTCTCCTCTGCCTGAACCTGTCTTTCCTTGTTCTATTGTTGTTTCATCACACTTTTCTCTTCCAGTTCTTTTCAGCCCATTCTTGCCTTGTTTGACATTGTAACCAGCTTGTTCATCCCATGTCTGCATCCCCATACTCTTCAATCTTCCTCTCACCTATTCTTCCTCAAAGTGTCCTTCTTCCCCACATGCCACTGTTCGAGCTGCTCTGTATTTTGTGTCCCAGCTCTTTGATGAGCTTAGATTTTGTTATATATTATATAAAAAACCCACAAGACATTCTTCACTGTCATTGCACAAATTGTAGTGTTTTGTCATCCTTAAAACTCTGGCAAAGTTGCAAACCTTGAATGATTTTTTTTTTTGAAGAACAAGACAAAAGCTGCTTGGACCCAACGAGTGAACAAGCTTGAATAAATGGATCTATTCTGCAGTCTCCAGATTTAATATAACTCTCTTTTTATAAGTACATAGTCCGAGCTCGTGGAAAGGATAGCATTAGTACACTGAACGGTCAGACACAAAGGCAAAAAAGAAACAGTTGCAGAGAAGGGGGAAACACCAACACAGAAGTTAAAAGGCCAAGATCGAGACAGACTTGGCAAACAATGGGTGTTGTGGAGGAATGAGAGCAGGAGATGATGAATGGGGTGAACAAGATGGATACAGAAGGAACTCTCAGGAGGAAAAATGTAAATTTGGAACGAGAGATTGGGATTGTTGTGGGGGGGGGGGGGGGGCGAGGGTAGAAAAGATCATTGGAGACGATCTGAGATGGTGTGAACAGGCTGTCATGAAGAGCTGAAAGAAAGATAATGACATTAAAGAAAGAAATAATGAAGAATGACATTAAAGATAATGTGAAAGTTGGTTCCACAGGCAGGGAAAAATAGAGAGGAATAAATGAGTGGAGGTGAGCAGTGATCTGGATTTAGGGACTTTCACCAGAAGGAGATTTAAGGTTGACTGTCTGTGCGCTGCAGAAACCGAAGGGGGACATTTACAACAATGCTCAAGCGAAAAACATAAATTAATAGATTTGAAGAGTATCACAAATTCAGCACACCTCCAAATGACAACTACTTAATACAGTACAGACATCGCATGCGTGAAAGTTCTGAATTGGTGATCTTGTACTCTTCAAAATTGTAATACAACCATCTTTCAAGGGCATGTTGCACAAGTCTGACGTTATTCAACATATTCCATCTCAAGTGTCTCTTTATAACCTCCATAGTGAGTGACAAAAACATCTTAGCAACAGGAAATTGGCTCATCCACTCAGTACCCTTCATTCGGTAATAGCTAAAACTATGTTGCATTATTTTTTAAGATTATCCCCCACATCTGAAAAAGGAAAAAAACATAAAAATATTTATTGAGGAACAATCACAAATAGACCATTTAACACCATTATGGTCACCTCAAAATCATAAAGGGTGAATAAACCTCATAACTATGTACAAACACTGAACATGCTGCGAAGGAATGCGACAATACCAATGACTCAATGACACCTTCATGATAAAGCACTTTGGCGTGAGAGAGGAATGCATCGCTCTTTTTAAACCCAATTGTGTTGTGTTTTTAAACAGGGTTGAGGTTGATGTAAAGCTACAGGAAAGAGAAAATGCTTACACTGATGGAGCAGAATTCATTTACAATGAAGGGAGGATGAAAAAAAAAAAAGATGTGGAAGGAGCGAACACAAAACCAACACTAGAAAGCATCTCAAAATGCAAAGCATGTTTGCAACTGCTTTGTACTCAAACTGAATTTGACAAACGATCTCCTCTGGGGG
>CM068953.1:160620702-160636527 GCA_035128595.1 Eptatretus atami | reverse complement strand
GGCGACTGGGTGGTGTGTAGTTAGATATCCGCTCCGAGTTCTGGGCCCGACTGGGTTGGTGTAATTCGAGCGTCCTCTTCGACTGGGTGGTGTAGTTAGGAGCGTTCCTTCTCAGAGTCTGGTGACTGTGGGTGTAGAGTGTCCTCTCCGAGTCTGGGCCGACTGGGTGGTGTAGTTAGAGCGTCCTCTCGACTGGGTGGTTGTAGTTAGAGCGTCCTCTCCGAGTCTGGGCCGACTGGGTGTAGTTAGAGTATCCTCTCCGAGTCTGCGAAATCAGTGGTTGGAATACGGACAACCAAACATTCACAGTGCAGGCTTTGACCTCCCGTGTCGAAATTCCTTGTAAGGAACCAATATGATAAAGAGACCAGGTAAACCAAATTCCTTTCGAAAACAACAAGCATTGCAAGCACATAATCCTTCAAACAAACAGTTGAGGTTGTAGTCGCTTGTGCAGTCTTTTCAATGCGGAAACGCAACGCATCTCCTGTTTAACAGGAGTGGGGGGAGGGTCTTACTCGTTAAATATCCAAGGTAAGAATCACGAATAGTCAAAGCAGAACTGAATTAATAAATATTTAAAACATTTTAACGGGACGATGACCAAGCGATGATCAACCGTTCGATTGTTGACGACCTTCACTCCACGAACCCATCATTTCCGGACCCTTTTTCCCGTCGCTGCGTCGTCGCCGACTGTACTTGTAAATCTGTAAGTACCGGGGGAGGAACATCAAACAAACACTCGGGCCTGCAGGTCGACTCGGGTCCGGAAACGGTCCGACCGGGCACCGCCCGTGGTCTGTCTCGCGTCCACCGGCTACGCCGCACAATGTCGCCGAGTGAGGTGACGGTGCTTACCGCAGCGTGGGCCCGATGCACGCCGTGTCGGTACTCTCAATTTCTCGCAGTATCCGTTCATAGTTCCGCCGTTATCTCCAAACTTTCGGTTCCGCATCTTGGCGCAATACGCGTCGTCTTCTTCCTTCCTTCCTTCCTTGAGATGTAACACAACTTGCACAGGCTGGAACTGCGGAACGGAGAGTGTATATATATTACACTAAGCAATGTTATACTAGATGGCAGAATACACGTCAGACATCGTGTGAGTGAAAAGATTTCAGCAATCCTGAAGAGAACGCAACAAATACTTATACTAATTAACACCGTCATGGCAACGATACAGTGAACAAAATACCCTTTAAACACACGAACGCTGGCTCCTTCTGCACATTATTATGCCCATTTGAGGTGATGAGAGTTTGTTTTCCAACGTTCTAATCATTTATAATTTAGTTCTCATGGCTTCACGAGCTCGGCTCGACACACAACACACACACACACACACACACACACACACACACACACACACACACACACACACACCACACCACACACTTTCTATCCAATCTGGTGTGGGCTCGTGGTTAGGGTGTTTACTTGGGATTCCAGGATTCTGAGTTCAAATCCCATTCGGGTGTGTGGATTAATACCAACGGTGGGGTTGACTCTGCTGTCATCCTTCTGTGGGTAGCAAAAATGAGTGCTTGCTTGTTGGTATTCTATGTTGGAGTGGTGACTATCCACGATTGTACTCAATAGCCAAGGAGCACCAACTAGACCAACTAGAGCACCAACTTCAGCAGCACCAACTAGACGACCAGTGAACCCGTTGGTTCCCGTTGTGACAGCGGTTGATAAAAATAATATTTCAAAAAAAAAAAGATAGCTCCAGCGAACTATACCGCCGAGGTTGCTTACATTGATCAAATTCTCCGAAGAGTACTTGACTGAATCGGGAATTGATTTTTTAAATGATTTTTCGTTGCCTGATTGAAAGAAACTTGATACTGCACACCGCAGGAGAATGGTGATTAAGGTGGCCCTAAATTTTTGTGCTATTATGTACCGTTTGGCTTATTCGGGAACATACATACATACATATACATATTATATATACTAGTACGTGCCCGTAGGGGCGGCCGTAGGTGAGTGCCAGTATGTGCAGCCTCTCTTGCCCCTCTCTCTCTCGCACCCTCTCTCCGCCCCCCTCTTCTCGCCCCCTCTCTCGCCCCCTCTCTCTCTCGCCCCACTCTCATCCCCCCTCTCTCGCCCCCCCACTTCTATCCCCCCTCTCTCGCCCCCTCTCTCGCCCCCCCTCTCTCTCCCCTCTCTCCCCCTCTATCCCCCTCTCTTGCCCCCCTCTATCCCCCCTAGTCTCGCCCTTCCCTCTCGCCCCCATCATCCCCCCCCTCTCCCGTCCCCCTCTCTCGCAGATATTGGTCGACAGATAAATGGCCGTAACTTGGAACGCTCGTCGATTATATCAACCTGAAAAGGCAATCAGCGGGTCCCGGCAATATTCCTGGCAAGTTTCAATCGATCGGACCGGTGATCGTCCGTTTTTATAATTGGAAAAATGGCATGATAAGGTGAGAAGGTGAACGACACTTCAGCTGCCTTATACACCTTTCAACACTGAAAAAGCATAAAATGGCCTAACTTGGAATGCTGTCCGACGATATCAAACCTCGAAAAGGCACATCCGCGCGGTCCCCGCAATATTCCTGGCAAGTTTCAATCAGATTGGACGTGGTTGTCGAGAAATGACGTCGCAGACAGACGACACCACACACAGATTGCTGGATATAGATACTAGTACGGGCCGTAGGGCGGGCCCGTAGAGGCGTGCCGTAGGTGAGTGCCATATGTGCAGCCCTCTCTCAAACCTCGAAAAGGCACTTGCGGGTCCCCAGCATATTCCTGGCAAGTTTCAATCGTGCTAAAGAAATAGTAAAAAAAAAATATAATAATAAACATTAATTGTGATGTCATTTCGTGATGTCATAGCACCGTGTCCTGTCATTGGTCGACAGAAAATGGCCGTAACTTGGGAACTGCTCGTCCGATTAATATCAAACCTTGAAAAGCACATCCGCGGGGCCCCGGCAATATTCCTGGCAAATTTCAATCAGATCGGACCGTCGATCGTGCAAAAACAAAAAAAAAATGAATAAATAAACATTAATTTGGACGTCATTCGTGATGTTCATAGCACCGTGTCTTGTCATTGGTCAATAGATAATGGCCGTAACTTGGGAACTGCTCGTCGATTGATATCAAACTGTCGAAAAGGTACATCCGCGGGTCCCCGGCAATATTCCTGGCAAGTTTCAATGAGATCGGACCGGCGGTCGTCGAGAAACGGGCGGCGCAGACAGAAGCACACACACACGATTGCGGATTATACTATGATATATATAATTATATATATAATATATATATATATATATTTATATATAATATATTGTTATATATATATATATATATATATATACAAGATGAGAGTTTTAGTAATATAAGGATGTCAAAGTATGGTCCGTATGTGCATATATATATATATATATAAAATTATATATAATATATATATATATATATATATATATATAATATATATATATAAGATGAGAGTTTAGTAATATAAGGATGTCAAAGTATGGTCCATATGTAGATTATAATATATATATATATATTATATATATATATATTATATATATATATATATATATATATATATATATATATATACACACATATGAGGCACTGCGAGAGGAGTGATGTAAGGACACATCGGCCATTTTGGAGTTAATGCCATATAGCACTATTTTAACCCTTACCCTATCATCCGAACCTTCATCATCATGTCATAAAAAATGTCGCTTTCATCACTCCTCCTTCATATATATATATATATAATATTATATATATATATATATATATATATAATATATTATATTATATTATATATGTATTATATATATGTATATATGTTACTATTACCAGACGTTGCCAGCAGGGGGCAATGCTTTTTTTTTGGAGACATTGTCGAGGCTCATATGAGAGCGAAAACACAACGCACAGCAAGGGGGGCATGAGACAAGAGGGGCAGGAGAGGGGAGACAAAACAGTGGGGAACAGAGACATCGGAGATCTGTGAAGGGAGGGATGGGCGGGGAACAGGGGTATACAAGATGGAATTACAGGACTTTCAGGAAGGAAAGCAGGGATTTGAAGGAGGTGGGTTTGGGTGGATTAACGGAAGAAAAAATTGAGGATTTGGAAGGGGGAGATAAAAGGTGTCCTGAACAGCTGTTTTGAAGGCCTGGAGGGAAGAATGGGATTGAACAGAGTGAGGGAGTTTATTCCAAAGGCGGGAAAAAGAGATGAAAGAGTGATGGTAAACAGTGATTCGTGATTTTGGTAGTTTTACCAGAAGGGTGTATTGGCGGACCTTGAGCACCAACATATGGTGGACATATCACAGACAGAGCAAGGATGGCGGGGGGGGGGGGGAGAGACTTGAGAGGAGACGTAGAGGAGAGAAAGATCACCGACCTCCCTGCGGTGAGTGAGTGAGAAGATCAAAGACAGCCTCATCGCGGGAGATGCTAATGATCTGAAATGCCTTGGTTTCCACAGCGTGAAGCCGAAAAAGGTGAGAGGCAGGGAGCACTAGCCCAGAGGGGAGAGCAGATCCATCAGGCTGTAGACAAAAGTTTTGTATGTGGTCAGGAGCTCAGGTTGGCCGAGGAAGGACTTTGCATGACGGAGGATTCCCAGTCGGTGACTGGCTTTGGAGGCTCGGTTGGAAATATGGCTTTCCCAGGAAAGATCATGGCAGATCGTGAGACCAGAAGCTTGAAAGAAAGGACTTCTTCCAGAGGATTGTTGAGAAAGTAGATGGAGGGGGGGGGTTCTAAACGGTCCTTTCAGAGGAGACATCGTGAGAGTGTGAGATTTGTCCGGATTGAAAGGCATGTTCCATGTTGTGGACCCATTTGTGAATTTATCCACATCTGCAGAGAGTGAAGAAGCTGCGGCTTGCCTGTCTGAGGGATGACAGATGAGGCAGAGGGTGGAATCATCAGCAAAGAGATAAAGAGGATTTTCCAGAGAGTCGGAGAGTCATTGATGAAAACCAGAAAAAAGAGCAGGGCCCAGAACACTTCCTTGAGGAACTCTAGCATGGACAGGAAGAGGGATGAAAGAACTCCATTTAGGCCACACGTGGCTGCGACAGAGGAGTCTGCGATGCGAGCCATGAGTGGAGATGGCCTTGGATACCATAGGAAGAGAGTTTGGTGAGCAGGGCAGAGTGCCAGCCGATGTCAAAAGCCCGCGATATGTCTATCAATATGGCTCTGATTTCATGTCTGGCATTGAGGACCTCTATCCATTGTTGGGAGAGCAGAAGGAGCATATCCAGGGCAGAGTGACTTGGTCTGAAACTAAATTGATGATCGGAAATCAAGCCATTGTTGAAGAGGAAGGATATAATGTCTGAAGCGATGATGGATTCCATAACCTTGCTGATGATTGGGAGAAGGCTGATTGGTCTGTAGTTGCAAGGATCTGGTTTTGCACCTTTTTGATGCAGAGTCGTAATGTTTGCTGATTTCCAAGCAGATGGCAGATGACCTTGAGCAAATGAGAGGGTGAACAGAACAGAGAGACGGAGAGCAAGAGCAGGGGAGCAGGTTTTTAGGACATGGGGCTGATGCCGTCTGGACCGGTTGCAGAATCTGAGTCGAGGTTTCACAGCAAGCTCTCCACCTTCTCAGAAGAAAAGGACACAGAGTCCAGGGACAGTTGGGTGCGACTGGGTAAGGTGGGTAGAGAAAGCAATAAGTTTCGGACACAAGATTTAGATGCAAACACCGAGTTTAGGCATTCAGACTTTTCACGTGGGGTGTCAGCAGTGCGGCCATTTGAGGTAAGGGAGGGGATGGAGCGGGAACATACACCAGAAACAGATGTGGTTAGATGCCACCAGGATTTGGAGGAGGGAGAGAGGTTTGAGAGTTCAAACTTGAGCTCAGAAAGATGTTGATTTCTGGCTCTCCTGAGGGTAGATACACACTTGTTCTGAGCTTTATGGAAGGAACTGAGATTACCCTCAGTTGGGTTTGCTTTCCATGAAGCAAAGGCAAGTTGTTTCAGGACAAATGCCTCGCCACAAGCTTCAGTGAACCAAGGTCGGGAGGAAGGGTAGGACAACTGAAGACGAGAGGGGATAAATCTGTGCATGAGGGAGAGCAAGTTCCTTTGAAAGAATTCCCAGGATGAGTTGATGTTGGAGAAAGTAGCGATGGGAGACCAGTCTTAAAGTATGATGGCTGCTTGGAGACCCTGCCAGTCGGCTTGAGTGATTTCCAGACTCGACAGCGCTGAGGTGGTTCTCTAATAACAGCCAGGGAGATGTTTACTTTGATAAGCACATAGTCAGAATAACCGATTGCAGCGAAGGAAGAACAGCAGATATTCTCAGGGAAATTTGTCAAAATCAGATCCAGAAGAGAAGGAGTACCATTGGTTGAAACCCGGGTCAGGAAATTGACTGATTGAGTCAGTCCCAATAAGTCGCAGAAGTTTTTTGCTGAGGTGCCATGGCAGGTGAGAGAGGTACCCACACCCAGCCAACTGGTATGATGACAATTGAAGTCACCACATATGAGGAAGAGACATAATGCTTGAGACTGGTGTGAGATTGTGCAAAACAGAGATTGAAATTCAAGAGGCAAACCTGATCTACAGTCTTAGAACACCAAAGGTTCCCAACCGGTGATACATATGGTATTTTCTGGTGATACATGACAAACAAAACAAATTAGGATATTTTCACATGTTCTATTTTTAAGATTGTTTTGACCGAATTTACAGACAAAACAACTTGGAATGCTTGCATCTAATAGAGTGCAGCTTTGGATGGAGTGCTGCCGGAATGCACAGGAGCGCCGCTTCGGCACCTTAATCCTTTCGAGGCGGAATTCAGCTCCACAACAGCAATAAATAAATAAAAAGATATACAAATCAATTCATTTACAACCTAAAATTTGTCCATTTTTTTTGTTAATCCACATCTTGGATGCTGTTGTGCATTTTTCTCCATTTAGATATTTTTTTAAAACTTATCCAGTAGCCCCTCGAAAACGCCGGCCTAATTCGCTCGTGAACGATTTAAATGTCCATTTTAACATGAAACATTCACAAATGCCATGGATGGTTCACATGTGAACAATTTACGACTTTCCATGAGGCATTTACCACTTTGTTTTTGACATCTCTGATAAGTCCCCCACAATTCCTATCCTCACACCCTCATTCCTTCACTTATTCCTCCTCATTCACCCACTCCTTCCTTCATCCTTCCTTTGCTCCCTCCCAGACGATAGAAACTGACAGAGCATGAGAATTTTACAGCCATGGCCCATGTGTGTGTCAAGGCGAACATGTTGACTAAGCGCACACACCACCCTTCCTCCTCTCCATTTCCATTTCGTTTTCCATGATCAACGTTACCAAAAGTGTTACCATCTATATATACAGATGCCATCAATACTTCAGTGTGATTCAAAAAGTTGAAAACTTTCAGTGACAAGTCTGAAGACGACGATGGTTCACGAGCGGTATTTGACGATGTAGATTGTTTCAGAAGTCAAGGATGAGACAATGTGATAATTGACCAAGTTATAAAAATGATCAACATGATGTGGTACGAGTGACAGGTTATTAGCTGCAAAATGTCAAAAACCCGGTTTCGTTCAACAACTTTCAAAATTTGACCTTTGCATAACCTTTAAAGGTCACAAAACAATGTTGTGGACATTAAAAAAAGGAAACAGGATACGTGCATAGCTTAATGGAGTTAGTTCGTCGAAGAAGTACGAAAACCCGGTTTGATTCCCACAAATTTGAAAATTTGACCTTGTGGCCTTTAAAGGTCAAAGGTCAAGGATTATGACCTTTGGTGCAAAACTTCCTCTGAACATTCCAGGAACAATATAACGTCATATAGGCATATGGCATTTCGCACTCCTCGATTATTTACATACTTTGATGAAATCAGTGTAAAAACAAACTTAAGGGGGCGCCACGGGCAAGGTGTTCGAGATACAGCAAAATGGTTTCAAGACTTTAGGTGGGAATGACCTCAAGATATGCATAAAAAATTATGTCATCCTAGCTCTCAAAGTTTAGGCGATCGTATGATTTTTATTCAAAATTCGCAATTTTCTAGGTTTTTGACCTTGTGACCTTGACCTTGGGATGAAAATGAAAAATCGGACAACGACAAGTTTTAGATAATTCATTTTGATTTAAATACCGAAGAACCATTCCATTCCAGTCACATTCCCAGAGGAGAAGATATATTTTTAATCCGACTACCCCCTAAAAATGGCTATTGTTTGGGCGTGTCTCCACCCACAATGGGCGTAGCACGCCCTCATCCAGGAAAACACAACAAGACATTGATATCGAACACATAACCAAGTTTCATCAAATCGGATCAAGTCCACGAGTTATGCTTTATGGACGGACAGATACACAGACACACAGACATAACGAATATAGTGGTCACTCTGGCTGGTGCTCATGAACCAATAATTCCCATGTTCTTCAGAGGTTGGCCAGGGGGAGCCTAGCCCAAGTCTTTCATGACATTCGACATTCGACTAAAGTTAGGGCAGGAATTTTTAATTTATCCTTGTGTCAGCAATAGCTCAGCTACTCTTCATGAAGGACACCATGGGATCTTCAACGTCCACCAAATAATTCCAGCAGATGTGACGTCCCGTTTAACATCCATCTGGGGGACAGCACACACACTGATGAATCACCCTGCCTGTGAACCACCAGGATGACAGTTTATAGCTGGGTCGGGATTCAAACCCAGGTTAGACAGCCTAGAAGCAAATGTGTGTACCTCCAGAGTAGACCATCCAGCTAACCCAGAGATTGAGTGTTTCTAATTTTGTAAAATACATACTTTTGTCGAAAAATTATAGTCTGAGAGTACATTTATCTGACTTTTTTCATAAAAGGGGATTCTTAATTGTGCAAATAAGTGGGTGTCAGTGTTTTGGGCTTTTGTTAAGCAATTGGTTCTCTCTGTTGGTCAAGCAATCTATTTCTATGATATATCGAGGAACTATTAAATTTCAATTGGATTTCATCTATCTATAATTCCAGCAATCTGTGTGTGTGTGTGATGTGCAGTGCGTGCGTGTGTGTGTGGTGTGGGGTGTGTGTGACCGCTGTTTCTCGACAACCACTGGTCCGATCTAATTGAAACTTGCCAGGTATATTGCTGGGCCCTGAGTATGTGCCTTTCAAGTTTGATATTACGGACAAGTTGTTCCCAAGTTAGGCCATTTATTTACCAAACTAATGACAGGACATGTTGCTGCGTAGGCGCGTGGCCGATGGAAAAGGGCCCCTTAGTTACCAATGACAGGACACGTTGCTTGGCGTTTTGCACCACAGTATTATCTTTCTATCTATCTATAATTCCAGCAATCTCTGTTTCTTTGCCTTCAAAAGGTTTGAAATTAATCGGACAATGTGGTTCCCAAGTTATGGCCAAGTATAGACGCGCATCCCCATTACGGGTTACAACATACGGACTTCGGATAGTGATGACTTACTAATATTATAAATTTTCTCGATTTCTTATGCCGCATTTATAGATAAACACACATGCCCAATCCAGTCGTCATTTTACGAGAGCGAAGAAGGGCCTGTGTGGTTGTTTTGAAAAAAAAAAATTTTTTTGCACGTACGGTGCCGATTGCGAGAGCGAAGGAACGGCCTGTGTGTGGTTGGTTTTCTGGCACGCGGTTTGAAAGTGGTTTTTTTTTTTTTGCCACGTACGGCCATGCACGTACAGCGACGCACTAGTATTTTGAATTCTGTAGAACACGAATCGGAACAAGCGAAACTTGCAATTTAGCTCTGAATTTGGCAAGAAGCCAACCTCACTGTTTGAAAATTACGTAATCTGCCCCAGAATGCTCAGCGAGCATGCACAGATACCCTGAGAAACGTCGCTGTTCAGGGCATCAATAAGTGTATTGTGTGAGATAAGGATTGTTACCTAAAATGGCTCACAAAGTTTCTAAAAGAAGCTGAAAATACCTGGAAAGGTACCTGAGATAAAAGGCTGTGCCTCTGCACAACAAACGAGTTGGAGAACATTCTCAGCTCGCCGAACAGGCAGCTACCCGTACTGCAAGGTCCCGACCACGTGGTCCCTTTTGCAAGGTCCCAGTAAAGGGGCGTGTGATACTTAAAACCCCCGACTGATAGAAGGTCCGATTGACGTCATCAGTAAACATGGACGATCATGTGAAGGATTGCCAGAGTTCTTGAAAATCCTCATTCAAAGCCATCTCACTGCATTGAATGAAGAGTTCACGTCCTATTTCCCTGAATGATCTTCCCGATCGGAACGCGAAGCTAGTTTGAAACCCCTTTTTGATCTTCCGACCGGATGGAGATACCTGATGCTATCTAGGAATCTCCGTCATCTCCAGAATGATACTACGGCGTGAGATATCTTTGAAGAGAAAAGTCTGTCAGACTTCTAGTTTGATATGCTGAAACAATATCCCGTGTTTGCAAGATTGGCTGTTTGTCGTTAGTACGCTGATGGTGTTTCTGTCGACATGGTTGTGCGAGACCAGATTCTCATCCTTCTGTGTGAGGAAATCTACACCTTCAAGATGACCTTTGATGTGCTCCATCAAAAACTAGTCCTCGTGTGGAGGGTGTTTAGTGATGTCAGCAATTTCTGCACACACACGACCCAGCGGCCAAATTCATTGGAGCACACACGGAGGACAAAGGAATGTCCATTCACATACCGTGAAGTACAAAATGAGTTTTATTGTACTTTGTGTGCTTTGTCTTTTTTTGTATACATAGTCGAGGCTCATGAAAGAGCTAGTACTAGTACACTGAATGGATCAGGATGCAACAGGACAAAAGGAACAGCATAGAGAGGGGGAAACACCAACAGCAGAGTTGAAGGCCAAGATAGAGGGAGATGGACAAACAATGGGCGCGGGGAGGAATTGGGGGCAGGAGAGGATGCATGGGGTGGACAAGATGGATACATCCATACAGAAGTAAATTCTCAGGAGGGAGAACTGGAAATTTGGAAATTAGGAGGGATTTGGGTGGGGTTGTTGTTGGTGGTGTTGTTGTTGTTGTTGTTGTTTCATATGCAGCCTGTGGCTGCTTGGCTGTATCATTTTATGGAGGCATGGCTATGCCACTGATGTGGTTCCCCCTATCAATATATTACTAAAACTCTCATCATATATATATATATATATATATATATATATATGTATGTATGTATGTATGCATGTATGTTCCCGAAATACAGCCAAGACGGTACACGGTAGCACAAAAATTTTAGGACCACCTTACTCACCATTCGCCTGCGGTGTGCAGTATCAAGTTTCGTTCAAATCGGGAAACGAAAAAATTATTAAAAAATCAATTACCGATTCAGTGAAGTACTCTTCGGGAGTATTTGATCAAAGCAAACAACCTCAGCGGTATAGTTCGCTGGAGCTATCTTTTTGTTACTTACGAAATCTAAAGGTTTCGTAAGTATATTGATGACTTCCGTCCTCTGTTTGTGTGTGTGTGTTTTTGTGTGTGTGTTGTTGTTTGTTTGTAGGCACGATAACTCGAGAACGGAAGAAGCTACCATGTCAAATTACACCACGTGATTCAGGAGGGTGATGGCTAGCGCTGATTAGATTTTGGTCAAAATCGGTCAAAGGTCAAGGTCACAGTGAGGTCAAACATAATTCCATAAATTCATGTGGAGAAATGGAGTATTTTTGCTTCGGTCGACGTTACGAGTTCGTTTTAACTTCGATTTTATTTTGTCTTCGGTTTTTGCGATCCTTAGGATGCTTAACACTCGGTTGTCGAAATTCTGGTAAAAATCGGATGTTTTGGAGACGTTTTAAGATTGTATAAAAAATATTTCACTCGCCGCGTCACGGCTCGTCATGTGGTGCAGCACGCTGAGCAGACGCGGCGTTGAGTCACGTAAAGGTTTTGCTGTGCGCGCTGACGGTGTTTTCGATAAAGATGGTGTTTAAAAGTCATTTTTTTATCCAATAATGGTAGTTTCGTCCATGCCTGACTCGCTAAGCCGTCGGATTATGTAAAGATTGTTGGTGGATGGCCGAATATTACGGTTTTGTGACTTTGATAAAATAATATTAAATAATTGCGTGGAGAAATGGAGATTTTTCTTCGGTCGACGTTACAGTTCGTTTTAACTCGGATCGCAATTCTGTTTTGACTTTTGGTAACGGTTAAGTATGCTTAATACTCGTTGTCGAAATTCTGTAAAATCGGATGTTTTATGAGATTTTGTCGCGGTGTCGTATCTGAGGCTTAACTGAAGATTATGCTAATGAGGGGGATTGTAACACACGGCATTACCCTCGTTTAAGTCAATTTCAATCCTGTCTTCAATTTTGGTAACGGTTAAGTATGCTTAACACTCGGTTTCGAAATTCTGGTAAAAATCGGAGTTTTATGAGAGGTTTGGTACAGAATCATCATAGAAACTTCTGGTTTGCGTCGCTACCTTCTCTAGAGACAGCTTTTATTAGACAAGGTCAGAGGTCAAGTTGACGATTTCGTAAGTACCAGTCTATGACTGCTTGTTTGTTTGTTGAAATGATTTTTTTTCATCAACCCCTGCCACAACGGGAACCCAACGGGTTCACAAGTCGTCTAGTTACCAATAAGCTGCTCCTCATTTTGCCGACTTCAGAAGAATGACAGGCCATCAACCCACCTGGTGTTATTTCAACAGCACAACAGGGGCTCAAACTTAGGACCAGAAGTTACAGTATTAAGCCAGCCACCTAAACCGTTCAGCCAACACCAGTCTTACTGGGTGGGGTTAATGAGGGTACAAAAGATCATGGTTTTGGATTGGGTATGATCTGAGATGGTGGTGAACAGCTGCTTGAAGACCTGGAGGGAAGAATGAGATTGAAGAGGATGTGGAAGTTGGTTCCATAGTTGGGGGAAAAAAGAGGAACAAATGAGTGGAGGTGAGCCAACATGGCCAAACAATTGTGGTAAAAGCTTGTCCCGAACCTTGGATATGTCAATACTTGCATTATACACTTTGTCTATGGAGCAATATTATAACAAGATACAGGTTATGGGCAACACAAGCCCCTATGCATTGCCGCATACATAAGTGAGACAAATTTTCCAACCTTTTATATCCAGATCTAGTGAATTATCTTATAAAAAATCTATTCCATCCTTGAAGACATGAAGGCATATGGCAAAGTTTGGATGCCGATAACCCATTTTGCTATCCACCTGGATTAGTGATGTGGCTGTTTTTGTGAAGAATGGTTTATCATGTTGTACGAGCAAAGTTAGGCCTTATAATACATAAATGACACGGACTCACATAGGCAAATCAGATAAGCATGAAGGTATATATGTTAAGGCTTACAGGATGGCCGAGGGTTATCATACTCACCTCTAAGCTGTCTAGCCTGGGTTTGAATCTCAACCCAGCTATAAAAATGTCATCCTGGTGTTTCACAGGCAGGGTGATTCATCAATGTGTGTGCCGTCCCTCTGTTGGATGTTAAACTGGGCGTCTCATCTACCGACATTCGTTGGTGGACATTAAAGATCCCCATGGCAGTGTCCTTTGTGAAGAGTAGGCAAGCTATCCTTGGCACCATGTCCAAATTCCTGCCCTAACCAGCAGAGGGCATCGCATCACCAGCACAGTCACACCCTCACCCAATGATCTGTTGCTCTGCAGCCCTGTGCTGCATGTGAAAGAAGAAAAAGATATATATATGTTGGCATTATTTTTATCTGCTCTGCCATCTCTATGTCCATAAGCAAGAAGTTGTGTTTATAAACTTCGCAAGTTGCCAGCACAGGGATTTTGAGTGAATTCAATCCAAGTTTGGATGACTGGGTTGCCTTTTGTGAGAGACTTGGCAAATATTTTGTTGCCAACGGAATAGATAGTGCTGATGATGCACCTCAAAGGCATGCTATTTTGACTGTGTGCTGGTCACAGACCTCAGTTTAATGAAAGATCTCCTATCCCCTGCAAAACCCCGTGACAACTAAAATGCTGCACTGGTTGAGTTGATACAAAGGCACTACAAACCCAAGCCGGGGAAAATCGTGTCGAGGTACAAGTACGATAAACACCAAAGAAGTGAGGGCCAATCAGCGAGTGAAGTTATTGCTTATCTCAGACGGTGCAAGACTGGACGAGATGTTGAGAGTTTTTTTGTGATTGGAATTAACAGAGTTTCCATCTTGCGTAAACCGCTCTCAGAAATGGATCCAGACCTCAAGAAGGTTACCGGCATTGCTACTGCATGTATGCAAGCTGATGAGAGTCTACGTGTCATCACAACATCAACGCTGGACATGCACAGAGTAGGTCGTATTACTCCACCTCCATCTGCCCACAAGACATACCATTGGAAGAAGTCTGGCAGCACGACCTGCTGGCATTGTGGTGGTGCACATTGTGCATTCAAATTCAGTTATAAACAATTTATGTGCCATGCCTGCGGGAAGAGAGGCCATCTGTTAGCCCGATGTCCCTAGCCCACCTCTTCCATGCATGATGTTGATGTCGACAATGATAATGCGGAGTCAACTGATAGTGTGCTTCACATCGCCAGCACCACATCAGACACACCCTCTGTCAAATGCGGACTATTCAGTTTTATCCAATGGTGCTAAAAAAAGAATACTGAGCCTTCGATTGTCGTGACTGTGATAATCAAATCCTGTGGAAATGAAGATCAATACTCCTACTTCAAGATATATTATGTATGAAGACATGTTCACCTCTCTGCATTCACAGAGTGAAGTTCTGGAGATCACACCTGTGTCGACTAAACTGAAGACGTATACCAGCGAAATTGTGCTTTTGATGGGCTCAGCCAATGTGTCCGTTGAGTACGATGATGCGTTCCACACTTTACCGTTGCTTGTCGCGAAGGGCAATGGTCAGGATTTGTATGGCAGAGACTGATGATTAAAGGTCATCAGACTCAACTGGCATAATGTGAAACGTGTGTCCACTAGTGCTGGATGTGCATCGATTGTCAACAAGTATCCTGATCTACTCTGTGAAGGTGTGGACACTTTCAAAGGCACCAAAGTCAAGATTCATGCAGATGCCGAGGTTTGGCCTATCTTCCATAACCTGTACCATACATGATGCGAGTGAAAATCGAACAAGAGCTCGATTGTCTCCAGGATGAAGGAATCACCACCACAAGTTGAATACTCTGACTGGGCTGCTCCACTTGTACCCGTGCTAAAAGCTGATGGAAGTTTGCATGTCTGTGGGGACAACAAGACTACCATAAATCGTATTCAAAACTGGACGCATATCTTCTGCCCACGGCTGAGGACCTGTTCACAGCTCTCATGGGCGGTAATACATTTACAAGCTTGGACCTGACTAACGCGTACACACAAATGGAGCTTTCAGATGAATCAAAAACTTCACATGTATCAATACACACTATGGACTATTTGTGTACAATCGATGCCTTTTCGGCATTTGATCCACCATGGCCATTTTCCAGCAAAAACAAAAAAAATGGAAAACTTGTTGAGAACCATATCGAGCAAGCACGGTTGTACTTCAGGACGATGTACTGGTGATCGGTCGGTCAGCCCAGGAACACCTCCAGTACCTGAATGAAGTGCCAAGTCATCTCTCCAGTGCAGCCCTTCGTCTCTTTCATGAGAAATGTGTCCTCACGGCCCTTGGGGTTAGTATTTGGGTCATTACATCACAGGTAAAGGCATTTTGCCTTCACAATATGAAGTGGAAGCTATCAAGAATGCTTACACTCCCAACAATGCATCTGAGCTTCGTGTTTTTCTCAGAATGTTGACCTACAGTGGCCTGCAAAAGTATTCACC
>CM068953.1:160592322-160603666 GCA_035128595.1 Eptatretus atami | reverse complement strand
GCTGTCCTCCCGACCGGCGTTATCTGTTCGCCGGTGTACGTGAACAGCGTGAGGTTTGACCCGATAAGCCTTAGGTCGTTGAGTCTACGTGCGGACTGTTCGCCTATGATCGACACAGCCGCTACCATATCAATCTGAAAAATGATCGGCGTCTTGTTCACCTCGATTTCCACTGTCATCGGTCTTGTCACCGCTGGAGACCTGCAACCTGCGCGAAGCAACCCCGACGACCCGGGGCAGGACCTGCAGCCGATGTATGAGCCTGTTTTCAATTGGTCCAGCGGTGACAAGACCGATGACAGTGGAAATCGAGGTGAACAAGACGCCGATCATTTTCAGATTGATATGGTACGGCTGTGTCGATCATAGCGAACAGTCCGCACGTAGACTCAACGACCTAAGGCTTATCGGGTCAAACCTCACGCTGTTCACGTACACCGGCGAACAGATAACGCCGGTCGGGAGGACAGCCGTATCTGTGGTTTACCAAGGACAGAACGCTGCGCTCACGTTGTACGTGGTGAAGGGGAGGGCCCTCCCTCCTGGGCCGAGACTGGCTGACTCGCATCAGGCTAGACTGGACGGCGCCAGCCATTCACCTTGGACAACCCGGGCCGAGCCGCATTAGAGAATCAGTTGGGAGATTCTTCAAAAGCATCAAGATTTGTTTTGCAACGAGCTTGGACAACCCGAGGGCGTGCAGGCAAAGCTTTTGAGGAAGAGGGAGTGGTGCCTCCCTTGAAGCCGAGTGCGAGGTGCCGGTGGCAGGGGCCGCGCAGATACAGAGTTGGTGTCTGTTCCTTGCTGCCTACAACTACGATATACAGTTCCGGAGCAACGGGAAGCATGCCAACTGCGAGGTCTCTCGCGCTTGCCTGCGCGGAGGGCCACGGGAAGCATGCCAACGCGACGGTCTCTCGCGCTTGCCGTGTGCGGAGGGCCACGGGAAGCATGCCAACTGCGACGGTCTCTCGCGCTTGCCTTGCGCGGAGGGCCACGGGAAGCATGCCAACTGCGACGGTCTCTCGCGCTTGCCATGCGCGGAGGGCCACGGGAAGCATGCCAACTGCGACGGTCTCTCGCGCTTGCCATGCGCGGAGGGCCACGGGAAGCATGCCAGCTGCGACGGTCTCTCGCGCTTGCCGTGCGCGGAGGGCCACGGGAAGCATGCCAACTGTGACGGTCTCTCGCGCTTGCCTTGCGCGGAGGGCCACGGGAAGCATGCCAACTGCGACGGTCTCTCGCGCTTGCCTTGCGCAGAGGGCCACAGGAAGCATGCCAACTGCGACGGTCTCTCACGCTTGCCGTGCGCGGAGGCCACGGGAAGCATGCCAACTGCGACGTCTCTCGCGGCTTGCCTTGCGCGGAGGGTCCAACTTCGTCTGAGTCAGCCGACCGGGTTGAGGTGCTTGCACTGAGCCAAGCCCAGAGCGGGCTGGTCACGGCCAAACGGGTCGCGGTGGAATCGGCTCAGGATCCAATGCGCGCCGTGTCGTTCAGGCGATTTCAACGGGGGATTGGGGCGATCTGCTTCGACGGTGGAATCGGCTCAGGATCCAGGCGTGCCCGTGTCGTTCAGGCGATTTCAACGGGGGATTGGAGCAATCTGCCTTCGACGGTGGAATCGGCTCATGATACAGTGCTCGCCCGTTGTCGTTCAGGCGATTTCAACGGGGAATTGGAGCGAGCTGCCTTCGATGTGGGGAATGAGAGCGGTGATTCCCCGAAGTTCAGACGACGTTGTCCTCCTCGACGTTCAGACGAGGAGCTGCTGCGAGTCACCTCGGCATCGTTTACCCCGAGAGTCTTGCGCGCAGCCTTTTTATATTTTATTATCGTTTTATGTTTTATAGTCGCAGCCTCGCAGCGGCCTGTCGCGAGGATCAAATGATTCAGCATTGCGCCACTTGTCGGCAGATGCCGATCCACGGCGGGCTTCAGGACTGTGGCTGATCGCGGACAGGGCCGAGCAGGAGTCCATATGGATTCTGCTGGTCCGTTACAGGCAAAATGTTGTTGATTGTGATCGATGCTTCTCTGAATGGCCGGCGGTTGTGGTTATGCAGTACATTGGCGGGCATGGCGGGGGAGGAGCTGCGGACGATCTTTACAAATAAAGGAATACCCGAGTTTCTGGTTTCTGATAACAATCCGCAGTTCCTCGCAGATGTGTGTAATGATATGTGCATCGAAACGGTATTCAACATCTGCAGTCCGCACCGTATCATCCTGCCATGGACAGGCAGGCGGAATCATTGGTTAAAATGTTGGACCGGGTTTCGCGTAAAGGGAAGTTTGCATCTGCGCAGACGGTGCTTAATGTGTTTTCGTTACCATGTGTAAATGTAATGCATTCAGCCACCGATGATTCCTGCCATTCGTCCATGTGGACGGGCGTTGCGGGCTAGGCTGGATTTGCTGCGACTGGAGGGTCGGTGGTTGGGGCAGTGTCGCACCCGGCGCTGTGCGCGGTTTTGGTGTTGGACAGCGGCGCGTGGGACAAATGCATGATCTCTGTTCCCTGTCACCCCCCCCCCCCGCCCCCCTGTTCCAAGTGACATGGAGCCCCCGCTTTTGATGTCGCCGTGGCCAGACGTTGTATCGCCAAGGCAGACGTGCCGGCGCCACGGGCCTAGCGGACTCGGGGTGTTACCTGATTCAGTCCTGCCCGCGGGGAGACGGGCCAGCTTGTCAGCCGAGGTGGGGGCGCTTGATGTGGCAGTTGGGGGGGCAAGTCCGTCGAGGGAGTCACCTCGACCTAGCCAGGAGGCGTCTGAGCCTGGGCTGTCTGGCGGCGCTGGTCGCCCAGGGCGGATCAGGAGACGACCGCAGTACTTGGAGATTTAGCATGATTAATGTCATTTTGTCACTAGTTGATCGTTGTGTCATTTGGTGTCATAGTGTCAATAATTTTTGATTAGTGTCATTTTGTCGTTTATAATTGTCATTTTATAATTATAATTGTCATTTTATAATTATACTTTTGGAAGGGAGGAGTGTGCTGTATGGGCGTGGAGTGCTGTAGGGCGTGGAGTGCTTATGATAGTAGTCACGTGGTTAGGGGTTCATATATTCTTTACGCGCCCGCTAGAGGCTCTGAGTAGTGTACATCCGGCACGCAATAAAGCAGAGTTACTACTACACTCTCACTCTCCGTGTTCCACTGCACCTCGGACACTACAGTCGGTAGTTGGAACTCTACCGCAATCGGTAGAGTGACCCGGTTCGAGCAAAACGTGCTGAGGGCATGGTTCCCCGGTAGTCAAAATCGCGTAGTTAATTAGGTAAATTGGTTCTAGACAAAAAATCCCTATGCTACGCGGTGAGATATTGGCGTCCACGGTCGGTTCAGCGACCCGCTGGCTCGCTGAATTATCTGGAGCGACGTCCAGGGAGTCTGGTGGAGACGACGTAACTTTCCCCACCTAGTGGTCGTTCTTGCACTGACCCCTGGCCCACAACAATGTTAACCTGGCACGATGTCGTGCAGCTCGATGCATTGTGCGACATGATGCGACGAGCTGTGCTGAGAAAAATTATATTCACGCCAAATTTGACTGATCAAAATTAGATTCATTTGATTTATTAATCAAATCCTGATACGTGGAGCACGCATTTTCTATGGGTAGTTTTTTTCCATTTCTTCAGACCATTTATTCCTGAAATGTGAAACACCCTGTAACCCATGCCCACAGAAAACAGACTTTTTGGAACGCTGGTCGCATTTTACACTCGATCATCATGTAGCTTTGTATAAAAAAAAAAATCTCCATGGGTAGGTGCTCTATGTTAAAAGTTCATGTCATTTCTTAAGCGGTTGCAGAGAAAACATTTAAAAGTGAACTGGAAGGACACTGGGGAGAGCACATACCTCTGCCACGTAAATCCTGATCCACGAGAACATATCGGGCCCAATACATATTTGAAATATCATGCTACACAGTACTATATCGTTTTGGCCCCATCTCTCAATGGTGAAGAATCACTTTAAAGGTTAAATAATTCTCGTATCCCATTCCGGATTCGGATCATCAACAAATTTGAACCAATGCGCCTTGCCATACACCGAAACGTGTCCACCAAGTTTTATCCGAATCTGTCCACAAACTTTTTGAGATATCCTGTACACAATCAGACAAACAGACAGACAGACAAACAGACAGAAAGCGGTGAAAACATAGCCTCCTTCATCTCCGGTGGCCGAAGCAATAAAGGTGAAAAAGCGACTCGTGGAGAAGCTTTAAAAAGGGTCACTGACTTTCATATCTTGGGTCCTGGATCAACAAAAGTAACAAAGATTTTGAAATAAGACAAGCTGAATACCATGAATGACCCCGACGTTGAATGAAAGCTGATTTACCAAATGATGTTGATACTTGGGCAGCCGATCCCAGACAATACAAAATGAATCCCATGAATGATCGCGAGGTCAAATAAAAGCCGATTACTAAATGATGTTGATAATACTTAATAGCCGATTACCAAACATAACAAGATGGCGACTATGCGCGACGGTGCCGAGAGGCTAGATGGTGCCGAGAGTTGGACACAAGCAAAGACCCTTGAGAGGCGACTTGACGGCTGCCGATACAAGGTTGAGGCAGCACTGATATAGGTGAGGAGAACATCAAACAAATGAAGAGCTATATAGCAGATTGCCCTTGTATCTAGTACGGTACTTAAAAAAACCAAAAAAACGAAGGCTAAGATTTGCCAGCCATTGTTGGAAAAGCAAGCAGGAAATATATTGCAACTTTTGCTATTGGAACAAAGCAAAGCAAGAGGTCTCGTAGCTGCCATATTCTCAACCACGTGGTTCAGCTTGAGAGAGATACGCGTCTGACTGAGGACCAGCTGGTAATTCTTACAGAAGATCATGAGGATCGACGAAACTCATCATACATAACCGAGTTCGCTCGAACAGATGATGATGAAAGTGAGAAAGTGAGGGTGGAGGAAAAAAATAGCAAGGGACCTCGGCCGATGTTCCACAACATGTTACGGATGCCTATCCTGATACCTTGATGATGAGAATAATTTTTATTTTCAAATACAGTTTGCAGTAAGCACAAAAAAAAAACTTTTAGAACGCGTGGATCATTACAAAAGAATTTCGTAGAATTCATTGCTATTTCAAAATGTGTCTTTTTTCCATATTGCTAATTTTCATCTTGATGTGAACACTGGTCTGTTTATTATCAACCAGATTATCAATCGAGCACGTACATGTGACGTCACAATATTTGCTATCCGCCATCTTGGATTCCAAGCAAACAAATCAAAAGTACAAGTGGCTGCATCATTGGTCAATGGTCAGGTATCATTGTTCTAGTTCTAGCACCATTATTGGTCCAGTATACAAATTAAAGTGGTGATTTTTGCACTGTTATTTTGTGGGCAATCGTAGCGATAGGAGGATTGATTGTCGTATCATAGACAGCTTAAAAGCAACAAATTGTTGCGGTTCTGTGAAACTGCCGCTCCTCAAGGCAAATGCAAACAACATATAGCAGGCCGAGACAGTTATTTCATTAGTATCCTTTTAGATAGCCCTTCCCTTTTGTCTAGTGGGTTGATGGGACAAAATGTGTTGTGAGGGCTTTTAGTTGGGTCTTAATCCCACTTGCTATTCCTTTATTTGATTTACTTTACTTTACACACACGACCTCTCTTTCATGCATGCATGCCACAGACCAGACCGCACAGTGACAGCCTCACGAGCATATACCGCCAGAACCCCATTCAAACTGTACACCATTCCCCAATGGACATTTCATTTCAACTTCTCTGTACTCAAACCACAATATTACAACCTTCATACAACCACCCCAATGTCTTCCTAAAAATTCCCACTATGACCTACGCTCAACTCCTCCACCACAACCACTACAAAAATGCTTTAACTCCTCACCACAAACACCACTGCTTCACACACCTCACCACAGCGAAGTACCACGACCGCAGTCAGCATCCAAACGTTCACCACTGTCCTTTAGGGATGTCAGGGAACAAAGAACATTACCCACAATGACGGATGCTTGAGGTCGGGACAATTAACACGTAGCTTGGAGAGCAAGTATGTGCTGGGTCTGTTCGATGTCATCTTGGCAGCCCTGGTGCTCTGCTAAATAGCAACTCTCATTTCGTGCCCAGCGCACGTTCGTGTGCCGCGAGAGACGCTCCCAAAAACTTCACCCATGTTAATCTCGGAGCTCCATCGTGTGGCCAAGTTCAGGAGTGAATGAGGTCATTTCAGTTTCAAAGCATTGCGGTGTAGGGCTACTTCTTGGGGAGGCATATGCACACCAATGAGAGGAAAACACCTAAAGAACATTTTTATCTGATTCCTCGCTCCTCCTTCACACAGCATCTATAAAATAGCTACAATCCGCAGTCTACGATCCAGAGTCTGGTTGGTCCTCCAGCTTGTCAGCCTCCCTGCCATGGTTGTCCACGAGAGGTCGTAGGGTGTTCTATTTGGTGGGAGGCAACTACTTCTGAGCGAGAGGGTCCAGACCAGGACAGCGGCGCGACAGGGAAAGGAGCGCTGAGTGTGCGGGATGCCAGACTGATAATAGACTCAATAAACACACGTACATACTTTCTCACATGCCACTTTAAGCTGTCTTCTCACACGTTCTGCCTCTCAATCTACTCTTTCATCTGCTGCGGATGCACAAAAACTAAAAGAGCAACTGCAGATATGCATTTCTTCACTCATCCTCTTTGTTTGGCATTTCACTTCATCACACCTCATTTGCACCTCCTCACTCACACACCATAGACACCTCAGTTTCTCCCCCCCCCCCCCATGGTCAATGGACCAACCCAACCCTAAGTGACTGGGTTACTTTGGACTTTTGTCCACCCCAGGTACAAAGTCACCCAAAACTCAAACATTGTCTCCTTTGCTCTCTAATTTCCTCAGGTGTGTGTGTGTGTGTCGTTGGCACCTGTCATATTGTGGATGATAAGATTGTAGAAGTTGTATTGGTTAGCTCTGCACTGCGTCCTCTTTGTCAATACTTGTATTTCTTTGCTGCACCCCACATATCTTGCTTTCCCTGCTGTGCGTATTCCATCCATCCATCAGGACCATACTCTGTGCAGAGCGTTGGTGCTGCCTAAGCAGTCTCCTTGCTATTGGGCACAATCTTGGGCAGGTCGCCAATCCGACACAGTATACCAGCATGCTGGCACTCATTTTGTCGACCTCAGAAGGATGACAGGCTGAGTCACCTCCACCTGGTATTAATTAACAGCAAGTGGGATTTGAACTCGGATCCAAGGAACCCATTCCCACCACTCTAGCCATTAAGCCAACACCAGGCATGCTGTACATATTGCTGTGTATTTTAAAACCTTTATTATTGTTAATATGCCTTTCCTCACCTTGCTTTATAAATAAATTGCTTGGATTGAAATGTCCACAGCTCGTTTTGTCTTTTCCTCCATTGGTCCAGCATGGTCCGCACCTAGTTAGCCGGGAAGTTCTACCCCACTAATTGGCTCTTATGAGCCGATGCATACTTGGCAGCTCCGCTCAGCTGCACCTGATATGGTAAGTTAACGCAAGACGCATCAAGGGCACGAGACCCTCCTTTGTGCGGCGTCCCCACGTAGTGATAACGCGAGTTAGTGTAACCCCTGCAGGGATTGCAGTACCAATTGGCATTGTGGTTGCCTAGCAACCCACCGGCATGCGAATCATCTGTGCCCAGCGGCTTCAGACCGGAGTTCAGGAGGACCCGAGTGCTTCCCTAGACCGAAGATTTTGATATGGAGGCTTGACTTTGAGTTATGAGGGCATTCAAGAGTGAATCAGAATGAGATTCTCATAGTATTCCGAGAAATGGCAAATTTGTCTTTTATTTCTCAATATCTAATTATGTACACCAAGGTGAGTGTGTAGTAGTAAAGTAAGTGTGTCCATGTGTGTGTATGAAGATGGTACAGAGGCCGCACACTTACCTTTCCGCTGTCCCTGACCCGACTATAAACTGTCCGATTGGTCCTTCACTGGCAGTTGTTGCGCTGACCCTCGGAGGACGTTTAGCTGGGTGTCCCATCTTTTGTGTCTGTTATACATCGACGGTGTAAATGTTCCTGTGATCTTGGACACGAGAGGGTGCTCGTGAATGGGACGGAGAGGAGCAGAGGAGAGGAATCTAGCGGTGATTGAGTAAAGGCTGTTTTGTTGTATATCTGTGGTTGTACTTCAGATCTGATTTCTTAGAAACACAACACCATCATCTGCGAGCATTATTTGTTTCGTTCCTGTCTTTCTGCAAAGTCTTTACGAGACGCATGGTAACACAAATCTAGGGATTGAGACACAAATTGAGTATCCAAACACTAGTTTATTAACTGGAAGTGATCACACAGCATCACCACTTGGTGGTGCTGTGTGTTTGTAATAGTGCACAACGTTTCCATAATATAAACTGTCACAGCTTAAGTGAGCTCTATTGTCGGGTCAAAATGTACAAGCAATGGTAAAGTCAATAACTGGGTTTTTGCATCCCCGGGCTTTCTCTTGAGCAGAATCCCATTTCCAATGAATGGCTTTCCATAACAAGATATGCAATGGTTCCAGGACAGTACTCAGGTTTGGAAGAAATTGCCAAAGCACAGCGGCATGCAAAATTATTCACCCCTCCCAATTATGCCACATTTAGATGAATTCCAAATTATGTAGAAACTATTTTTCCAAATGAACCTTTTTATTCATAACTGTAGAGATCAAAGTAAACACTGCTATGTAGTTGAAGGAGGTTTCATGTCAGGAATAACTGCCAAAAATCATGTACAAATCAAAATTCACTGGTTGTAAAAGTAATTAACCCTCAGGCAGTACTTGGTGAAAGCACCTTTTGCAGCAATGGCTGCTATGAGTCTTTTGGGGTGGATTTCCACCAGCTTTGTACAGTGAGATGGTGAAATGTTGCCCAATCTTCATGTGAAAATTGCTCTGGTTCTGTCAAGTTGATGGGATCGTCGATGGACTGCAATCCTCAAGCTCACCATAAATGTTCAATTGGTTCAAGTCAGGACTTGACTGGGCCACTCAAGAACATTATTTTTTTTTTCTTATTCAGCACTCCAGTGTGGCTTTAACTTGTGGCTTCGGATCATTGTCCTGCTGAAATGTGAATCTCCTACCAGTTTCAGATTCATGGCTGACTCAAGCAGGTTTTCATCAAGATTCTCCTGTACTTTGCACCGTCCATTGTCCCTTCTATCCTGACGAGCTTGTCAGTCCCTGCTGATGAAAAGCAGCCCCATAAATGATGCTGCAACCACCTGCTTGACAGTAGGGATTGTGTTCACTGGGTGATGTGCAGTGGTACACTTGTACCAGAAGTAACGCTTTGAATTTGATTAAAAGTTCAACTTTTGTCTCATCTGACCATAAAACGTTTCTCCACATGCCTGCAGTATCATTAAGATGCTTTTTGTAAACTCCATATGAGCTTTTAGATGCATCTTTTTTCAGTAATAGCTTCTTTCTTGCCACCTGTCCATTGAGGCCAGCTTTGTGAAGGGAACAGAATATTGTTCATTTATGAACACTGACCCCCATCTCGGATATAGAGCCTTGCAAAGTCATGTTTTGATTTACAATGACATCCCAACCAGTTTGCTGCTTGCCCGGCTGCTGAGTTGGATGGGCAACCTGATCTAGGTAGAGTCTAGGTGGTATGATACATCTTCCATTATTAATGATGGATTTCACCGTAATCAAAGGGATAATGAGTGACTTTGAAATCTTATAACCCTCTCCTGAACGGTGCTTCTCCACCACTTATGTCTCCTTCTTGGAAAGCTTCATGTTTGCCTTATTGGTTGACCAAGGGAGTTGCACCTTTAAAACTCCTTAGATAAGTGGGGAGCATAATTTAAAGTTGAACCACTGATTACATACAGGTGAAACCAATTGCACTTATTTTGTAACCTTTCAAACAAATAATTTGTTTCTGAAGTGATTTCGGGTTCATTAGAAAGGGTTTGAATACTTATGACAACGAGAATCGTCTGATTTTCTCTGTTAATCAAACTATTCACATTTTATCTGCATTTTTTGTCTTTCTCACTTTGGAGAGTTTGTGAAGACTCCTTATATATTAAATTTGATTTGAATAAAACCTGGTGTTGGCATCGGTTAGGGTGGTGGTTTGGATCCTAGGGTCCTTGCGTTCAAGCCCCATTTACCCGCTAATTAACACCAGGGGTTGACTCAGCCTGTCATCCTTCTGAGGTCGGTGAAATGAGTACCAGTGGAGCAGCCAAAGGCTGCACACGAAGGGAAAGGGTATCGACGGATTTATTTAAAAATATGGTTTGTTGTGGCGCAGGCATGATGGCCGAATGGCCTCTCCGCCTAAGTTCCTTGTAATCCTTGTGAAGAAAAAAAAAACACATCATGAAATAAGCTCAGGTTGCATCAAAATGTGAAAACTTTGAATGTGATCAGGGGTGAATACTTTTGCAGGCCCACTGTAGGTCAACATTCTGAGAAAAACACGAAGCTCAGATGCATTGTTGGAGTGTAAGCATTCTTGATAGCTTCCACTTCATATTGTGAAGGCAAAATGCTTTACCTGTGATGTAATGACCCAAATACTAACCCCAAGGCCGTGAGGACACATTTCTCATGAAAGAGACGAAGGGCTGCACTGGAGAGATGACTTGCACTTCATTCAGGACTGGAGTGTTCCTGGCGTGACCGACGCACACCAGTACATCGTCCTGAAGTACAACCGTGCTTGCTCGATATGGTTCTCAACAAGTTTTCCATTTTTTTGTTTTTGCTGGAAAATGGCCATGGTGGATCAAATGCCGAAAAGGCATCGATTGTACACAAATAGTCCATAGTGTGTATTGATACATGTGAAGTTTTTGATTCATCTGAAAGCTCCATTTGTGTGTACGCGTTAGTCAGGTCCAAGCTTTGTAATGTATTACCGCCATGAGAGCTGTGACAGGTCCTCAGCCGTGGGCAGAAGATATGCGTCCAGTTTTGAATACGATTTATGGTAGTCTTGTTGTCCCCACAGACATGCAAACTTCCATCGCTTTTAGCACGGTACAAGTGGAGCAGCCCAGTCAGAGTATTCAACTTGTGTGATGATTCCTTCATCCTGGAGACAATCGAGCTCTTGTTCGATTTTCACTCGCATCATGTATGTACAGGTTATGGAAGATAGACCAAACCTCGCATCTGCATGAATCTTGACTTTGGTGCTTTGAAAAGTGTCCACACCTTCACAGAGTAGATCAGGATACTTGTTGACAATCGATGCACATCCAGCACTAGTGGACACACGTTTCATCTCTCTCTTTG
>CM068953.1:160556543-160589187 GCA_035128595.1 Eptatretus atami | reverse complement strand
AGCATCACATCACTCGACGTGGCTTGTCGCGGTTCATGTCATATCACATGATGCGGCATCACATCGCTCGACATGGTGTTGGATCATGTCATATCACATGATGTGCATCACATCACTCGACGTGGTGTCGGATTCATGTCATACACATAATGCTGAATCACATCACTCGACGTGGTGTCGGATCATGTCATATCACATCGGCTCGAGTGTCGGATCATGTCATATACCAAGATGTTGGCATCACATCGCTCGCTTGTGTCAGATCATGTCATAATTCACATGATGCAGCATCACGTCACTCGACGTGGCTATCAGTTCACTCATATTCACATGATGTGGCAATCATATCCACTCGACGTGTTTGGGAATCATGTCAATCACATGATGTGGCCATCACCTCACTCAAGTTGGTGTCAGATCATGTCATATCACATTAATGCGGCATCACATCTCGCCTCGAATCGTTGGTGTCGATCATGTCATGTCCACAGTGATGCTTGGCATCACATCACTCGACGTGGTGTGTGTAATGTCATGATCATTGTGGGCGGGGGTTCGCTGGTGATAAACGGCCACTAGGTGGAGCGGTAGAGTCATCTCCCACCAAACACCCCGGAATTTAAAAGGTGTCACCCGGATAACTCCGGAGTCGATGGCCACTTTAAAGACATGATCGCCAATTCTCTGACGGCGTGGGGTAGGGTCAAGCCAAATTTCACATATACCTAAGTACCCACGACGTCAAATTACCGGGGAAATCACAACCCTCGGCCGACTCTGTCCGAACCGAGTCGCAGGTACCGACTCGGATCCGGCGTAACCGAGCGAGTTACCAGAGCCGCGCCGGTCCCAATGACAACCTACGGCACCAACGCCTACTCTTTCTCAAAGCCCGAACCATGGTATAGGCCAATGAAAGAAACACGGACAACGAACTGGAACATTTAACATGGGGATTTTTATAAACAATAATGGGGAGGGGAGCACACAAGAGCAGAGTTATCAAATAAAAGAAATGCAGGCAAGTGTCAATGAGCGAAAAGCACTTAACAGTTCTACTTAACAGACAGGCCGCCCCCCCCCCCCCCCACACCACACACACCACACACACACACATCACAACTGCCGCGCTTATTTGGCCCTTCAGCTCGGAGGGAAAGGCGAGCTGAGGGCAGGGGCCTATTCTTGCACCTGTCCGCCTCGTGCGGTCTGGTCGAGGTGTCCGGTGGCGGGACTTTAACCGCCGCCAACAACGCAGCACCAGCACCAGGGACCAGAACAACGCAACGGACGCCACCAGCACGGGAACGGACCAGACGAGAACGAGCACCTCACGGGTAGACGAGAATGCAGCAGGCAAACGAGGCTCTTCTCTGTTTTCCTTCTTCCTCTCGACGGCTCGCCATCTACACTTATCCTTCCCCTCCCCAGCCGGTCGAGGAACCGCTCTGAGGACTCGCCTCTGGATTGGACGAGACGAAACATCCCATCTGGCTGATTGGGCCGCCCCTGAAGGTGGTCAGCTCCTGATTGGACGAGGCGTTCTCGAGGCCCGCTTTCCCTCCATCCCCCCCCCCCCCCCCCCCCCCCTCCCCCCCCCCCCTCCCCCCCCCCCCCGAAAGATTGAAATTTGGCTATTGACCCTACCCCACGCCGTCAGAGAATTGGCGATCATGGTCCTTTAAGTGGCCCATCGACTCCGGAGTTATCCGGGGTGACGACCTTTTAAATTCCGGGTGTTTGGTGGGAGATGACTCTACCGCTCCACCTAGTGGCCGTTTATCACCAGCGAACCCCCGCCCACAATAATATGACATTACCCAACACCACGTCGAGTGATGTGATGCCGCATCATGTGACATGACATGATCCGACACCATGTCGAGCGATGTGATGCCGCATTATGTGATATGACATGATCTGACACCACGTCGAGTGATATGATGCCACATCATGTGATATGACGTGACCCGATACCACGTCGAGTGATGTGATGCTGCATCATGTGATATGACATGATCCGACACCACGCCGAGCGATGTGATGCCACATCTTGGGATATGACATGATCCGACACGTCGAGCGATGTGATATGACATGATCCGACACCACGTCGAGTGATGTGATTCCGCATTATGTGATATGACATGATCCGACACCACGTCGAGTGATGTGATGCCACATCATGTGATATGACATGATCCAACACCATGTCGAGCGATGTGATGCCGCATCATGTGATATGACATGACCCGACACCACGTCGAGTGATGTGATGCCTCATCATGCGATATGACATGATCCGACACCACGTCGAGCGATGTGATGCAACATCGTGTGATATGACATGATCCGACACCCCATCCGACATCTGCACTAAATAAGGGGGGTCTATGGGATTTTTTTAACCCTCCCCCCAAAATAGGTATCTGCTCTCTTCTCCAAAATGGCACACACAATTTCGATTAAATTTGACCACAACCTTCATCACCGGTGGTGTACCAAAGAGTATCTGACTGCATCAAAATCTGCACTCATTATAGTGGTCTACAGATGAAGAGGGGTTTTGACCCCTCAAAATAGGTATTTGCTGTCTTCTCCAAAACTACACACACAATTTCAATGAAACTTGACCACAACCAACATCAAATGTGATGTACCAAAGTGTATGACCGCATCAAAATCTGTGCTCATTAAGGGGGTCAACGGAGGGGGTGGGGTTGGGGGAGGGGGTTGAAACTCAAAAATATGTATTTGCAGTCTTCTCCCAAATTACACACACAAATTCTATCAAACTTTACCACAACCTTCATCAAGCTTGACGTCCCAAAGTTTGTTAATGGCATTTAAAAAAAACAATCAGGGTCAAAGAGGGTCTGTGGGGGATTTGAGTGACTGTTGCTCCTAAAGGCGCTGTCACACCTTGACGATTTCGCCAGCGTATGCCGACTTATGAAAAATTTGTCTAAACGCCGGACCGTTCGAATACGTTATGGGTAGTTTTGTATACGTTAAGAGCACGCTGAAAAACACTGCCATACGTCGTAGAGCGTTGGTTTCATCGTTGTACTTTGCGGTTGTGTCTCAAATTTTAGCATGCTTGAAATTTATACGAGTATGCCGTCGTATGACTCAACACGTTCCGCTACGCTGGCCATAAGTTGTAGGCACGTTATGCGATCGTTGACACATGTCGACACACGTTACTTTGTAAGTTACTCGTAAGTCAGAAACACTGTCGAGGTAATGATTAGCGTACCCGAAACTTATTGTATAACCTATGAGTAACGTGTTGTAGGCATGTTACACGATCGTTGACACATGTCGAGGCACGTTATGCGATCGTTGACACACGTCGAGGCACGTTACTTGTAAGTTACCATAAGTCGAAACACGTCGAGGTAATGCTTAGCGTACCCAATAATTATTCCTAACCTATGAGTAACGTGCTTTGAACCTTGTGTAACGTACCTCCAAGCGCATATTGACGTATGTAGACGTATTTGATTGACGTCTTCCGGACGACCACAGACTTAACTGAACGTGTTTCTAATTTACAGCTACGTATAATGGCGTATTGGCAGCGTTTAAAAAAAAACAACAACAACAAATAATTCCGATATTCGTCACGTGCCGTTACGTCACGTCCGATTGCCTCTTCAGTTTGCTCATGTCTTATTCTTAGTTCCTCCTCTGTGAATATTTTCTGTTTGAGGATATTGTCACGTCGACGTCGAAACTTAAAAGCAAATGTCCGAATATATTTTAAAATTCGTGATAGACTAAAAAATAATAAAATAAAAAACAAAACAAAACAACAACAACTTAGATATTTCTCACGTGCCTTCACGGAGCCAAGGAGAAAAAAAAGAAAATGTGCCTTGACGGAGAAAATAAGTTTGGGTATGCTAAACATTACCTCGACGTGTTTCGACTTATGAGTAACTTACAAGGAACTTGTGTCGACGTGTGTCAACGATCGCATAACGTGCCTACAACTTATTCCCAGCGTAGCGGAACGTGTGAGCCATAGCGGGAGTACGTCGTAAATATTCAGCATGCTTGAAATTTTACGACATACGAGACGTACCACGAATATGACAGCATACTTCATCGTTTTCAGCGTGCTCTTAACTTTACAACAACTTACCATAACGTATTCGACGTGTGCCAGCTTGGTTCGCAAATTTTCATAGGTCGGCATCGCTAGCTAAATCGTCAAGGTGTGACTGCGTGGTTGACACTTTCAATTTTCAGGAGGTTATGATTTAAATCGGCAGTGCGGCAGGTTTTAACAGGCTACGCTCGAGTTCGTCGGCGATACGTGCAGCGCGCTATGCCTAAGTTAAACTATCGTTGGGCATAGGTTGTGAACGCCGACAACAGGCTAAGCATTCGTTGGTTAATTATCTATAAGACAAGGACGTTCTGTGCCCATTACTAATATGTTTTGCATACGACCAACACGTTATGAATACGACCAAAACTTAAAAAAAAAACATCAAAATTTCAGCGTACGCCAACGTTTTACATACATTTATACGTTGCATTGCTGCGCTAAATTGTCAAGGTGTGACAGCACCTTAATCCAGGTGAGCTCAGGACACACGGTTCTATGTTTATTTCATGAAGCATGCAGGGCCAAACGCTGTTACATGGAGGATATGATTGGCCAATTTTGTTTCATGTCACACAGTGACGTCACCATGCGGGATCTACTTGATATAGTAAAATTAAACTGTTCGTTTTCTGAATTTGCGAAAAAAATGTCTCATTGTCCACTTCCGGTTTCACGGGAGAGGACTATAGGTTTGTCTTTGTCCATACGTCCACCTGTGGTTTTTCAGACTTTTTCCCCCCATACGCTTTACATTTCAACTGAAACTTGGTACATGGCTTTATTATAATAAGTTACAGAACAAGTTCCAGTTTCAGGGCATTTCATCAATTTTTCACAGAGTTATGCCCTTTTTACAGCGCGTGCGCTGTATACAATTGCACCGAGTTTGAAATTGTCCCCGCCCGGCGTCTACCACATCTCCCACGTCTCCGGTGTCCCCCGTGTCCCCCCCCCCCACGTGCCTCAAGACAGCCAATGACGGCCATCCGGTAGATGCATGTGCGTAACCCTCGACGGAAATGGCGACAATTGACGGAAATACCGAGTATTTCAATGGAAATTTGTGAAACTAATGTGTTATATATGTGAAAACCATTTAATTTATTGCTTGACGGAAAAAAATGAAGAAACGCGCCCCTCTCATGTACAACGAATGAAAGACGTCACTTCCGCCCACCATCGCATTTCGCCCGATCGCCGATGCTGAAAGCTAAGTTCTTTTATGCTATCATTTTTGCGGCCCCCTGCCACGCTGTATCGAACGATTTCATTCCTTCTGTTATATATAAGGTGCTTATCACAATAATAACAAGATTTTTACATTTCAAATATTTAGTCGCTTTTTAATTGTTTTTCAACTGAAAAAGCAATAAATTGCATACATTTATTAACCATGTAGGTGTACCTCAATTTCGCTTCCACCACACGCGCTGTATTGAAGGATTTCACTTGTTGGACTTAGAAAATATCACATCGGTAGGGGCCATGTATTGAAAAGCAATTCACGCTCTTGTTCATTTTAAAGAGAGAACATTGATTAAAATGATAAGCTGATTTTTATGCTATTTTGCGAATAATTACTAAGTACTTCCACAAGATGGATCATGGGTTTGCAAAATCTTTGGGCTTGTCCATGTTCTTATAAGATGTTAATATATTTGTGCTCTATGTTGAGAGTTTATATATTTACCTGACTTCTCAAAACGTCAACTTATGGGCCAGGAAGGAAAGGTCAGAAATTAGGACATTCCCCTCAACTCCCTTCCCCCTTAGTTGTAAATAAGGCACTTATCCATGTCTTTTATTTGTGAGTGCTCAGTAACCATTTCCATTTAGCATCACGTCAGGAACAGTCAAAGCTGTCACTGTAACAATAGTTGTAATTCTCTCTAGTTTACTCTTGCTTACTGTTTCGTTTTTGCATGTTAAGATTCAGACAAAAAGCAAGACAATATATTTTTTGATGCCATTTTATGCCAATATTTTTCACGAAGTCGCCGGAGGCATTATGTTTTTGGGTTGTCCGTCCATCTGCACGTCTGTACATACGTATGTCTGTCCGTGCTACTTTTCTCTGTTTTCTTTGCAACTGCTCATCCGATTGACATATTTTCACCATTGGTATGACTTCTCATGTAGAATGTTTTAATGATAATTATGATGTCATAGGTCACCTGGTGTGGCAGCCATGTTGGAAAAAAGGAAAAACTTTGGACTTCTGTTTCTCCGAAACCTCTCCATGGAAAAAAATTAAAACTTGGCACATGTCAAGTACTCCCCATGGGAAATAAGTGATTTTTTTTGATGATGTCATAGGTGGCTTCGTTATCACATCATAATTGCATATATCAAATGCTTTATCCAATCAGTTTGTAAATTTATTAGGATCATCTAGGACTAAATTGTCTGCAGGAAAAAAAAACTTGATGACATCATTGGTCACACGGTTCGGCAGCCATATATTTTTTTAACATAAAAACCTTCAAAAATCTTCATCTCCGAAATGGCTGAACAGGTTGAGACGAAACTTTATAGGCATGATTGTCTATTCATGAGGAACAAAAAGTTCTCAACCTATGATGTCATAGGTCACATGGTTTAGCAGCTGATTTTTTGGGGGAAGAATAAACCTTTATAAATCTTCTTCTCCAGAACGGCTTGCCAAATCGAGGGGAAGCTTCACCCACACGTTCTCCAAGCCTTGGGGATACCAGAGTGTTCACGAATAATTAATTGCCACATGGTCTGGCAGCCATATTGGATTGAACGAAAATATTTTATTAAACTCCTTCTCTTGAATCGGTTCATCAATCAATGTGAAACTTCACAATTATGATTTAGTAGTCGTGGGGAATACATGTTTTTACTTTCAACCTGATTGGATGCGTGGTCTGGTCGCTAGAATTATTTAATATTTTGAATCTGGATTCAGGGATTTAAATCAAACTTGGTACAAGTATGTATAATGATATAATAATGTTGGTGGAGGCATATCTGTCGACGTCACGGCGTTGAAGAGTGCCATTCTAGTTTAAATCTGAAATAAATCTTATGCAGCAAAACCTTGAATCAATTCCATAAAGTAAAACATACATACCACTTCAAAGATCAATATGTAAAATTACTCACAATATCGACCCCCAAGCTTGTTATCAATATAAAGTAAAATATTCCAATTGTTATGATGTTCTTTATTTTGTTTACAGTCTACATTATATATTCTCAATTTGAGTCCTGGTCTGAGACCTTGTGTTTTTTTTGTCATAATGTCACAAAATAGGAACTCTGTTCAGACCTGATACCAAGATCATCAGTGATCTTTAAGATCATCAGCTACAGATTGGAATCTGATGTCATTCACTGTGCACGACTGTCGCCAAATTGCACAGAGAGCCAATGGAGGTGTTCCCACTCACATTGTTGCAGTAACACAGGAAGCCTGCAGCAGCCTGATAAGCTCCAGCACTCAGTAGTCCAAAACAACATGAGGAAATACTTTAACAGTTTCCAAACCTCTGGAGCAAAACACTACAGAGAATAGGCTGTCAGCAACTTTTCACCCAAAGGCTATGTATCACCTCTTATTCAACGGCTTCAAAAACATCCACTTTACAACAATGCCAGGTTTCCTATAGGCATTGTGCATTGTCTGCAGGCTCTTTGATCATTACCTATTTGTTCTCTTATATTCCATTTCTTGCAGGGGTTTTAAAAAAAAGTCTTCATATTTTCTCAAAATATCATAATATACATATACATACATACGAGGAAGAGACAGTGGTTTGGTAAACTTGTATATACTGTCCTAAAGTATAATTTTGCTTTTACCATATCATGTCATGCAATAATCCATCATAATAACCTCCGTTCTTTCCTCAATTTTTCAATTGTTCTGGAGTTGACATAATGATTTAAAGATGGCATCTTTATCAAAAAAAATAATGACACTATGTGAAATGTTGAAAGAAGCAAATCATTTCTGAAGTGAGTTTCAATACTTTGTGAAGTTATTATTGTGGTTGCGGCCATGGATCAGTTTATTCCTTGGACTTCCTTCCACTCCAATTGTCTTGCACATATCTACATACTGCAAGGGTATCCTGTGTTGGGGGTTCATTTCGGCATTTATAAAAGCTATTTTATGACTGCTGTAAACGGCCCCATGAACTTTACTTACAGGTTTAGTGATATTAATTATACAATTGTGAGGATAAGTATACACCGGAAAGCAGAGCCGACCATATATTGCTGTTGAGCATTTGGCGCATTCAAGCTCTAAAGAACATGCATGCTTATCTGACTGCACGTTTCCCCGAAACTCACATTGGCCAGTTCCTTTGGAAGTAGAACTACCATACATGAAAAAGAGGTCACGATAGAATCCACAATAGCATTATATGTTTTGATAAGAAAGAAAGTGCAATATGCAAAAACTTTTTTTTTTTTCCCCGTCACAACCCATTGTGATTGAGTGGAATGGGGTGAGAATGGTGAGCTCTGGGTGTTGTTTGCAAAGGGGTCAAAAACTATGTATGATAACAATGTTGAGACTTGATTTGGTAAAGGCTTGAAATTCTAAAAACAGCATTATTTGCGATGGTATTTATTATGTGGAAAATATTGCTTTATTTGTACGTTTTTTTACATTTGTAATTATTTGTGATTTTAATTTTGCTTTATTTGTAATCAACTATATTTTCAATAATGATCAATTTTTTTTATAATTTGCGGTGTATTAAAACTTTATCTCCTGTGCAATAAAACACGAATATTCACGCTTTGAGTGTGTATACCATTGTAAGTGTACAAACCATTGTTAAGAAAATAATTTATTTTAATTAATTATTAAGGTAAATCATAATAATTAAGTGATCTTGTACTTTTGATTTGTTTTGAAGTTTGTTGTAACATCATGGTGGTGGTGCTGAAACCTTTTCTTTGAGAGAAAAAAAACATTCATGTCATCGATAAACATGGAAGGGTTTTGATAGACGTGACAGTGGGTACGTGAAAGAGATTTTCTTCTTTGCGACTGAAGAATATATTGTTTTGCAAGCACTTCCCATCTGGGAAACTTTCGGAACAAACCTCCACTGCTTTGCTCGTTTCCTTATCAGTAACATTGTGAGCAATCTCCAGGCAACTCTAGGAATACAAACTAATAATGTTATCACTTGTATAAGTTCGTTTCATGCATTCCTTTGCTAAATCTCAATTAGAATAATCTCCACTCCTTTACAAATCAAAACATCTCAAAAAAGCTCCAGGTACTTCAGGTTGGTAATGCAGGGGGGTTTGATTTGGTTTAAGCTTTCATAACAGCAAAGAGTGTTCTCACTATGTGACATAAAATAGAGCAAACAAAGCTCCAATGTGTACTCGTATTGATTCATTTGGTGTGTTCAAGGTACACAAGGTTGGGTGAAGAGGTCAAAGCTTTGGCAATAAATTCATAATTTGATTAAAAGATGATCTCTAGGTTTTGAGTCAAACTAACATATTCAGGAGTAAATATTTTTGTTGCTTGGTGAAATCCAACTTTTAACATATAATTCTCAGTTTTCAAACTCCTTAACTTGTATTTCTTTTTGCAAATGTGTAATAATAGGTCAAAGAACGAATTTTTCTTTTAACGGACACTTAAAATTGTTTTTGATAAAATATTTGACAAAATGCATGGAGGTTGCAGAGACAACTAGAACGGCCCTTGGTAGAGCACATACCTCCACCAGGCTGAACAGTTTACATTTTGTATCCCACTGGTAGGCCGGATCTGCATCCGGGCTTTAACCAAAATGTAATCAGCTTGTTCATGTCATCGATGCAAATCATACACCAAGTTGTCATAAACCATTTGCAACATTTCAAAATATCATGTTATATATCCTTTTTGGCCCCATCTTTCAATGGTGAAGAATCACTTTTATAAAATTAAAAAAATTAAATAATTCTCCTATCCGAATCCAGATTGGGATTTTCACCAAAATAGAATCAATTTGTCATTGGCAGACAACCAAACTGTCCACCAGGTTTCGTCCGAATCCATCCTCACTTTTTGAGATGTAGTGTATTTATCATTTTTAGCCCTACCTCTCAATGGCGAAGAATCACTTAAACATTCCAATATCCGTATCCCTAATTGGATCTTCACCAAAATCGAACCACATTATCGTTGGCAGACATCCTACCTGTCCATCAAATTTCGTCCGAATCCATCCATAACCTTTTAAGATATCCTGCTCACAAACAGACAGACAAACAGGGGTGAAAACTTGACCTCCGTCCACCTTCGGTGGCAGAGGTAAAAATGCATAGAAACATTGTGATATTGCTATTATACTTTGTTAGAGTTAACTTGGGCAAGTGACTATGGGTGAAGATATGAGACAATGATGTCAAAGCATTTCTGTTGTAAACTTCACAAACCATGGTGAAAACATTCTGAGCAAAAGCTTTTGCATGAAAAAGGTGTCTGTATGATGGATCCTCAGATTATTGATGATTGATTAAATGAGACAAATGGAACAGCAGTCAGTAGAGCACATACCATCACCAGGCTGAACAGTTTATGTTTTGTATCCCACATCTGGATGCGGTCCTTAACCAAAATCTCAACAGCTTGTTCTTGTCACCTACCCAACTCATCTATTTAGTTTTGTCATAACTCATCCACAAGTTTTTCAAATATAATGCTACATATTGCTTTTCGCACAGATCTCAATGGTGAATCTTTGTGTACGGATTCAGATCTTCAACAAAAAACGAATCAATTTGTCCTTGTTACACACCCAACCTGTCCACCAAGTTTCTTCCGAATCCATTTTCGAATCCAAGTTTCATCCGAATCAACTTTTTGAGATATCCTGCTCACAGACAAACAGACAAGGGTGAAAACATAACCTGCGTTCACCTTTGGTGGCAGAGGTAATGACAGCAAAACTTTTAGCTTGTCATTTGAGGGATGTATAAAATACCAGTATCCATAAAGGTATATTTTAGATCGTAACTCAAACTGAAATTTACGTTTACCTTTTGATCTTAATTCGTGCAAAACACGATGGCACACCGATTTCACACCAGATCACGAATTACAAATCAATTCCTCATCTGAAGAGGTTATGCTCTGTTTTTTAAGAAATTTGCACATATTCAGTTTTGTCTGCAGATGCGTTACGGTTGTTATAATGCCTTCAGCCCTTGTGTGTTTCGTTTATTCGTTTTTAGTGATTCCATTTTAATGCTCCTTTTCATTCTCTGCCCTGGTATGTGACCGGAATATGGTTATTGAAGGAGATATAAACCAAGCCATGCACCAGAGCTTGGACCAATGCCTGAGGAAGCCTGTGGCTTAAGGACGAAAAGTTTCCTGAGACAAAGTCTGCTCTATTCTGTTTCTTACATAATCGGTGTAGTGATTAGTGAAACACTTCATTAGCAGTGCTTTTTCAATACATCACCTTTTAACTGTTATGGAGCAATGGAATGCATGTTGCACCAGAGCTTCAAATGTCCTTACCAACAGGGGGCACCTGCCACACATCCACCATGCTTAACAACTGCAATCATTTAAAAACTCCTGTTTTGACAGTGATACAACGCTCATGGCGGTGATTATACACGTATCGTATGGACAACAAGAACGTAAGTGGACAATGGATAAACACCTGCCGAGGGGACTTGAACCTGGATTCCTTACATCTTGAGCCAGAGGTTCAATTTAATTCAATTCAATTTCAATTTATTGTGAATTTTATAACCAAAATGGAAAATTTACTTGTCAAAAAAGGTGAAAGCTCCTTGGAAATTACTAAATTTAACCAAATAAGATTATCCTTAAAAATATATGAAAAATGCAAAAAAAACCAACAAATAAAACCAGAACAGCACAAACCACATCCCAAACAATAAATATAGAACAAACAAACAAAAACACCAAACATAAATGTGGAATACAAGCATAGTAGACACAAATATACACTATACATGAAAACACGACAATAAAAAGGTGTACGTACTTAAACATTAAACACTAAATTAATGCAAAAGACAATGGTCAAAAAATTCACGTTCAGATGAGAACACCATCTGGCCAGACAGTAACATGTTCAGGTAAAGTTAGTCCTTCCCTCTGGCCTCTGTGCTGACATAACACACAGGAATGTTAAAGATCCATTATTGATCCCGCAGAGATCGTTTTGGTGGGGAAAATACATGACTGTGCTATTCACTCTTTCGGTCGGTGATGAAGTTCACCCATTCGGTGATGCACAAACACATCAAAGAATTTACTTTGCATGACTATTTCCCAACTGCTTTTACAATTTTCACTTGGATGCTTGTGTTTCCATAGTCATAATGTTTGTGTGGCAGGTGACACGTGCTTATTAAAAATTTTGGGCGGCAACGGTTGTGATGGGGTGTTGTATGTGTGTATATATATAATATATATTATAATATATATATATATTGTATATGTATATATATGTATATTCTATATATATATCTAGAAATATATATAAATACACTAATATATATATAGTGTATATATACATATATGTATATCTATCTATATATATGTATATATACATATATATATATATATATATATTATTATATATGTATATATCTACAATATATATAATATATATATATACATACACTAATATATATATATATATTATATATATATATATTATATAATATATATATATAGTGTATATATATATACATATATATAATATATGATATATTATATATATGTATATATATATGTATATACGTTATACATATATATTATATCTTCTTCTTCTCTCGGCTTGTCCCGTTAGGGGTCGCCACAGCGGATCATCCGTTATGATCCATAATGATTTGGCACAGGTTTTACGCCAGATGCCCTTCCTGACGCAACCCTGTCGCCTCTTACGACACAGGGATATGTACACCTATTCTAACCGGGCATACACCGGGCCAGTATATCTATATATATAAAGTTGAAAGTGTGTCTGTGTGTTGTTCTCTGTGACCTATGCACGCGAAAAGTACTGGACTGATCCTCACCAAACTTCACATGCTGACAGAACATGTACCCGGAGTGTCCGATGTAAAAGAATTGTACTTCCGACTTCCGGTTTCCGAATTATGACGTCATCACCTGATTTTGTAACGTTATTTTTCAAGTTCAGCCGATTGACATGGGGCCAACGCCATATACAATATATCTAGCATATGATTTTAAGTTTTTGTTTGACTGTTTGTTTGTTGTCTGCACGCGCTAATCTCCTGAAAGGTGAAAGATAGGAGCTAACCACTGAAACAAAAAATGTGGGATGGGCCCCAGGAAGGTTATAGGCTATGTGGCAAGGCCCTCGGCGGGGGGGGGGGGAGGGCGGTGTGTTTCCCCCTCACCAATCCCCTTAGCCTATGACTGCCATGGCCCAATAGGGAACTGATACTGTGCTTGCGTCAGACATATGTATAGAAGATTAAATTCATTCAAAAAGAACCCGGCACGCCGGGTGCATGTTTATATATATGTATGTATCATATATATATGTATGTTTATATATACATGTATGTATATATAATTTACATATATATAATATATAAAAATATATATATATATATATATAATTATATATATATATATATATATATATATATATATGTATATAAGTATAGAGCTAATTGTCAATTGGTTTGGCACTAGGCTCATACTGTATGTTAATTTGCACACATCTTAAAAATAAGTGTGTGTGTGTGTTGTGTGTGGTGTGTGTGTGTGTGTGTGTGTGTGTGTGTGTGTGTGTGGTGTGTGAATCACCAATCACGTCCAAACTACTGGGCCAATTTTCACCAAGGTTGACACATAGACACATTGGACCTCCTTTGAACATTGGCTACTTGGTTTTTTATGACCATGGCTAATGATGATATTGCTAAATTAAATTCTAAGTTCATTATTTATTTATTTATTTTTTTACCAACAAATACAACCCGTTACTTTCACTGATGAGGGTATTAAGGGGGGGGGGCTTGAGAGAGGAGGAGCGGAGGGATTGAAAGAAGAGAGGAGAGAAGAGGAAAGAAGGAGGGGAAGCTAGGAAGGAGGGAAGAGTGAGGACGGGGGTGGGGGGGGGGAGGTGGGCTTAGTAAAGAGAATGATATGTTGTGCTTAATGGACCAAAGACCCACAAACGCACACAAAAAACTAATCTCAGAACAGCTGTACACACAACGATACAACAGAGTTTATAATGTAATCCACTGGCACATCTGCAAATATGTTGATATCCCAGTTCCAGAAAATTTGTGGGAACATGAACCAAAAGTAATCACTGAAAACATGGAAGTACCTAACACTCACGTATGACTTTATGATCCCATCGAGTGTGAACATCGAAAACAAAGCGTTGTGACCAGATATCATACTTAGGTACAAAAAAATGGAAGAAGGCATTGCTGATTGAGGAGTTACTGGCAGTGATTTTGGATTAAACGATGCTGAAATCAAGAAAATGACCAAACACCAAGACCTCAAGAATGAAGTGAAAAGATCCTAGAAGGTGAAGAATGCCAAAGTTGTACCAGTGATAACTGGACCTCCAGGAGTGATGACAAAGAACCTCAGAGAGATATTAAACATGGGGGCAATACCCCTGTGTACTCACCTGGTATTGGCTGGATAAGATAATCAGGCAAGCACTGGAAGGCTTGGATGACCCACAAACTATACAGAGACATGACAGAAGTAAATGGACGCCTTAAATTTCTTCATTTCATCTGTATAACGCGGTTTTACTCAGTGATTTGTACGAATATTCGACTTTTTCTTTTCAGAAACGAGTTCCTGGGTCGTGTATGTCAATTAACTATGCCTCAAACCCAGGGAGCACACAAACTTTCCAATTTTCAAAGAGGATGAATTGTTAGCCATTTGGAAGGTGGAGTCAGCCAGCATCAAATCGCTCAGCACCTTGGCATTCCACTTTCTATGGTCAATCAGGTGATTGTGCAATTCACCAGAGAAGGCAAGGAATCCACAGCTTCCCGTTCTGGTTGACCTGGGCCCTCAGAAAGGTGTCTTCGAGCTGTCAAGCGGTCCAGTGAGAAAACTCCCTGTTGCAAGGCAGCAGATGTTGCAGAAGAGGTCCAAGTTAGCTCAAGAACTACCGTGCGGTACCTTCATCAACTGGGCTACCATGGGAGAGCAGCAAGGAGAAAACCTCTTCTTAGACCAGCCAGCATTCAAAGGAGAAAGAAGTGGGGTGAGGAGATGGCAAACAGACCCTTGGAGTTTTGGCAAACTGTATTTTTTTCAGATGAGTCCCAATTTGCTCAATTTTCTGAGAGTGGACACATATGGGTCTGGAGACTTCCCAGTCAAGAGTTCTCTTTGAACCGATTGCAGCCAACTGTCAAACACGGTGGTTTTTCAGTGATGGTGTGGGGAGCAATCTGGAGCACTGGTCGGTCAGAGCTTGTGCATTGTGTTGGCAACATCAACACTACGACTTACATTTCTATCCTTGAGGATGGACTTCTCCCTGTCTTCTCTACTGGTCAGATGGTCAAAAACAACACTCTGTTCATGGAAGATGGAGCTCCATGCCACAATGCAAAAAAGGCCAAAGAATGGCATCACAGGAATGTGGTCAAGCGACTTCCATGGCCAAGTCGGTCTCCTGACATGAATCCCATTGAACACCTCTGGGCCATATTGGATCGAGCTATGCGGAAAAAGTCCAGGAAACCAACATCACGGGCAGAAATCCCACAAGAGAAAATTTCGGAACTCGTTAGTTCTTTGCCTGAAAGAGTAAAAGCATTGAAATCTGCAAATGGCGAGTCGCCAAAATACTAGTGTATGTATTAAAATGGATCAAATAGACTTCAAATGTTAAATAAATAAATTATTTTAAAATCATGGTGTCTGTTTACTTCTGTCTTGTCTCTGTATAATGGAGAAGAAAGTAAATACCTATGGATTTTTTTTTTAATGCCATGAACAAACCTTGGTACAACACGGGTGACAAAGGTTGTGGTCAAGTTTTATCGAAATTATGTGTGGTTTCAGAAAAGAAAGCAAATACATATTTTGGGGGGGGGGGGCAACCCCCCTGTAGAACTCCTTAGACCCCAATTTTTTAATGTCATGAACAAACTTCAGTACATCAAGGGTGGTGAAGATGGTGGTCAAGTTTCATCGGAATTGCGTGTGTAGTTTCTGACAAGAAAACAAATGCATATTTTGGGGAGCAACCCCCCTCCACCCATAGACCCTTGTAGACCCCAATTTTCTTTAATGTCATGAACAAACTTTGGTACATCACGGGTGGTGAAGATGGTGGTCAAGTTTAATCGGAATTGCATGAGTAGTTTTGGAGAACTAAACAAATAGATATTTGGGGAGGGGGCAATCCCCCTTAAATCCCCTTATAGCCAGATTTTTCTAATGTCATGAACAAACTTTGGTAGGTCATGGGTGTTAAAGGTTGTCGTGAAGTTTCATCAGAATTGTGTGTATCGTTTGAGAAGAAAGCAAATACCTATTTGAAGGGGCAACCCACTCCCCACTCCCCCGTAATCCCCCTCTCTAGACCACTTCAGACCCCTTTTTTATTTTAATGCCATCACGGGTCAAGAAGGTTGTGGTCAAATTTCATTGAAATTGTATGTGTAGTTTCTGCGAAGAAGTTGCAAGTATTTGTGGATGGACAGACAATGCACCATGCCATAAGCTCCCCAGAACAACTTTACAGGTGTGCTAAAAACCATCCCTGGGAATACTACTACAAATGAACTACAGTTGGAAGGGCTCAGTGACGATCCTGAAGAGAGCCCTCAGCACAAAACTTTGAGAACAGAAAACTTCACAACTTGGTCCATGAATCGTGACCCCCTGACCGAAATGAAGGTGGATGCTTTGAGCCTGCCCTGGGAGGACTCCATTCCACATTCTGAAACCCCATATGTAGATACCAATCAACGAAAAACACAACACACACCACACACACACACTTTGAGACCTGGGTCGGAGCATTCAAAACCAACAGCTCGTACGTGCAGCGACATTTGCACCCCATCGGTCGGCTATGAATCGGATTCGTTTTGTTACAGTCCCCTCAACAGGGGTGAAAGATTTGGACCAGAGGGAGGGTTGGGGAGAGAGAGAGAGAGAGAGGAGAGAGAGAGAGAGAGAGAGAGAGAGAAGAGAGAGAGAGAGAGAGAGAGAGGTGAGGGGAGGAGTCAGGTCAGAAAAGACGGATAGAGGTGGGAGAGGGGGTAGGGTTGTGACGGAGAGAGGTGAGGGATTCCAGCAGATCTGACGCCCAGTTTTTCATCCATCCAAGAGACGAGACACAGAGTGATGAATCACCGGCGTGTGAAATTTTAGAGCTGGGATGGGATTCAAATCCAGGCTACACAGAGTGAACAAGCGTACCTCTCGGCTTTCCTGCCGTGATGTAGCGATTCCTTACTCTTCAAAACTGAAAAGATTTTTTTTTCTCATTGTGATCCTATAATTTATTTTCCCTTCCTACCTCCAATGTCGAACCAAGGTATCGCAATTGAAAGTTGAAGAATGTGCCAAATGGCTTTACCATTTTTAAAAAAAATGACCGTTTTTACAGCCATTTTTCCCTGCTGTGAAGGGGTTGGGCTTTTTCTTGAGGAATGTTTTTTATGGCGGATGCCCTTCCTACGCCAACCCTGGTCGCCTCTTACGATCACAGGGATATGGTACACCTATTCTAACCGGGGCATACACCGGGACCAGTACACTGGTACTCATTTCGCCGACCTCGAAGGATGACAGGCTGAGTCAACCCCCTGGTGTTAATTCAGCAGCCAACGGGGCTAGAACTCAGGACCCTGAGATCCTGAGATCCCAAGCCGCCACCCTAACCACTAAGCCAACACCCTGCTAAATGGCTTTACCATGCAATGCACAAAACGTTTGAAGAAACTTTTAAAAGCGAAACGTTTAATTTTTATTTGTATTTATCTTGCCAAAGTGACTGGTCGTATAACGTCATCCAAAACAGGAAACATCGTGAAAAATATAATTTCACATTTTCAGTGAGGAAACCACCACCTGTTGCACTGCAGAACAAAACGTGGCCATCGCAGGAGAGTAGCCCTGAACTTTTTTCAAGTTGATCGATATACAGTATTCGGCGACAGTGCGAATATTGCAGAGCGCTGGCTTAAGCACTCCAACAAAACGGCTGATAAGAAACGGCTCCCTTGGCACACAATTGGCAATCACTGAACCATCATCGTAAAAATACACCTCCGGTAGATGCCCAAAATGTCAAACGCGTCCAAATTGGACAAATGAACACTTTTCTAGGAGTTGGAACTGCTTGTATGTTCGATTCTGGAGCTTAAATTTTGTAATTCTTCTTAATTTAAGAGATAATCGTGGTGATCGCACGTGCGGAAATGAACTAAAGCAATGAACGCCATCGTCTCCAGGCATTTATAAGCATTGCAGCGTGTGCAGTGATTCGTAGCTATGACGAACAGGCATTTGATAATGAGTGAGGAAAGTGAAAAAAAAAACTTTATTATTACGAAATTGTTGCGGCCTGTTCCAAGTCAAGGCAAGGTTGAGAAGGCCAAAAAACATGGCGGCTTCAGTCCCAAGCGGGGTTACCCAGGAAACGCCTTGAGATCCCAGAAAGCGAGGTGGCTGAGGATCTCCTGATGAAGGATATAATTAAATAAGGCCATTAATTATATTCAAAAGTGGTGTTTTAATTAACGCAAACACCCAGTTTTCATTCATGGACTCCCTTGGAGTTACCTTGATGTGCATGCAAAGTTTTGAGCTGCTAGGTTTCATAGTTTTGGAGTTATGGAGGAGACACATGCACTTTTTGAAGCAAAATTTGAGTTTCTCACTTTCTCCACCTCGCATTTCCCTCACAAATTCAAGACTGTGTGACTCATGTGAGAATTGCCAAATGTTTTGTCGAGATTTTTCGCAGCGTCTCGCGTAGCGAACGCTGCTCATAGAGAGCTCGGCGTTGTTCTTCTTCTTCTTCTTCTTGTTCTTCTTCTTCTTCTTGTTCTTCTTCTTGTGAAGACAAAACCTTAACCTCTAGGACTCGGCTCTTGTATATACAAGATCCGTATCTCCTTAAATACTAAGCACATGTACACATCCTCGCATTGAGGGTGCCTTCTGAGAGCGTCTATCATGAACTTTTAAATATATTCGGACATTTGCTTTAAAGTTTCGAAAAGTTCACGTTACTATTTAAAGATTATTCCATTTATCGTATTGTAATTTCGTAAATACACTATTTATTTCGTAAATACACTATATATCGTAAATACGTAAATACATTATGACGGGTCTCGCTATTGGCTGAATCAAGGCACGTGACGAAATATCGGAAGTTGTTTTTTTTTTGTTTTTTTTTTAAGCCGACAAAACCTCTAGAACGCTGCTCTTGGACACATTTGTCCTTGTTCCTTTTTGAGAGCAATTTCAAAAGTGAAGATGTCTTTCTGCCTCGGATGCACATCATCACAACTGACACAGACTTTGAATTAAAGAGACTTCAATTCCCCCTCCAACTCAGGTTTGCAATGTCCATTAACAAGGCTCAAGGACAATCTTTACAGGTGGATGGGCTAAATTTGACAGCTCCTTGCTTTTGTCATGAGCAGCTTTATGTTGGATGCTCTCGTGTAGGCGGAATGAAAAACATTTACATTACTTTGCACCAGACGGCAACACCAGGAACATTGTTTACAAAGAGGCACTTTGATGTAGTTATTTCATTTTTAGCTCACCTGGGCTTTAGTCAGGTGAGCTTATGCGATCGAGCAGTGTCCGTCCATCGGTGAGTGAGTCAGTCAGTCAGTGAGTCAGTCAATGAGTCAGTCATTCCGTAAACACTTCAGTCATTATCGCTTGAACCAAACACACTATTTTGATGAAAATTGGCCACAAGCTTCATATCTGATGCCTAACAAAGGTTTATTGACCACATCAAGATCTGTGCTCATTAAGGGGGTCTACAGGGGGTTTATTGACCCCCACAAAAATAGGTATTTTCTCTCCTCCAAAACTATACACGTGATTTCAATGAAACTTGACCACAACCTTCATCACCTGTATCGTGCCAAAGGGTATCCACTGCATCAAAGTCTACGGGAGGGTGGATACGGGATAAGGGGTATACGACAGGGTGGAGGGTTGGTTGAATCCCCCCAAAATAGGCATTTGCTCTCATCTCCGAAACGACACAAACAATTTTAATGAAACTTGACCACAATCTTCATCACCAGTGATATACCAAAGTTTATAGAGCGCATAAAAATCTGAGCTCATTAAGGGGGTCTACGGGTCATTTTGACCTCCCAAAATAGGTATTTGCTGTCTCCTCTGAAACTACACATACGATTTTGATGAAACTTGACCACAACCTTCATCACCTGTGTCAGTTAAAAGCTCGATGCTGTAAGCATGAGTAAATGCCTGTAAATGAATGATTAAAATTGATGGTTACATGTTATAAGTTTTGTGTAGCACACATTTGTAAATTGTAAATGAACTCCTTGATGTAATGAGCTCATTTTGATTGACTGTAGATGGCAGTATTGTATTGAAAACTGCTTGGTGAGATTCAGAAGATGCTGGAACGTTCTCAGATGAAACTTCCAGTATGGACGAGAATCGCATTTGCTGGAACACACAGGATCGTTCTGTGATACTATATAATCTCGCGAGAGGGAAGTGTAGAGAGTGGGGTGATATGTGACGAGCCGTGCGTTTTGATCGTCCCCGTGCTCAATTTAACTCTGATGAGTGAACGAGGTGTTGATGTCCAGAGCGGTTGTTAACCTGTGGAGCTGATTATAATCAGGTTTATTAAAACTCATTAAGATTTGTGTCGAGAAATAATTCCTTTGAGTTCTTTAACGGGGGCATACCTGGAGTATTTGGCACCTGGGGCAGACCCTTCCTTTGGCACCACCCTCCCCCCCTCCCCCAGAAATGAATAACAAAAAAATTTAAATACACAGAAAACGTATATCACGTTCGTCAGTATAATTTCAAGCGGATTATAGTACTGTACCTGTTTGTGTGTGTTTGTTTGTTTGTTGTTTGTGTGTGTGTTTGTTTGTCAGGCTACTACTACAGTTCTGGGCCAATTACATCCAGACTTGCTTCAGAGGATCAGCATGAGCCTAATTCATGTATCGGGGTGTTTTTATCTTTGCCAGTGGTCGTGGGGGGAGGGGGAGGGGAAAGACGCAAATTCTCTATGTAAATGTGCATCTTGTAGCGCCACCTCCAGATGGGGGAGGGTATTACAAGTCTTCACCATTTACTGTCGTGAATTCCTGTCCCCACGTTTACCAGTGCTGTGAGGTGTTTTGAATCATAATCAGTAGGTATGTTTTTGCTTCATGCACGTAACCCGGGGTATCTATTTTTCCAATACGGAGCTGTCACTTGGCTGTACGCTGCCCAAATAAAGGTATGCGTCAGAAGAACGTGTTGCATGCTTGGAACAAGATCACCCATCGAGTGGGTACTCTGCTAGTACAACAAAAACCCATCTTCAACCACAGAGAAAATTTCACCGGTTAGAATTTTCAAAGAGGTAACAGAAAATCCAGTGTCCAGGAACGCCCGGCGATTGCACGACGTCATTTCCGTGGTGATGTTTTTCCTGCCCATTGACTATTTAATGGAGGAGATTAACTTCTCAGAAGGTCTGCGAATACAGTACAGCAATGTGATTATCTTCTCAGAATGAGAGGGTTAACACATACAGTGTGTCAAGCAACTATCGTGGCTGAGACGCGTGTGGTGTTTGCAAATTAGTTGAAACTGACGTCAACCAAAAGAACGAATCATGATATTTCCTCCAATGCTGGTAACTGGTAACTGATGAAATTTCCACTGATGAAATAACTAAATTTCCACCCTGGTAACTGATGAAAGCTTACTTCTAATTGGTGGAGAAAGCTGATGACAAAAAAGTATTTCTTGGTTTCTGCTATCGTGCTTTATATATGAGGACTCTTGAGGAGAATTAAAAAAAACTGTCAACAGTCTACTCTCAGCAGCTACTTCAAGCCATCAACATCTGCTTCATCCACCGAGGAACCCATGCCAAGCACATCATCAGCTCTGCCTCCTCCGACCGCCTCCTCCCATTAACTACCACTTCCACCACCTCCCACCCTGTAATGTAATGCTGTGTTCCTGCTCCGTGTTTATGTTCGGTTCCGTGTATTATGATATAACGATGGTTTTGTTCTGAGTTACTGTCTTTATTATTGGGTAAATAATAATTTTATAATGTCACTTGTGCTGGTGTTTCAACTCTCCCTCTGGCACCCCCTCCCCTGGCTGTTACCCAGGGCGGACCGCCCTCCCCACAATGCCCCCCCCCATTTGTATGCCAGTGCTCTTTAATCATCTTGAGTGGGCCAACCTACGAGAGAGAGAGGACACCATGATGGGAATCAAAGGTTCAACAGCCACAGAGGATGGGGTGAACAAGCGTGAGTTGTGCCGGCAGGACTGAGACACTGGGCGGAAAAACAACCCAACGCGGGAATCGAATTGGACATGGTATGTGATGGTGAACTTTCTCATTTGTCTTTGCACCTGTTTATTTGAAATACAAGTTTCAAAGACGCTATGTTGTTGATATGGTCACTGTAACGCCACTGAGAAGTCAGAGACACCAACTGACAAAGATCCATTTGAGTGGTAGCTGACCTTACATTCTTTCAGACTCATGAATCTGAAAGTTTGGATTATTGTCGTTAGAGAATGCGCTGAGTCCGGCACCACAAAGAACATTTGTGCACCAAAGGGGAGGAAAACCGGAAAGCTTGAGGAACGGAAAGAGGAGGTGGAGCATGGCGAACATGCCCAGGAAGCTGAACGTATGAAGGGGGAAATGCGAATGAAGATTGAGTTGGCACGAATACACTTGGAGATTGAAGTCACTGCACGTGCTCGCACGACACTTGACACTGGTGATGTACGAGTAATGGCAAACAAGCCAAAGCTCCCCATATTTGATGAGAAACATGATGAGCTGGATGCGTACCTTGACAGATTTGAGCACTTCCCTGTGAGTCAACATTACGACAGAGAGGACTGGACAGTTAGTCTCAGCCGCCTTCTGACAGGCAATGCACTCCAGGTACATACCAGTATGCCCTCGGAGGATGCACATATATTGAAGCACATGGAGGGTGCATTGCTGGGAGGTCAGTCAAGAAGGACGCCATGATGAAACCAAGGTCGGATAGTTTGCTGCACAAGACTGACCCATCTCGGCCTAAAATTCCCCAATTCAGTAGAAGTGAGAGGGAATGCTTCTATTGAAACAAGAATGGCCACATGATGGCCGAATGGCGATTGAGGAAGGCAGCTCAGATGAGGCCGCAACAGAAGGCAGCCAGTGCAGTGCACGACTTACAGAGGAAAGATGTTATGTGCAGAGCAGAGCTGAAAGAGCAGTCTGCATCAGCTGTGCAAAACTGTCCTGAGGAAATCTGGGTGAACAAAGGAGGATTTCAGTCAACACCTATGGTCTTCAGCAGTTGCGAGGAAACCACGGCTGGCATCGCCAACGGCAACATCACCGTGGATGAAGGCTACTTGGGTTCATGGAAAGTGACAGTCCTCCGAGACTCAGGATGTGCGAGTGCAGCTCTGAAGAAAGACCTGGTGACTTCAAGGCAGATGACTGACAAGGTCTACTCCTGCAAGCTGATTGATAGTACATTGCGTCACTATGCAGTTGCAAAGATCCATCTGGACACACCGTACCACATAGGAGAGGTGGAGGTCATGTGTATGGAGTACCCCATTTGTGATTTTGTGATTGGTAATATACCGGGAGCATGAGAGGGCAAGGATCCAGACACAAACTGGATTCCACAACTGCAGTGACGAGGACACAGACCAAGCACAACAAGGACGACATCAGACCATTGAAGTTGTCACAATCTGACATTCCTAAAGTGATTGTGCAACAGCTCGAGCAAGCTCAGAAGGAAGATGTCTCACTTCAAAGGTTGTGGAAGGAGGTGCAGGATACCAGATATCATAAGATGTGAGACAAGAGCAAGTACAGGAGCAAGAGCAAGAGCAAGAGCAAGTCTTCTCCCGAGTAAGACTCCCACAAAAGGTACTGAGCGACCGAGGTACTCAATTTACATCAGACCTAATGAAGGAGATGTGTCCACTCATTCCGATGAAGCAACTCTTCACGACACCATATAGCCCCAGGTGCAATGGACTTTGTGAACGGATCAGCAGAGTTCTGAAGAGCATGCTGAGGAAGATGTGTCAAGAATGACCACATGATTGTGACAGGTACCTGCAGGCGGTGCTATTCACTTACAGAGAGGTACCTCAAGCAAGTACTGGGTTCTCACCATTTAAGCTACTTCACGGCCAAACTGTAAGTAGGGCCCATGCAGTTGTTGAAGGAACTGTGGACTGGAGAGAACATGTCAGAGGTTCATAGTACCTACCAATATGTCTTTGATTTGTGTAATCAACTGGAGGACAGTTGCCAACTGGTGCGAGAGAGTCTACACGCAGTTCAAAGTAGTCAGAAGCATTTCTTTCATAAGAAAACCAGAAACAGAAAGTTCAAGGTTGGAGACAGTGTGTTATTGTTATTACCAACGGAGCACAACACGTTGACACTCCGATGGGAGGGACCATATGAAGTCCAGGAAGGAGTCAACCAGATGGACTACTATATCCGTGTCAAAGGCAAGACCAAAATTTACCATGCCAACCTTTTGAAGTTGTATCATGAGAGAGCTGACAATGCAGCTGATATCACGTTACAGTCAGATGTGGCCGGTGTAGCGATCATCGACCCAGAGCTGGATGGTGATGAAGAATGTGTCTTGGTGAATGAAGTCTTGCTGGAATTGAGACCCAGGGCTGACGGAGAGACACACGAGGATGTCAACCTCAGCAAGTATCTTCTGTCAGCAAGGCAGAGGGAGGAAGTCCAGGAGTTACTGCAGAAGTTTGCGGATGTCTTAACCAAAATCCCGGGTAGTACCAACCTGGAGGAGAATAAAATTGAGACCACCACGAATGAGCCAGTCAGAGTCAAGCAGCGCCAAATGCCAGATGTTATGCTTGCTGTGATCAAGGAGGAAGTGGAAGCTATGTTGGAAGCGGATATCATGGAACCATCAAAAGCAGCCTACAACTCACCGGTGGTGATTGTGAAGAAAAAGGATGGATCCAACCGTTTCTGCATTGACTTTCGGAGATTGAACTCAGTCACAAAGTTTGACACTGAACCCTTGGGGAAACCCTGAAGCTATCATGGCAAAGCTGGAGCGAGATCAATATTTTACCAAGAGTGACCTGAGCAAGGGTTACTGGCAAATTCCTCTGGAGGACGTCTCAAAGGGAAAGACGGCATTGATAACCTCAGACGGCTGCTACCAATTTAAGAATATTCCATTTGGCTTGGTAAACTCAGTGGCAACTTTCAGTCAAATGATGATGAAGATGCTGCCCAATTTACGGAACATCAACCACTATGTGGATGACATCCTGACACGCAAGGTCAGATGGGAAGACCATCTCAAAACACTGCAGCAACTTTTTGAGCAGATTAGGGAAGCAGGTTTGATTCTTTGGCCTTTCAATTGTTTTATTGGATTTCACACACTGGAGTTTGTGGGACACCGAGTGGAAAGGTTCAGGTACAGATGGAGGAAGAGAAACTCACCTGCGTCAAAAACACCCCAGTACCAATGACCAAAAGACAGGCAAGATCATTCCTGGGCTTGGCCCCGAACCAATTTCCTGCTTACCCGGCTGCTGAGTTTGGATGGGTGATCTGATCTGGGTTGAGTCTGGGTGGTATGGTACGTCTTCCACTTCTTGATGGATTTCACCAGACTCAAAGGGATAATGAGTGACTTTGAAATCTTCTTATAACCCTCTCCTGAACGGTGTTTCTCCACCACTTTATGTCTGACTTATTTGGAAAGCTCCTTGATCTTCATGTTTCCCTTGTTGGTTGACCAAGTGAGTTGCACCTCAAAACTCCTTAGATAAGTCGGTGAGCTTAATGTTTCAGTTAAACCACTGATTTCATTCAGGTGAAACCAATTACACTTATTTTTTTAACCTTGCAAACAAATAATTTGCTCCTTAAGTGATTTCAGGCTAATTAGGCAATGTGGTCGAATACTTATGCACTGACAATCACCTGATTTTCTCTGTTAATCCAACTTATTCACATTTTATCTGCATTTGTAAGCTTTATCACTTTGGAGTCATTTGTGAAGACTATATGTTAAGTTTGATTTGAAAGCATCGTGAAATAAGCTCAGGTGGCATCAAAATGTGAAAACTTTGAAGGGAGGGGGTTGAATAGTGTTGCAGGTCACTGTAACTAAACTTTGTGAACTACTGGTCCTCTTTTACCAATTCCAACACCATGACACCACTGCAATCTATGTCCCTCAGGACTTGCATACAAGAGCTTCCAACCTTCCCCTCACCACTGGCATCTGTCCTCTGGTTCCAGTAAATGGTTGGATACAGGCACTGTTCACCAATGGAAGCTTCTTGTCACATGCAAGCAACAAATAGTTCTCTCCGATATATGATTCCAATTTGTTATCAGACACTTCTATCTCAGGGGGATTTGTTTTCTCCAACCAGCTAGCCTTCACGTCACGACCTTCACAGCTGCAAGAATAATTAGTCGACGTCTTTCTTCTGGATCCCAAACAATTTGCCCCTGTTGCCCTTGGCACACATGGCTTGGCACCTCTCGAAGATAACCTGCGATCCCTTGATACATGCCGTAGCTGGTTGCAGAGATAACACTGCATCTCGGAGCCTAAATTGCTCTGAAATGGGTCCTTGCACTCAGTGGCTCAATGGTCATACCTTTCACATGGGTACACTGTATTTTGCAATAATCAACAGTCTTCTCATCTGCTTTTGGCATCAGTTCATTTTCCTCCTTTCAGCAAGTCACAATCAACTGCGGTCACATCTGATAGCATGGAATACACATTGAGCACTTCACCGGTTAAAGAAGTGAGCGAGGTGGCCAATCCCACGCTGTCCACCTCCGTTACTAGCCTCTGAAGGTAAAGACTCTGAAGGTAGCTGCATAGCTCATCCTTCTGTTCGACAAATGATGGGAGCTTTAGAGGTTTGGCTTGTGCAAAATAGATCACGTTTTCCAGGTGACCTAATATGGGACTTTCAAAATGACATATGAATGCCAACGAGGCCTTTTGCACATGCGAAGATCGCTATTTCTCGGGGTTTCTGCGCATGCCCACCGATCATTCTAGGACGGGTTATGTTATTTTGAAAGTCCCGTATTAAGTGTTCTTTTCCTCTATTTCAACATTGAGCCTTTTAGTCTATATCTCTTTCAGCCTTGACCCTTTTATCCTTGATTCTTTTATCTTCTTTCAGCCTTCTATGTTCCTTTTCATCCTTAAGCCTTTTAGCCTCAATCTCCCTTTCAACTTCAAGCATTTTTACATCAATGTATCTTTCAAGTTTGGGCCTTTTATCTTCTCTTTCTAATCTTTCTCTTCGGATCTCCCCTTCAAAGAGCCTTTGTTCCCGCTGTAGAGCCCTACTGTTCAGTTACAACCTGCTGCAACTCCTTGCCCTCCCGCCTTTTTTTTTTTTTGGCAATCTCCAACAATCTCTCCATTCTATAAACTCAGCATGCACTTCTGACACTTGGATGGTGATCAGTCGTTCACCTCACAGACACTTATAACAGACACTTCAGTTACTTTGGTCTCCAAGTATCGATCGCCACCCAACCTTCTGCCTGCAGTCTCAGGATCCCCACAGAAGTCACCAGATGCTGGAACCAGCTCATGGCTCTGCCCTTCTCAATGCTAGGTGGACCAAACATGGCCATGCTCGAGATGGTCCCACAACCTCCTTTGGCAGAATGTTCTTCTTCTCCAGAATTCTTCTCCTCGTGCACACACCTGCCACCTCATCAATCGATCAACAACAAAAAGCGAGAGTCTTCCAAATGTGACTTTATTCAGCAAACCAAATGCGGCACAGTACATAGACTCAAGACCTCTCCTCCTGCTCGCTATTCATATTCCCCAGAGAGAATCTCCATGAAGGTTCTTCCTTCTCTTAGAAACCTTCTTTTTTCATGCAATTTTAAATCCAGAAGTAACTTTAAAATTCTCACACTTTGGCACTTATTCTATGAATGTCATAGGCTTTCCCCAACATTATGACCTGCTCCCCTTTCACACACAACTTTTTGTATGTTTATTTAACTCCCCCCTGCAAACATTACATAATGTTATAACTGGTATGTTTTGCAAGGGATTACAAGGAATTTCAACACAGGAGGAGGTCAGGTATGGGAGCATGTGCCAGAACAGCGCGTCGCTGCGTCCACTTTCCACCGGTACTCCCAGGGGCCCCGTCTGGCCTTCCCCAGGCAGATGCCAGGCCCATCCCCATCTCCTGGAGATGCCGTCAACCTGCGCAACCACGAGGCACGTGGTCGGCCCATTGGCCTCCTCCACTCAGGAGACTCCCTCGCTGAGAGAATCTGGTGAGCAGGATCAGCTCAGGAAAACGAGCCACATGTCCATACAGCCGCAACTGACGCTAACGGACTATGCAGGTAACAAATCTCATCCGAGTCTCTCTCAGCAACCGCTCGTTGGACACAAAATCCGACCAGCGATAGCCAAGGATTCTCCAAAGAGACCTGGTACCAAAGGAATTAAGTCTCCATCTCAGATCCTTGGTCAGAGTCCAAGTCTCGCATCCATAGAGCAAGACTGGAATCACCAAGGACCTGAAGACTTGGACTTTCGTCCTCCCGCACAGGTACCGGCAGCGCCACACCCATGATCCAGTGAATCCATGACTCCCCAGGCCCGACCAGAGCTCTATTGACCTCTGACTCACAGCCAGCAAGAGACCATGAATATCACTGCCAAGGTAAGTGAATCTCTCCATGACCTCAACATCCTCACCACAAACAGCCACAGGAGGAGGCCATTAGAATTAGGCCCATCAAACCTGCATAATCATGCCAACATCTTAGTAACAAACCCTTCTCCCCCCACCCCCCAATCCCCAAGTTTTTTTAAGCTACCCACTGACTCCACTGTCACTACCCTTGCAGGGAGACCATTCCATCTATTTACCACTCTCTGAGTATAAGACCCCTGCTGTAGTACCTTGCGAACTCTCCACTTCTTTAATCTTAAACTGTTCCCCCTTTGTCCCGGCAGTGTCCATTCTGATGAAAAATTATTTTGTACTTACTTTGTCTCAACTCTTCATTATCTGAAACATCTCATGTAGAAAGTCCTGTCTCTTTCAGCCGCTCTTCGTAGCCTCGTGTACCTCGGCCCAGAATCGATGTAGTTGCACTACACTGTACCCTCTCCAGAGCAACTAGGTCGTATCTCAGATGTGGTGACCAAAACTGTCATTCCAGATGAGGCCTGTTAAAATTCCTGTAAAATGTCCAACAATCTTACACTCTCCAGTTACTTGCTAGTTTTATATCACACATTGAGCATACCAGTGTAAATCCCCTGCCACACCCATGCATACACCACCCAAAAGACATGAAAATAACTTGTAACAACAAACATGTTTTGAGCAAATTTAAAAAGACTTGATAGAGCAGCACATTAAAGTACTCAGGTTTCTAGGTTTGAGTCATAAGTTGTATTTCCAGCCATTGTGACGAGAGTCAATTATTTAGTTATAAAAATACAACTCATCTGACTTAAGTCCAGATCACAGACTCATGTACTATAGCCTTTTCTCACAGTTCAACCGGCAGCAGGAGAAAATAATTGTTGGACTTGCAGTTGCTACATTGCCCTAGATTATATTATGAATGAATGATAATGTTACAATCAGGAAAAAATAATTAATTACCAATGACCTTACAATCTCCTGATGCGAATTAGTCCTCTACCGGTTTCACTGGAGGGGACTATAGGTTTGCCCTGTCTGTCCGTCCATCCCACCTGTGGTTTTTCAGACTTTTTTTTCCCATACCCTTTAACATATTCAACTGAAACTTGGTACATGGCTTTATGATGATAAGTTACAGAACAAGTTGGAGTTTCAGGGTGTTTCATTAATTTTTCACAGAGTTATGTCCTTTTTGGACTTAGAAAATATCACATCGGTAGGTAGGGGCCATGTAATGCAAAGCATTTCTCGCTCTTGTTAGATTTACCACACTATCGGTTGAAACTTGCAAGAATTATCTGTGACATTTTCCCATGTGATCCCATCTGAGCATTTTTAGCTTATTTGGGATTTATATTCCAGATAAGGTATTGTCATCGAGCACTGTCAATCCGTCCGTCCATTTCCTATTTCGACTTCTCCGGCCAAACCACCAGGGCCGATCCGGCTGAAATTTGGCAGCAACCTTCCTGTCCTGACTTTTAACAGGGATTGCAAAGCTCGTTCCGGTCATGTGACTTTAAGTAGGTAAAAATGGCCGACTTAGTAAATTCCTTCCAAAATCTTCTTCTCCCGATCCACCAGTCAGAGTGCTACCAAATTTGGGTTAGAACATTAGGCCAGGTTAAGGATGTTAAATTGGCAGTCATGCCGATCACGTGACCATAAGTGTGTCAAAATGGCGGTCACGTAAATTCCTTCCAAAATCTTCTTCTCAAGACTCACCAGTCAGAATGATACCAAATTTGGGTTGAAACTTTAGGCAAGGGTAGAGATGTTAATTAAATTGTGGAAGTCATGCCGATCACATGACCGGAAATGTGACAAAATTGCTGACTTGGTCAACTTTTGGGAAAATCACATAAATTCCTTGAAAAATCTTCATCTCCAGACCCACCAGTCAGAATGCTACCAAATTTGGGTTACAACATTAGGACAGGGTCCTGATGTTAAATTACAGAGGTCATGCCGATCATGTGACCGGAAGTGTGTCAAAATGGCAGACTTAGTAAATGTTTGGGGAAATAGCGTAAATTCCTTCAAAAATCTCCTTCTCCAGACCCACTGTAATATTCACTGACCGAAAGATTCCAGTTGTTTCTTCAACTTTATTCCATGTCCAACATGGCGCCTTCTGCCCCATGTCCCCCGCTCTCCTGGACAAGTCCACACATTATGCAGTTGGGGGGAAATGTCTACTCTCAAAGTGGAACCAAACAATTTGTATCCATATCAATACGATATGTGACACCTCCCTTAAAGAAAAAAAATACATTCATATTCTTTTTATTATTTAAACAACCAAATCACTCTGAACAGATCAGCCCAAACAGTAGTTAAAACAGATGGTGACTGCAATAGTATTTGTGAAGTTTGTGTCGTCATAGGTAGACTGCCTTCTGACACAAAGGGATGATTCTGCCTCACACACATATCCTGCACCAAGATATCACTGACCACAATTCACAAATCCAGTCTATTAGGGTCTAACACGTCGCCCAAATCGTTGTGGCGTGAAAAGCTTCAGGTGAATCGCGGTTATTGTGGGATGCGCTGAAGTGGGAGAACTGGGAGAAGCTGGTGAAAGCCAATCCGCTCCTCTGGTTGGGGAAGACCCAGGCTCCAAGCTTGGACCTACTGGCAACGATCAAAGTCAGGACAACAACAGGAGCAGGTTCTGCTGTTTTTAGCAGATGACGTCTGTTTCTACACAAAACACTACCTGTTGCTGACTGGACTATGTTGACCTGGGACTTGCGTGACTCGCAGTTACCCTGGCTCGATTCCACACCCCCATTTTCCTTGATGCGAATACCATCATTTACTTCTAGTTTGCCCAAGGCTTGGCACTGCGATCGTAATAGTACTTTTGTTTTTCCTGCAGTTTGAATAGTTCTGTTCTGACACCCGTCACCACTTTAGGTTGCAACAGATCGGCATCTGGAGGTAATCTCGAATTGAGCCTTCTCCTGTTCAGAATCTGAGCAGGAGAGTATTCAGGCCAGTGATTGGAGTGTTACGGTACTCCACTAATGCAATATATAGATCGTCTGCTTTCCTCAGTAACTGCTTAATGGTCCCAATGGTCCTTTCACTCATGCCATTAGACTAGGGTATCGGGGACTCGAAGTCACAATTCTAAATCCCCACGCTTTGGCGAACTGTTGTAGCTCCCAACCAGCAAACGGCATGTTATCTGCTATCAATTCCTCTGGAATACCATTTCGTGCAAACAGAGATTTTAAGTGAGTGACGACAGTACTCCCAGTTTATCTTTCAGCAACATATTTCGGGAAATTTGGAAAAATAATCCACAACACAAAGGTAATTTTGGCCCTGAAACTCAAACAGATCTGCAACCAACTTTACCCAGGACCCGCCTCTGGAACTTCCTGGGACATGAGAGGCTCTTTTTGATTGTTCCTACGATATTGGGCACATTTACTACAATGGGCCACAGTGTCTTCAATGTCCTTTGAGATTCCAGGCCAGTAAACTATTTCTCGTGCCCGTGCCTTGGT
>CM068953.1:160537902-160555601 GCA_035128595.1 Eptatretus atami | reverse complement strand
TGATCAATCGTTTCCCCCTCGTGCTGCGAGCGCTTCCAGAATTTGTACCTCTCGAACAAGGTGTTTTTCCTGGGATTTCAGTTGCGTGCAAACTTCTTCAGTACATCTTCGAGTTTGTTGTTGTCCTCTCCGTCACCAAAATCAAAGGTGTTAAACACTTCCAATCCGTCCTCCCAACACAATGGAGGAGAATCGCGACTTGGACATCTTCCGTCTTGCTGTCAGCCCCCGTGCCCTTCAAGTACAACTTAAATCGTTTTTCCAGCGTTTCCAGTTTTCCACTATATTCCCTTCAAGACACAGGGTATCCGGAGGTTTAAATTGCTCCATTCTGGAAAATTTACCCTGCCACCATGTAATATTCACTGCCCGAAAGATTCCAGTTGTTTCTTCAACTTTATTCCATGCCCAACATCCGCCTTCCTCCCCACCCCCGACCCCTCCTCTCCTGGACAAGTCACACATTTTGCAGTGGGGGGGGGGGGGGAAATGTCTACTCTCAAAGATGGAACCAAACAATTTGTATCCATATCAATACGATATGTGACACCCACCAGTCAGAATGCTACCAAATTTGGGTCACAACATTAGGCCATGGTCCAGATTAGCTACAGGTCCAGTAATCCCATTCTTCTCATGCCTTGTGACCCCACCTCCCCCCTCCCAGCCACCACCAGCATAAAATTACATATTCAATACTGTTTATTGATGTGCTTGTAATTAATATCAAATAAAGTAATGTCCTTTTCCTGCATGGAAGAGACACTTGAAAAGAATCTGTAATTGCTGAAATCGTGTTTCCAATGTGAAATCAAAATCCCAAGTGTTTGATGCTTGATCTACAACCTTGTTACCATATTTACTGTGACCTTGTCAAAACCATTCATTGCAACCTTTATGATTTGCCATTTCCTGTTATACAAAGTGGCAATAGTCGGCTTTATCTGTGATTACCAGTCCCATTTTTTCTTTTCTTTCAAATTCAGAACTTTTAGATTCAAAATGTTATTATGACCGGCAAAGAGAGCATCGTCTCCTTATTCTCATTAAAAAAAACCTTTTCTTTTGTCAAAATACACAAAACGGTTGGTCGACAGGCTTTCCTGACCACACGAAGACCCCTATTCCCACCGGGACTTGTTTGAAGTGGCCTCTCTCTTCTCTGGAAATGCCTGCATCCGGCTGATAACTCATGGCCTCGTGTTTTCCGTTTCAACAAGTCTCCTTCCTGTTACCATTGCCTTTCCCTCACTGAGCTCTCTGCACCAGGCAGCAGAGTGGACACAAAGCATGAAACATTCACAACAGGTGAGGAGATGTCAAATACGAAATGAATGCTGTTGAAGTCATGTAAAAATGAGCAATTTGAAAGTCCTTCACTTAAGGTTAGTGGATTTAAATCATGTTATTTTGTAGGAAATATTCCAACCACAAGAAAGAAAATTTAGGTCCACCCACACATAAATAACCTGCCATGCTGGCTTTATCGCACTGATGATCTAACCAATATGAGTGGGCAGCCAAGGCCTATGCCTAAAATTGTGTGCTAATTGTTCTGCATGGGATGTGCAAAGTGAATGTTGTTTGATTTTTTTTTTCTTGGGTTCATTTGTTCTACAAAGTCGAGATATAATTATTTTCAGAAGGAATTGAATATATTTTGAACCAAACCCGGGGGCAAGCACGCACTGTCTGGCTGTCCCCGTCATTCTCGATGTGTGGGTGAGCTGGTGAGGGTGGCTTGATGAAATGGAATCCATCGTGATGGGGTTTCGGCTATGTATATATTGATGCTGAAAGGAACCAAAGATTTTGTGCTCCTTCCTAAGCGGTCGGGCTGTAACGTTTTTATGTGGTACTTGTGACCTGCGACTGAACACAGACTTGTACCTGTAAGAGTGCATGCGCGATCAATTGTGGCTATAATAGGTCAACTTTTCAAGCTCTGAAGCATCTATATGATTAAATACTGAAGGAACAATTTGCGCATTCCTCCTATAGAGTCATGTTCAGCGTTTTTCGTCGTTACATGTGAACCGTGAACTGGAAGAAACTTCGTAACGTGTAAGAGTGCATCGCACATAGTGGCAGATAGTGGTCAACCTCGGATCATCTGTGATGGGTTTTCGCGCTAGTATATAGATTGTGTTAAAACAAGAGAGATGAAATCTCACACAAAACCAACCAAACAAAGGTAGGAATTGATGCCCACAACACGACATCACAATCCTTTGATTACAGCACGACATCGTTTTACAAGTCTATACACTGTTTTCTGCTGGGGACTTGTATGGGATGCAGCAGGAAAGAATGATGAAGCAAGAATAACACTTAAGAATGACACTCACATTACTGAAGCCATAATAACGACATCACAATCTTTATGGATTTGCATTGCCCACATCTGTTTGGACATTTTACTTTTCTTTTGGATTTGTTGATGGACTGGAAACAATGCCGAAATATGTTTGTGATGGCATGAGCCAGTATGGCTATATCATTGATTCGGATGATTAATCATCATGACCTGATCCTGATGGAGGCAAACAAGCCGAAATCCCGATGAGGTGGGCCTTCCCGTTGTGATGGTTTCATCACTGTGTTGCCGAACGTAATACTTGTGCTCTGTTGTTCGTGGCACAGTGCGCGCGGCCAAGGTCTCTGTGTTGGAGTGACGACTTTGCTGTCAACCTAGTGTCCAATGGGGCATTGGGGTTGGAGTAGCATTTCGTAGTATTAGCGCAACAGTGGTCACACATCTACATACACCTTTGCCGTGGGAAAACATCAGCAGTGAAAGCCTCGGCATCGCGACCCCCATGTCTCCGGGATTGCAGGGAATTCTTGAAGCATAGGTGTTTTCGGAGCACTCTACGGTCCAGCTAACGTTCGCGCTCGAACCTGCCTGGCGCAATATCGAGGGATTATGCAATCGCCCCACAGCCCGAACAACCTGGGTGCGATTAGGACAAAACCCAAATATCACACCCTCTGGATCAGACATGCACACGTACACGAAACTTTTGACCCCAAACATCCTAATCCGAAGCAACATCCACATCCTAATCCCACTCGTCTTGTTAAAACTCCGATCCCAAACCTCACGCTGATTTGGTCCCCCTTGGCCACGCCCAATTGTGACACACAGTCCGTCGTTGGTTGGATGTAAGTATCAGTTAACACGTCATTTTCATGTGGGTGTTTTAAATTTTTTTACTGCTTGAAGAAGGAAGGACAAGTGGGTTTTCTCAGGTGACTTTACTCTTCAAATATATATCATGATATATATATATAATATATATATATTATATATGATGTGTGTATATCTCTAGTATAATACCAAGCTTGCAGCATAAAACTCGGCTCATCGCGTCCATGATTCGCCTATGAATTGCTTGTGCACTTAGCGGACATGCCCGAAATATGTTTGGAAGTCCTTGGCGTTCCATAGCACCACTTGCATTTTGCACAATGCGTATTTTTGTCATTCCCGAACGGTTCTGTCGTCTGCTACTAGCTATGTTGTAAAAACAAGAAACAAAACACCTCCCACCCCAAAAAAAAAAAAACAATGCGTGCAGTGCACGGGTATCGCAGTAAGTATATATACTAATAATATAACTATATTAATATATATATATATATATATATATAGTATTATACTTATATAATATATATACACAGCAGAATACCCGTGCTCCGCACGAAGTTGAAGTCGGTTGGCAAAGGTGGATGAGACATAATGTTTGAATGTTTTATGGGAAGGCTGGAAGGGTGTCATTAGGGATGTGATGCCAGCTATGGTTACTGTCGCTTAGTTTTTTGTTAAAGACCTCCCTTGTGAGATGACATTTTGGTGAAGTGTCTTGTTCTGAATAGTCCTTGTGAGGATTAATGTCCACTTTGATAGATATATAAGGAGTAATCTCTTGCACATGAAAATCAACATATAGTTGGCCATGGGAGAACATGGGGGGTGGAGGTGATACTTCCGAGTTTGTCAAATGTTTGGCCCTGGGATTTTGTTTGATGGTCCATCGAGTAGCGCAGTCTGAGTGGAAATTGCAATCCCTCTGGCAGTGGTGACTCGGAAGGTTGGCGGTCTGATGGGGCAAGTTTTATATGATATACGGCCTAGCCCTTAGATCTGAACAGGCAGTGGAGGGTGACCGAGAATTCAGAATTGCAAATTTTAATGAATGGCACTTTCTTGCGACATCCGACGATCGAAACCGCTTGGACACTTTTAATTAAAGATCCACACCGCAAGACACAACACAGGTAAGATGGCGTTGATATTGACAATTAATTTGTAATGAACGGGCAGTTGTTTGGGTGCATCCGATCGGAACACCTCTTTAATTTGAACAGTTTTAACGCACTACATTCAAGGTACAGAATCTATTGGTCGGACACCGCGCTTTCGTAAGAAACAAACGAAAAGACGAGAATCGGGCAATGAAGGGATGAACCTCATACCCGTTCCTGGTCCCCCGCCTTCGATTATAAGGCCTTTGATGTTTATCTGAACATAGGCTATTCAACTTATTTTCGGGTGTTTTTTCATGACGTAACGTTGGATTTCAGACAAAATTGGCAGTCTAAGAGGGCCGGTGCAGTCCGGGAAGTACGTTGGATTAAGACACAAATTGAATCAGGGGCGGTTCACTCCCGGGAACAGAGCCAATCGGGGTATCATCATGTTCGGCAGAGCTCTGGCGCTCATCGAACCCCTCCTGCGCATGCTGATTTTTAAACATGACAGCCATTGGCTGATGTTCTGAGCTATATATTATTCAGTTGTATTTATGTATCAGTGTTTGAAGTGCCAATGCGTTACTCCCTTATCGAGTTCATATTTTTTTGGATAGATGGCAGCACTTCCCGGACAGCGTTTCAGCGTGGCGACCGAAGCAGGAATAAATTCGGCCGTCATGGTTGAACATCTTGTTGAATGCGACGTTTCATCAATTCCAGCTTAGTAAATTTAGTGGCATCGTCTTCGTCACATTAAAAACCCCAGTATATGGGAAATGAGCACATTCCTGCCGAGGCGGTTTCGGAGGAGAAACGTCAAAATTAACGAGACGTTAACAGAACTAATGATTTAAGTAAAAAAATTAATCTTTACTTTAAATACAGTATTTTTTGTTACATTTTTTGTGTCAAATTCACCTTCTGAGGGTAGTCAGCATGTGCAGAAGAGGGTTTACATTGCGACGTTGTTTTCTCGAGTGGCATACGCCTCTCGGTGGTGCCCGTCTGTCGAGTCGACTAGACGTAATGATCGTCAGAGGCGAATGACGATAATGTCATGACGAATACGCTCTCAGCGGTGACGTCACACTCGCCATGCAAACAATGTATAATTAAGGAAAATCGCCAAGATCCAACCTCTCCGTACTGGCGTGATCTCCACAGCCCATGCTGGTTTAATTAGACCACAGAGCTACCCACATGCGAAGGTGGCGACAATCCGTCCGGAATTTTGAGGAGCTACGTCAAAGTTACACGCAGACGTTAACAGAATAGGATATATAGATTTAATATTAACACATATATAATAGTATATATATATATTTATATATATATATATATATGTGTATATATGTACACACATCAGGGTGAGACATTATATATCTGAACATTTGCAATCTTTCTAGGCCGAAGCAGTCTTGGCATAACTAGATTATATCGTTTTCTTTGTTTATCAGATAATACTTTGAAAGTTTGGTTATGATGACGCAATTGAATGCAGTTAAGCATTTTTTTAAAAGTTTTTTTTTTTTAATGGCAATGGCATGCCAAATTTCACAAACAAGGTCATCATGAACAGATGCGGCACACTTGAATTTGGGCAGATTTCAACTCCCCGATTTCTCCTATTGGGATTTCGAAGGGGCAAAGTTTATAGGAAATCAAAACGATCGATGAATTGGAAGGCAAACATCACTGCAACCATCCGCTCTGTTTGATAAAGAGACATTGCTTGCGGTAAATGAACAATATGATGATCCGTGTCGGTGGAATTGCAGACGAATTTAAAGGGCCCATTTGTCTGATTGCAATTTTTAAGAATAAAGAATCATAATTGATTTTTCAAAAGTAAGGTATGTTGCCTACGTTGTGTAGATTTATTTTACTTTTGTTTTAGAAACAAAAAAGTTATAAGGAAATAAAACTGTCAACATGTAAAGCCCTACTCTGTAATATGTATATGTAGTATAGATATGATGTTTATGTAGAAAAACAAGAATAAATTCTTCGCCACAATACTTTATCATCCTTATCCTTCCAATATTGTATATATATATATATATTATATATAGAAATATATATATTATATATATATATATATATATATATATATTATAATGTGATGTATACATGATCTGCAAAGTATTCACCCTCTAAAGTTTTTTCACATTTGAGTTCAAATTTTGAGTTTTGGGTTCTTTCAATCAAACTTAATAAGAGTCTTCCACATAACTATCCAAACTGATAAAGCTAAAAAATGCAAATAAAATGTGAACAGTTTGATCAACGAGAAACTGATGATCTCGTTGCATAAGTATTAAACCCTTTGCTTCATGAACCATAAATCATTAGGAGCAATTAATTCTGTTTGAAAGGTTACAAGAATAAGTGTAATAGGTTTTTTACCTGCATGGAATCAAGTGGTTTAACTTAAATTAAACTCCTCTCACTTATCCATAGTTTGGTTTGCCAACCTATGGCTGACAGACATAAGGTTTGGCAAACCATACATGCAGGGCTTGATGGGACTGATGGCCCCTCTGCGTTGAAATTCTATGTAAAGGGAACATATGTGTCGTGGGCCTCCATCTCCCAAGAATGGGTGATTTGCCATTGCACGAGCAATCCGAGCGGAGGTGAACTGCACGATATGCGGATAATCCACAGTGAATGGGGTTGTTTATTAATTTTACCGCATTGGTCAGCTTAACGGGAGGGCGAAATTTTAGTTTTGCGGGGACGGCGAGGCGATTCAAATACAGCGATCGATCTTAAAAGCAACAGGTGTTCAACAAGTTCATGTGGATTTGGGACATGGGAAGGTGAAGATGCAATCAAAATGCACGAAAATAACCGGTTGCAATGATAAAACGGTAACAGATAACCTTGTGACACCAACCCACACGATTTCTGATTGCTTAACCAGATTGTAAGAGTTTCTCCGTTTATCTGAGCCAACCTTATCACAGCATAGACTTGTTGGGAACACAAGACGGACATAGAATGAATGCGAAGGGTGGCGCGTGTGGACTTTCTGGGAGCACCGAAAGGCAATGATGCAGGCACGGCCTTGGACACCTCTCCGGTCCTGGTATTGTAATTTTGGTTGTTCATTGCTGTGCCGATGGCTGTGCACTCGTTTTCTGGGTTGGGGGGGAGGCGGGGTTGGGTCCTCGGCCCTGTGGCTTTGGAATCTCTTTGGGGTGTGTGCGCTGTCTGGGTATGTGGGCTAGTGGGAGGGCACTCCTTGGCTGAGAGTGCCTGGATGGCCCTGTGGCTTCTGCAGATTCATGTTGTGAATCTCAACCGAGAGAGTTCTGTGGTCCAGGTATGAGCTGAAAAGAGAGAAGTCAGGCATCTTTCATCCTACTTACAGGCAGCCTCAAGCGCCCCCCCCCCCCACTCCACCCCTGGCCTCCTGTGTGGGTTTGCGCCTGCTCCTCGGTGCCGTTGTGCGAGGTTAGCCTACGTGAATAGCCCTGTTAACTCAAGAACTCCTCATTTAAGGCTCCGTGGTAACACACGTAACAACAGGCTTTGGCAAGTGGTGATTCTGGTATGAACATCTACAATGGGGGGTGATTTGAGAAAAACAGACAAAGCAGTGGGAGATGGGCGAAAGAGAGGAAAACAAGGAATCAAAGAGCGACAGGGAATCTACCTATACATATGAACTGGCCAACGCGAATGTGTACAAACGACTTATGCTGACACTTAGAACATAACTGATCACAGTAAATAACCGCCTCATAACCCCGAATAATTTCGTAACAGATATATTAAACCAACTGGTGATATAGTGTGAGAGCGTCCGTTTCTGAGTGCCGGAGGTCCGGCGATTCAAACTCGAACCCTGGCTGAGTCATCAAAGACGTTAGAAATGGTATAACGTGCTTCCTCTCTGATGCTCGGCATTATAGGAATAGCTGAGCATGGATAAGTCCCTGTGGGTTGACTCCCATGGGTGGAGGAGGGAGGAGGATAGGGCGATGTAATATTTCCTCCTATCATTTTTCCCCCCCCTGATGCAGAGGGAGAAACAATGTCCAAAGATGGTATCGCGTGCACACACTGTTTGTCTCAAGTCAAGTCTGGTGTTGGCTGATGTCTGTCTGTATTTGCGTGTGCGATAGTGTGCCAACGACTTCTCCATGAGCCTTAGCGCCTGTTTACCCCCATCATTGTATGGTTCGATAATATAATCAGGAGAAGGTTCGAAATTAATTGTTTCCTGAGGATGTAACAAAAGCAACAAAAGAAATCTCACTCCATACAAAGCTGTGAGTGAGTTAAGGAACATCGTTGTGTGACAAGGTAAGTAAAATCACAGTTCCAAGCAAAAGCACATCTAACATTTTTAATTTTTTGTCCCAGGCAATTGGCAGGTACATTTTATGATGTCCTCGTCCATCTCAGCACAATGGACATTTACGTAAATGAAACAAAAAGTATATAGATTTCAGTAAAAAAAAGCACATCGTCATTCAATGTAGTGGTAACAAGTGAGCCTGTGCAAACAGCATTTGCAATAACGAAGTATAAACACAACCAGATTTACAGTGCTTCCTAAAGAAATTACAAGGTGCTATAATTTTCCAGATAATGCATATTTATTGTTATTTAGCATATATGCAAATAAACTGTACATTGCACATGTACCCTGTCTAAAACTCCTCATTAAGGCTCCGTTGGTAACAGCACGTACAGACAGCATTTTGCATAGTGGTGATTCCTGGTAATGAAATTACAATGGGGGTGATTTAAGATAAAACAGATAAATAACGATTGTATAGTGTATATTGATTTTCATTTTCTAAAAAAGGCAGTGGTGACATGTGATAAACATGTCGCTGGCTAGAATTTTATACCCGGCCGAGATTTTACTCCTTTGGTTTTACAGATGGCTGACCTTCGGGACCTGTAATATTCGCCCGAGAGTTGTAATATACTCTGTGTTGGAGACCAGAGGAGAACCCAACCCTTGAGGGTGGGGGAATATGACCGTCGACATCAAATACTATATCTGACGTATATAAAACACACATAACAGTTTTATGGTGGTGTGTGTGTGAGTATAAATGAGCCGGTGAGATTCCGGGCTCCCTACAATCCTCGCTAGGTGGCCCAGTGCAGAGCTCCGGCTCAGCGATCCTCCAACCAACCTCCGAGTAGCTGATTCCGGTCGCACGCCACTCCGCTGGTGTGTGTATATATGATGTGTGTTGTGTGTGTGTATATATATATATATATATATTATATATATATATATATATATTATATATATATTAATATATATATTATATATATATATATATATATATATATATATCACACCAGGGAAAGGAAAGCCAAAAAAAAAGGAAGATATGATATATATAATACAATGGGGGTGATTATATAGTATACAGAGTCTGCGACCACAGTGTCTAGAGAAAGTGTACACCTCAATTGTCAAAATTTTCACCTTGGTTGCCTTTATAGGCTTGGACTTAAAGTTGCATTGAATCAGAACTTTCTCCACTTAGTTACAAATCATAACCGCACAACTTCAAGTGAAAAACAAATTCTACAATATCAGAAAATTAAATTAAAAACACAAAGCTAAAATATTGGTTGGATAAGTGTCCACTCCCCTTTTAATAGCAATGTACAATTAGCTCAGGTGTTTAACCAATCACCTTCAAATCACATGCCAAGTTAATTGGCCTTCACTGTGTTCAGTGTAGTGTCTGATTATTTCTCATGATAATGAAACAGCAGAGCAAGAAGGAACCTCAAAGAAGAAAGAAGCAGATGGAGTCATCAGGAGGAACCCTGGATGGATCGGCGTTTCGGCCCGCTAACTCACACCTCAATACCCATTCAGGTGCAGTCAAGTGAGCCCTAAGAAAAAAAAATTTCTGCAAGAATCACCTTCTCCTTAGAGGGATAGATAACGAAAGAGTGGAATAGAGAGTACAGAGATGAAAAAGAAGAAAACGCAAGAATTAGATAATGAAAAGAGAATTGTGAAAAACATTAGAAAGAAGTGTGAAAAGGAACAAAGTACCAAAGATGTTCAGAGAACCCACAGATGCAGATATGATTCTCAGCATTGCACCTCAGGCTTAAAATGCAACAATGTGGACAGAGCTACCAGAGCTACCTGTAGCTTTCCTCTGCTGGTGTAGTGCAGTTTCCACATGCAAGACTCAACATGGCACCCAAGGAGCTTTCAAAGACCTCCAAGATAAAGTTGTCGAAAGGCACAGGATCAGGGGGAATGGGGATAAAATATTTTAAAGGCCTGAATATCCCTAGGGCGGGGTGGAGCACAGTCAAGACAAGCACAGCAACGAAGTGGAAGGTGTTTGGGTATACACCTCATGGTTCCTTCCCTTTGTGTACGCCATGTTGTTCATCGGTTCTGACTGCGCTCGTTCTAACGCTGCAACCAAAATTTGCGCTTCACGAGTATGACAATCATAACCGTCCGGCGAACATCAAATGGATCTTTTGTGAGTTGGGGTCTGTGACTTCTGAGTGACTTACAGTGACCACATCACACGCAGATTACATTTTTGAAACTTGAATTTCAATAAACAATACAGTCAAATGAGGAAGTTCAACATCACATACAATGTCTGAGATCCGCTTCCCATGTTAGTGGTTTCTGCCCACTTTCCCTGTCATGCTGCTCAAGACTCATGCGTGGTATCACCTCGTCCTCCGAGGCTTGTCAACCATCGGAGTCCTGTTCCACGTTGTCCCTCTCGTACGCTGGCCCGTTCAGGATGATGCAGGACTCAATAGGAGATTCTTCCTGACACAGATTCATAAAGTTTTAATCAACCAGATTATAATAGCTGCCACATGTTTAACAATCATCAGACATTCACACTCGTTCACTGTTCATCAGAGTTAATCAAGGCACGGGGCACGATCGCACAACACTACACGGCTCATCAACATTCATCCTATTCTCTCTAACACTACCTTCACATGTTTATTAGTAAAACAGACCGATTATCGTGCCTATCGCAAGGGCCGCATTCTCATCCATAACTGGGACGTTTTGTCTCAGAATTTTCGCAATCTTCCACGAATCTCACCAGACAGATTTACAGTCTGGTGAATAATTGGAGGTGGTGTGTGGGTGGTGTTGCTCATCCCCTAAAATTCAGCTCGATTACATCAAGCTGTTATATTTACAATTCACCAATGTTGCTACAACACCTTATCAATCGTAGTAACCAGTCAATTTTTTTATCGTTTGGATAGGCATTATACTAATGCTTCTAACAAACACGCGACAACATCTAGCTTTTAGACTGACAAATAAGCCCACGTTTAGAAAATATTTGCAGAATCCATGTTTTTAAACAGTCAGTTAAAATTAGAGGACACAAAACAAACACCGAAATAATAAATGACACAGTCGACTCACACAATACAGCTCCACATCTCTCAATTCTACATGGCTTGAATACAGAACTATAGTTGTAGGAAAGCGCTCAGCGCATTATCCTCGCACCTGTCAATCTTATACTTCTGTATGTAGTGACAAGGGGGCTGATAATTAAAATCAGTCTGTATGATGAATCTCTTCATCCGTAGATTGTAGTTTGGCAATTTCCCTTAACAGCAAACCAGATGCGAGACATTCCATATTCGTCGCCGAGTACTTCCTTTACCGGGCAGAATTTCTTGCTGCATACATTACAGGAAGACCGTCCTCGTATTCACTGCAAAAACACTGATCTATTTTCCCAACCTTCGGATGCATCCACCTTGCATGATGAATCGGTCTGGCAAAGTCGGGCATCCGCTGTACGGGGGCCTGCAAAGAATGTTCTTCATCCTTTCAAATTCCCTCGTTGGGTGCGTCCCCAGATGTGGTTCTGGGCTGACCTTTTTTGTGGTCAGTAACGGGCACAACTTCATCTGCAGAGTTCGGTATGAACCCGTCCTATAGTACCCTGCCAAGCCCAGGAATGATCTGACCTAATCCTTTTGAGCAAAGCACTTACTTTGATGGTTGGCCTTCTAGTTGGGCTATATGCAGGCTGTCTTCGGCGAGAGGAGTGTGGGAGGTGTCAAAATGTGTGTGTGTGTGTGTGTGTGTGCTGTGTGTGTGGTGTGTGTGTGTGTTGTGTGTTGTGTGTGTCGTGTGGTTATATATTATATATATATAATATTTTACGGAGAATGGCCCTTATTGGAACTACTAAATATAGGATTAGCTCAGATTCCCCCATTGAGATCATGTATAGCTTGGTTGTTTGGCACAGCTAAGACATTAATATGTTGTAGGGAAGATGTATAAAGGCCCCCCCCCCCTGTTTTTTAGTTTTCGTAGAGTGGTGGTGTTGCCAAGGGCTTCCTCTTCTTCCTCTCCTCCCTACGGAGAAGCCCACCCAGGTCGGGCTGAGGGAGTGTGGGCCTGGAGAGAGGGTGTGGCTAGACGGAGGAAGTGACGCGAAGGGGGGAGTTTGTGGCTGGTTTTATCATCCGCCGAGAGAGGCGGGCTCGTGACTCGAAAGCGAGCAAATAGAGAGGAAACAAGGCTCCATAACGTGATTAAAGGGTCGTGTGTGGAACATAGTCGCTCGTCGAAGCGTGCTCAAGGCTGTGTAGGTCAAAACAAGGCGAACAGATAAGGTGTAGTCATTTGAGACGTGAGGAGCTTCTCGTGGAGCTGCTAGCTCACGTCGATGACATTCTCTCGCACTCGGTGAGCGCGGACGGCTATGTCCGCTTTGCAGACGAGGAGAGCAAAAGGAGGCTATGTGGTGATATCCGCCGGTGAGACTGCACTTGCTGAACTCTCGCAGGTCGAGTCTCGGCAGCATCACAATCCGGCGATGAAATGAAAACGGTGCGCTACAGACACGCAGAGAGCGAAAACTGAGAGGATGAAGCAGCATCGGGCCTTCGTAGCGGGAATGCGCGGAGCAGGAGAGTCACACTGCCGGAGCTTCCGACAGTCCTGCACTCACCAAACGGGCTCGCCTAACATTTGCCCGATCGCTTTCCGAGGACGACCCGCGCCAATCGCCCCTTGGCCTTGCCTGGAGCACAGGCAGGCTGGTTATAGTCTACTGGGCTTGGGAGGGCCGTTGAGAAGAGATCGTGTCTGAGGGCATCGTACGAATTGGCACAGGGGGGAAGCGAGAACGCGCTAGAGAGGCCACTCTGCTCGACGCGCGAGAGGAGAGAGGGGTGACATCGAGAGGAAGAGTCGGCGCCGCTACCTGCACGTTCAGACGCACAGTCTTTTGAGCTGGGAGTTTGAATTCTCGCTGGACACCGACTGATCTGCAGCTCGAGAATTCCTAGCTTCTTCGACACTGTTGCTCTCATACAAGAAACTCACCACAAACGTATACTACATGTCGTGTCTTAGCTCTATGATGCTCGAGGTGGCGAACTTTGTCTCGCGATGTCTAATCTCTAGGCATATTTACGGTTAGCGACCTACCCTTACAAACTGGGCTCTAGACCGATTTGGTGTCCCTAGTATACAAGCTCGGTTGAAGGTTGCTTTATATAAAAAAATTGTGATTGAAATTCATTGCTCCTATTGTTGCTGATCACCCATGCTTTTCTCCCTCAATCAATCTGGTTAATTCCAGCTCATAGAAGTCTCGACCGCCACCACGGATTATTTGTAACAGTCGCGATCGACGCCACTCTGAGTCTCAACTAGGCATATACAACACCAAATGGTTACAGACTGGCAGAAACCGCTCGTCAATGTGCACGAAAGCAGTCTGCTTACCACTACGGCTTCACCTACTATGTCTTCAACTGGCCTTAGAGGTACTATGGTTCACGTCTCTGGTATCGGCGGATGAAGCTCGTGACCTCGAGCGGGCCTGTGCTGACGCGGCCGGCGTTACTCAGTCATCTGCCTCGGTGTACGGTCTCGCGCAGTGGGTTCGCACGAATCCTCCGTCGCTGAATCCTAACTATGATAGTAACTACTGACTGTAGTGATATATTTATCCTCTGAGCTATGTACCACTTCATTTATTCTACTAGTTTAGATTAATATTGATAGCCGCTCAAATGCCGAGTAGTATCTATGTATATGTTAGTGGTCGCTCCTTTTGGCCTCGGGTCTTGGCCTACGCTTTGCCCTCCGCGTTTAGGGGTACGCTCACAGATGCTGGAGTTATGTCCGTTAGTGATCCGCCCATAATTACTAGTGTTGTGGGCACTTCTAGTAGAGTTTTTTCACACCCGGAGTGCCCCATTGGCTGGGCAGGATATCGGTGGCGGTGTCCTCCCTACGAAACGCTTTCGCATGATACTTCACTGCATTCGATCACACTTGAGTATAATGCGAGACTGTATGGTATTAGTATGGAGAGTCTGGGTGCTTCTCGCCATTTTGAATTTCGGGTCTGCCCTATCATTCGCATTATGTCGTGTCCGTCATTGTGTGTGTCCAGAGCACTTCACTGTCTCTTACCGGAGTTGTCACGATAACCAATGTCATTGACACATCAGAGCCTTTCTCGAGCCTACTGTGACTTTAATCAGTGGACGCAAACGCTAAGAAGTCTTATCGTGTCCCTGGGTGGTATAAGCATAAAAAATATATATCCATGATAATAATAAAATATTATGATGGTTATTAATACGTATTTAAAGTTTGTTGATAACACCCTAACTTAGTGAATTGAATTAAATCAGCTTTACTTGATGTAATGAAGTAAATTATGTTGAGAGGTGTGAACGTATCACCTAAACATCAAACACAACTACCATAATATATACCCCCTTTAAACCAACTAGAGTAACTTAGTTATGGTATGAATCTGATATGACGAGACTAGAACATTCGGAGACAAATAGTCATATTTAGATAAGATCTTTTGCGATAAGTAGGATCAATATATCGATCTGTATATTTAATACTTAATAATCATATGCTGTAGTATATGAGTATAGTATATGTATGTGTATATTAGTAGTAGCTTAGGTGATATACTATGTATGTAGAGAGCCTGTGGTTTCGATGTTCGCTATCGATTGACTATTGAATTTAACTCTTGATCACACATCACAACCAGGAAGGAAAGCCAAAAAAGAAATAATATATATATATATATTTATGCAATTCGCTATATATGAGATACCCTTATTGTCGGTTTCCGGCTGTGGTGTGTGTGTGTGGTGTGTTGTGTGTGTGTGTGTGTGTGTGTGTGTGTGTGTGGTGTGTGTGTGTGTGTGTCTGCAACGCGGGCCCACAGCACGAACCACGATACCTGAATTCGATGCAACTTTGCCAACCGGTGGAACTTATATACTGGGAATGTGCGCGTTGGAATTTCGTTGCCTCGAACCAACCATTGCTGTGCAGCGGCCGACAAAACGTGTACAGTATTTTCAATACTTGTCTTCAGTTTTTGAATGTTGAGAAACGAGACTCGAATTAAACACTCAGGATATTTAGAAAATTTTAACTCGAGCCGATTTCTTGATTGAGGTTTTTCATTTTCAAATGGTAGTCCTTCAAAAATCGGGTGTCTTTTAACCGTCATTTAATGGTGTGTATACAGTGTTTGTAACGGAACTACCACCGTCGTTCCACCTTCGATCTCTCCTGGATCCAAACGTTATTGACCAAAGTGAAAAGGATGCGCAAAATAAATGGAATCCCGGCATTTCTGTCTTGTGGATTTCAAAAAAATAATAATATGTTTATTTATTACGCGAAAAACGATTCCACGACCCACACACCACTCCAATTATTTATTTATTACGCGAAACGATTCCCACCCCACACACCACCTCCAATTATTTATTTATTTACGAAAACGCTTCCATCGCCCCACAACCACTCCAATTATTTATTTCGAAAACGATTCCACGACCCACACACCACCTCCATTATTTATTATTTAAAGTGTGGAAAAGGTGAAGTGGCGTAGGAAAGTGGCGTGGCTTATGAAAAAATATTGTGTGGCTCAGGAGGTGTGTCAAACAAGAACATTGAGAGAAGTTACGGTTTTCCGTGTGTGTGTGTGTGTGTGTGTGTGGTTGTGTGTTGTGTCTGCAACGCGGAGCCTCCCCCAGCACAAACCAGCATAGTGGTTCCCCTTTTCTCGTATTTGCTACTCTCCATTACGGTGCGCACCACCTCCCACCTCTTCATCTGACCCTCTCTTCTCTCTCTAGACATATCCGGATGTGGTTAATGTCTGGAGGGTGTTACCTGGTTCCTTTTCTATCTCACGGTTGGCCTTCCCATCTTTTGGCTCGTGTTACGGCTTCCAAAGGCCACGGGTGTGTGCGCGCGGGGAGCCTTTCCAACGGAACCGGTGTGGCGCAGCGGTCACCTGTTCGTCCCCTGCCACTCTTAAGCAGTGGCGGTCCATGCTTGGCGAACCTCTTGGCCTGCCTTCCGTCTTGATTCCTGTCCGTGCGCCCTTCTGGCCTTCGCGGTGCCGCCCAGTCCCATGGACCGCGGCATACATATGCCGCTCACTCCCACAGCTGGCGCCGCCGCCGCCAGTCGGCTTGGCCAAATCGCCCAAGCCGTCAGAGATAAACTCCTGTCTGGACATGTCCAGAGACAAAACTCCTGTCCAGCATGTCCAGAGACAAACTCCCATCCGGATACGTCCAGAGACAAACTCCCATTCAACACGTCTGGAGACAAACACCCTCCAGACATAACCACCATCCGGATATGTCTAGAGAGAGAGAGAGAAGGGGAGAGTGAGAGGTGGGAGGATGGTGCTGGCACCGTATTGGAGATGGTAGAGCAAGGATAGAACAAAAAGAGAGATGGGTGGAGGTAGGGGAGTTAGCAGAGATATATGTTTATGCTTTATGAACAACGTGTGCATGCATGCGCGCGCGCACGCACACACACACACCACACACACACACACACACACACACACACACACACACACACACACAACCACACACACACACACACACACACACACACCACACACACACTAGTGCTGGCCGATATCAGCAATTTTCAGGAATCAGCAGATTGGAGTCAGTGTGATTACCGACTGCAATACGTACTATAACACCTAAAAACCTTGAGTAGCTATCGGAAAACAATGTTGCATTTATATAGACATTTCAGGGATATGTTACAAACATTCATCTTTATAAACAGCGTGTGTGACGGAGTGGGGGGGGGGGGGATGTCTTGTAATTGAGAAAACACGTCAATACGGCAAACTGCGTGGAAGTCGGCGTGTCATTTCACAACAACTCGCTCAGAATGAAGGAGCATGAACCACTCACTCAGGATGATGGAGCATGAACGACTCGATCAGGATGACAGAGCATGAACCACTCACTCAGGATGAATGGAGCATGAACGACTCGATCAGGATGACAGAGCATGAACCACTCACTCAGGATGATGGAGCACGAACCACTTGCTCAGGATGATGGAGCACAAACCACTCGCTCAGGATGAG
>CM068953.1:160517786-160529880 GCA_035128595.1 Eptatretus atami | reverse complement strand
GTTCTGCTCGTTGAAGGTCTTCCAGACCGTGGATCATCTTCAACCTCCTCCCGTCCCTCTTTGAATCTCTAGTGCCATTCAAATGCACGTGAACGTGACATCGTTTTTTCCCCCATAGACTTTTTGCAGCATTGCGAAGGATTCGGAAGGTGTTTTGCCAAGCTTGGCAAGAAACTTCAGATTGGCTCTCTGCTCACGACTCATAGCACGATGACTCAGACTAGACAACGTGTAAAGCACGACCTGTAAAAAAATCACACAATGAGCGCAGTCAACCATCACCCAATCATATATATTGCCGGAATGTTGCGAAAGACTGTGACGCAACCTGTTCATTCAAGTTGTGTAAGTGGAGCACACAGCAGGCTTAGTCCTGTTACTTTTTAGACAGACCTCATATATATATATTTACATTTATATGTATATATATATATGTATATGTATGTGTGTGTGTGTATATATATATATATATATATATATATATATATATATATATATATATATATATACATATATACATAATATATGTGTGTGTATATATATATGTATATTTATATATTATGTATATGTATATATATATATATATATAGATATATAATCACATACCCACTGAACAGGCATTTCCATGTGGTCCAAACAACATATTTTGATTGTTTTTTGTAACTTCAGAGTGGCTAAAGAAGAATCTGCCAGGTGAGATCTTGTCACCTTCGTGTAAAAATATTTTATTGACTTTTCAAAATGGCAATGTATATGCTCAAATACACTGCCAAATATGCTGATTGTTCTTATTGTATGTATTTGTCTAAAATATCCATATCAATGTTGTATGTATGTTTGTTGCTTATTTATTTGATTCCTTGACAGCGTATGACCGTAAAAAGCTTTGTGTACATTATTATTAAATATACTGAGCACAGTTAACAGATTTTTCAGATCCTCTCTGCCCATGTTAAATATGGCAAATATTGCCTGAAATTTCAACATAATATAAGCATAGTTTGGCCAAATTTCAATTTGTGAATGGATTTTTTCAAAATTTCAACCATAATACACCATCGTAGAAGATAATGATTTGATAAGTTTGAAACGTCTAGCTTGAAAATTGAGGATTCTTCGGCCAAAAAACATGGATTCCAAACCTATTTGCAACAGACTATAGCTATGCAGTTTTTAACCCACAATACAATTTTGGAATGAGGAATCTTCTTAATGTCTTCTAAAAACAGAATTGATTTGGCAAATTTTATGCTTTAATTTTTATAATAGTAGCTATGATATTTTACTTGATTTCAAAACTTGCATAATCATTTTGGCATGAGTCAAGATTACAGGGTGGAACTGTATCATCCACTTTAACTATCTCATTCCAACTGCTACACAGCAATAAAATTGAGTTGAAAGAAAGTTCAAACTTCCAGGACAGAATTATAGGGTCAGTAATCCAAATGGCATCATCAATATTGTGGCTGGAAGACTGAGCCCAGAGTCGGTGAATGCTGCTAAGTCGGGAGCTATTAGGAAAGACCAAAAGGAAACATATGAAGCTAGTTGGCCTCAAGGTTTCCATGGTTCTTTACATAAGGAGATGGTGACCATGTCTCTGAAAACAAATCATGTCAATGTAGGGAAAAGAGATGTCCATGATACCAATCTAATCTTTGCTCGAGTTATGGTATTGCAACATTCTTGAGAAGACATCATTTGAATAATGTCCTCAAATATGAACTTGCTCCGGTACCTGCAGCCATATTTGATAACAGTGGTGTGATGAGGATGACAACAAATTCTAGATTGAAGAGGAAACTCCAAGTAAATGTTTTAGAGAGAACGACCTGACAGACAGAGGCAATTATCATCGATGGTATTGCTATGCTGTGGATCATTCATTGGCCAACAAAGGGTACCGTACTCAATTATGTCAACAGTTTCAGTGACTCTGTATTCAAGCAACTGGGGACGTGTGATGTGTATTTGCTCTTTGACCGATACAATTAATTCAATATAAAGAGTGGAACATGATCTGATAGAGTTTGAAATGAAGCAACTATAAAACACAGATTGACCATTCACACTCCACTGCCTCCATAATGAGTTGCACTTACAGTTACAAAGAATAAGGTGTAGTTGGTAGAGATTATCTGTCAAAATCTGAAGGAGAGAGTGGTGCAGTTAATGAGTAATCATCATCAATTTCTTGTGACAGGACACAAAGACATCTCCAGACAGGAGATTAGACAGATCGCAATCACCTAAGGACGTCACAAGAGGAAGCAGATGTCATCATAGTATGGCAAATGGTTAATTTGGTGTTGGGAGGAGCAAATTCTATACAAGTCACGTGTGATGATACTGATTTATTTATCCTGCTGGTCCATTTCTACTCCACTTTGCAATTGACTTGTAGCGTAGCAATGATGTGTGCATTCTCTGGAAGAATTACCATTGACACCAAAGCAACATCAGAGAAGCATGGCAATGTTGCTTCACTCCCCTTATGTTCATGTACATTAACACGTTGTGATACAGTCCCTTATTTGTTTGGAATTGGCGTAGTGCCATAAAGACACTGAAATCTGGAAATAAACTAGAACATATTTGTAAACTTGATGCCAATATGGATGATGTCTTGGATGAAGCAACGTCTTTTGTTGCTTCTTGTTATGGAGTGCCTAATTATCAGCGACAACTGAAACCTTTGGAAAAAAATATCAATGGAGCACATCTTCAGGTATGTATTTGACATTCAGCATTAGATCAAGACCTTCCTCCATTGAATCCAGTGCATTTCAGTTGGACTCGTGATGAAGAGAACATGTCACTTACACCAGTTACACTGCCTGCTGATGTTGCATTGAAGTGGATGACTTCTTAAGATGATTCGGTGTGGATGTTCCACAGATCACCCATGTTTAACAGCATGGTAGATTATCACATTCAATGTTTTGTGAGTGTCATGGTGAAGCCCCATACCAAAACAAACACAAAACGGTACAGTAATGAAGATGAAGATGATGAAGACAGTGATGATTATGAAGAAGAAGTTGATACCATGAGGATGACTAATTGGTGTAAGTCGGTGACTTACTTGATATCATTTGGTTATTATCACAATGTGATTGTGTTTGGATTATTGACCCCAGATTGTGCACAAGATAGCGCACTATTTTCATGCTTCGTACTCGTGCGTAAGTTCGATACGTGGAATGATTGCAAAAGTTCTCGGTAAAACATTGAATTTCACTTTGAATTTATAAAATATATACCTGATATATATTTGGGAGGGAATAAGTAATAATATATTCTGAATATATTTGAATTGTCAAGCAATGTTTCCGAGAAGAAATATGTTGAGATATGTACTTTGCAGATGGTATACCAGTGCCCACATACAACCTTGTTAGTGTGTTATAACTTCCTTATCTAGATGCTATCATGTACAAAGGTAATACCATTAAATTATACTCGAGTAAAGCATTCCAAACGGGGTGCTACTTGCCATAATAGTTGATGAAGTACATAAAACGTGAATATTTTTCTTAGCAATTATGTGTAATTACATTATACTAATAAATGGACTTGCTGCCTTCATTAACCATGAACCTACATTCACCAAACGACACTCCATTGTTTCTAGCATTACTCAATCTCCCCACCAAATTTGAAACAGATTTATAATATGCTTGTTAATTTATTTATTTATTACTTATGAAATCTAAAGATTTCGTAAGTATATTGCATGACTTTCCATCCTCTGTTTGTGTGTTTGTGTGTTTGTGTGTTTGTTTGTAGGCACGATAACTCGAGAACGGAAGAAGCTACCAATGTCAAATTACACCACGTGATTCAGGAGGGTGTGGCTAGTGTGATTAGATTTTGTCAAAATCGGTCAAAGGTCAAGGTCACAGTGAGGTCAAACATCCAAAAAAAAGTTATAACTCGGAAACGGAAAGGCTACCAATGTCAAATTACACCACGTGATTCAGGAGGGTGTGGCTAGCGCTGATTAGATTTTGGTCAAAATCGGTCAAAGGTCAAGGTCACAGTGAGGTCAAACATTCGATTTTTGATGGTTTGGTACAGAATCATCGTAGAAACTTCTGGTTTGCGTCGCTACCTTCTCAGAGACAGTTTTATTAGACAAGGTCAGAGGTCAAGTTGACGATTTCGTAAGTACCAGTCTATGACTGCTTGTTTATTTATTGGCCACCCCTGTGGATGCGTTGAGTCGGAATGAGTGCCTGATGACCCCTCAATGCAAGAAACGGCAATAAAAAAAATTTCCCGAAGGGTGACAAAGATGTCACTTGGTGGTTTCTGATTGAGTGGACCATGGAGGCAAGGAGACCATCAAAAAACATTGTGTGGACCTGAAAACACACTCTAATGGTTTGGCATCTGGAGTATACCAGTTTTGCCTTGACAATACCAAGTACTAAATTAACTGTTCACCAACATCTTCCACTTCCAACCCTCGCTTGGTTACTTGATAATATCTCATTTTACCCCAACCCCAGCTTTTATTCATCGACATTTCATACTTACATGTAATGTTGATTTTTTTTTTGATTTTTTTTAATACAGCCTGTGCTTGAAGTTACGTACTCGAATTGCATTTATTTTCATAAACTTTGAGACTTTTTAAAGTGATCTGCATGAACGATCAGCTTGCCATTTGTAGAGTCCAAAATTAAATACATGGTTTTGCTTATCAAAACTTTTGTGAAATTGGAGGTTTTGCATTGTGGTGTAAATCCTATCAAGGATCTGGTGTCTGAAAGGCATAACCCCAAATTTTCCATTCAATATTTCCATAATTCTTCGCTAGGCACACCACTGAAAGGACACAATCTAATCTTATTTTCCATGCTCAGTTGTTTTTAACAAGGTCATGAGATCTGATCACTGGTGTTTGAAGTCTGTTGTTGTCGTTATACACTACCATATTTATATTTGATGTCACAACCCTGAATATAATGCTTATTTAGACATATAAAAGTACAATGAAGAGCAACTGATTACACCGACAATTGCAGTCATTTTACCCGCCAAAAGTTTCTGCGTGTTGCTTTCAAACAGATCCTATATTTTATAGGCTGTGGCACGAATATGTATTAATTCAAAAATCATTTTTATAACAAAGATGGTTATTTCATTGTCTGGTTTTTATCTCAGCCACCGAAGGTGGACAGAGGTTATGTTTTCACCCCTGTTTGTCCGTCTGTCAATCTGTTTGTCTGTCTGTCTGTCTGTCTGAGAGCGGGGTATCTCAAGAAGTTATAGATGGATTCGGACGAAATTTGGTGGACAGCGTGGGTCTGTGCCAAAGACGAATCGATTCGATTTTGGTGAAGATCTCGATGCGGACACTATAATTTTTCAAAGTGATTGTTCACAATTGAGAGATAGGGCCAAAAATGATATAATGTTTAAGAGGTTGTGGATGGGTGATGACAAAACGTGGTGGATGAGTTGAGTAGGTGACAAGAACAAGCCGATTATATTTTGGTTCAGGTCTGCATTTAGATCCAGCCTATCATTGGGATACAAAACATAAACTGTTCAGCATGGGGGAGGTATACGCTCTACCGAGTGCCGTTCTAGTTTATAACATGTTATCTGTATATAATCTATGCATAATGGAGCAAATGTATGTCTGTATGTACTGTATATATGTATATCTGCACGTATGTATATCTGCCCTTCACCTATTGGTTGGACAACTGACCTGACAATCACTCACAATTATAACCTGAAATACTTAGCCGAAAGTATCCAAAGGATGAAAAAGCCCCCCCCCCCTCCAAGGACCCAAACGACCCTCAAGACCTAAATTACCCTGAGAGCCCAAAAGACCCCAAGGACCCAGAAGTCCCCAAGGACTCTGAAGACACCAAGGACTCTAAGGACCCAAAATACCCGAAATAACCAAAAGACCCTGAAGATCCAAAATACCCCAAAAGATCCAGAGGACCCAAAACATTGAAAGGACCTAAAAGACCAAAAATACCCCAAAGACCCAAAATACACATAAAACCCCAAAAGATCTCGAACACCCAAAAGACCCAACAGGACTATCTGGGAACCATGGAAATTCTGCACAATGTAAAATGTGTTTTCAAGTCCCCAACTCCCGCTCCCCCACACACATACACACACATAATCCCAATTCCAAACCCCCCTCCCAACTCTGTTTCCCCCCCCCCCCTATATCACCACACCCAAACTTTGTGCTTTCCATCTGCTTTCTTCTTAAAGTCCTCAACTACCCCAAATCCCAAGTCCTCAATCCCCCCTCCCCCTTCCCAATGTCTCAATCTCCCTCTTTCACCTCCAGGCACACTCACCCCCAACTCTCTGTCCTCCCCTCTCCATTTATTCCAGTACTTAACAACGTCACGCAAATATACACAGGGAACTTTGGTGTTTGAGAAGGGAATTTGGCCTATCATGCCTGCGTTGTTCCTGTTCCCATTTGTTGAGAACAATGTTAAAAGTAAATAAAGGTGGAACGTAGAATTCGCAATCACTTCCTCCTTTCTTCCATTGTCCTTGCGATAATTCACGGACCGGAGTTTGTGTGTGTGTGTGTGTGTGTGTGTGTGTGTGTTGTGTGTGTGTGTGTGTGTGTGTGTGTGTGTTTGTCACGCTACTCCTCCGAACAGTTTTGGGCTGATTACATTGCCAGACTTAATACATAAGATCAGCATTACCCCAATTAATGTACAGGGGAGTTTTTATCTTTGCCGTGGTCTTGGGGGGGGGGGTGGAGGGAAGGGGAGGGGACACAAATTTACACAAGTACATGTGTATTGTGTAGCACCACCTTCAGATGGTGGAGGGTATTACAAGTCCTCACCATTTACAGTGTAGTATTCCTATCCCCACGTTTTCCAGTGCACTAAGGTGTTTTGATTTATATGCAGTAGGTATGGTTTTGCTTCATGGACAAAACTGCATGGGCTTTTATTTTGTTTTTTTTGCCCACACAGCTGTCAGTTGCTTATGCACCACCCAAATGAAGATATGTGTCAGAAGAATGTGTTGCACGATTGGAACAAGATCGCCCGTAGGGTGGGAATGCTGCTCGTACTGTTAGTCATGATTTATGTTCAATGCCTGCAATGTTTTACTTTCATTAACAGTGAAAATTAAGTAATTAAAGCTTGTTGTTTGAGGAGTTTAAATGTTCATGACTTTCAAATAATCCAAGATGGCTTCACCCTGGCTTTGGCAAGGGGACACCCCCAAGTCACTGTTTGTGAGTGGTGAAAGCCCAAAAGCTGCTTGTTATATGGTCAGCATGCATTTATTGATAATGAAAAAGACAAGACAGGATTCACTAAACGGATGCATCACTTGTAACCCCCGAGGATGCTGTGGTTGCACAAAAAGTGAAGCTATTTTGATGCCTCCTCAGTAAAAAAGTCTTAATGTTGACAGCATCAATCACAACGGATTAAGTGGTGGCCCAAATGTTTGCTCAATAAAGCAGCACCTACACAAGGGTATCATACATATGTATGTTTGCGCTCTGATCTTCGATTTCTCTCCAATTGGACCTGAAACGCTGCACGCAGCACAGGATAATTTCAAATCCTCGAATTAATAATAAATAGGTGTGCACATAATTAAAACATTCCAGTTTAGCATTGACAAGTTGAGGATCCTAGAGCGTCATATCAGGACAAATAATTATAACCTCTGTTTTTGGCCATTTTTGATAGACATGCCAAGTTCCTTGGCAATGACATTCAGCCATTGAAAAGGTGCAAATAGCTCTTCATAAGTAATGCACAGGTTGACAACGTCAGCATCATCGACATCACCCAGCATGTCGGCATATAAGCTTTCTAAAGTAAGCCTGGTGAAATATGATCTTTACCTCCGCCAACCAAGGTGAAGGAGGTTATGTTTTCATCCCTCTATGTCTATTTGTTATACTTGCAAAATCGAACATTTTTCAACTATATTGGTTAGTCGATTTGGTTATTCTGTCTGTCTGTTTGCCAATCGCCTTCAGGTCACAATTCCAAACCGATTGTCATGAAACTTTACCAAGTTGTAGAGGAAGTCTCAGCTGAGAAGCCTTTTGAGGTCAAAGGTCATCGTCATTTTTCATCTGATCGACTTGAAATTTGAACAGGATTCGCATCGTGCATCACTGAATTTGAAAACCAACTATTTGAGGTCAAAAGGTCAAAGGTCAACTCAAGGTCAATCTTCTAAAATCATCAATTTCTATCTGAAAAATCGTCAGTTTTCATCCAATTGACTTGAAAATCAACAGCAATTGCATAGTGCATCACTGAATTGGGAAACCAACTATTTTTTCATATCTAAAGGTCAAAGGTCAACTCAAGCGCAAACATCTAAAATCATCAATTTTAAACTGAAAAATCATCAATTTACATCCAATTAACTTGAAAGTTAAGCAGCAATTGCAAAGTCCATCACTGAATTTGGAAACCAACTATTTTTGAGGTCAAGAGGTCAAAGGTCAACTCAAGGTCAAACTTCTAAAATCATCAATTTCAATCTGAAAAATAATCAATTTTTATCCGATTGACCTGAACTTTGATTAAGATTGTGAATTTTAATATTAATGAAGCAGACAATTTGATGTATCCGTGGCAACCTTTGGAGAGGAAAGTGGATTTTGCAAGTATCGTGTGCTGCACAATGTCTTTTTCTTGTTTGTTTATTTTTGAACAAGATATCTCAAAAAGTTGGGGACTGATTCAGACGAAATTTGAAGGAGAGCTTGTATATGTGACAAGGATGAAGATATTAGATTTTGGTGAAGATCCGAATCCAGATCTGGACCCGAGAATTTTTTAAGTGATTTTTCATCACTGAGAGATAGGGCCAAAAAAGACATATAACAGGATATCTCAAAAAGTTGTAGACGGCTGAAACCTAGTGGGCAAGTTGTGTATGTCACAAGTAATAATAAGATTTGATTTTTGTGAAGATCCGAATCCGGATGCAAGAATTAACTGATTCTTCACTATTGAGTGATCAGGCTAAAATGTCATATAGCATAATATCTCACAAAGTTACGGACGGATTCGGATGAAACTTGGTGGATGAGTTGATTCGGTGACAAGATCAAGCCGCTTAAATTTTAGTTCAGGTCCGAATCCAGATCCGGCCTATCAGTGGGATACAAAGCATAAACTATTAAGCTTGGCAGAGGTATGTGCTCTTTCGTGTGCCCTTCTAGTTCCTGCATTGAATAATTTCGAAGTTCCTACATAATGTTACTTTAAGCTAGATTAAATATCAAGGCAATCATTAAAATGAAGCAACTTTATTTCTGAAATTAAATATTGAACATCAGAAGAAAAAAAAAAATTTACCTTCTTGTTATCAAATTTGGTTATCTAATCTTGTGGTGCAGCTTATGTTTCGTTGTTGAAACAATATAATCCGATTTATGTATGATATCAAGCACATTTACACTTCCAGTTAAAGGCAGGGTTTTACAATTTGCTTACTTTGCAGCAAAGCCAAGTTTGCTCCATAAGCAATATTGTGTGGCCTTCTGGGCTGAAATTTTCGTAAATTCAGCAGCATTATGATAGATAACAATCTGCATGTGTGTGTCACTTTTATTCTGTCAATGAGTGTAAGGCCAACACTTATGAAAGAAAAAAACAACACTATCAGTACTGTTTATGATAATGCCCGTGAAGATTTACATCAAAGAATAGTAAATAATGATGTTTAATCATCACTGTGGACAATATCCATGAGAACTGATTCAAACTCTCATGATAATGCCAGAAAAACTGAATTATTTAACTTGTTCAAAAAAACAAATACACAAAGTACTGTATCTATGTACAGTTACACTCAAGGACAACAAGAAGTTATTTAAATGGAATTTCCTGTTACCCTGCTTGGTGTTCGCTTTGGAATCAATGACTCATGATGCTGTTCACCAAGGTTGAAATCCCATATACAATTTTATTGGGTGGACTGCAACCTTTGAACAGGACACAATCACACTCGAAGGCTACTACTATACACATACCCTATGTGAGCTGGAGAGGACCACCTTCATGTGGTGGCTTTGATTTCAAGAAGTAGTAGACGATCCTCATAATCCTCCCCACTCTAGGCCTATAAAAATAAAAATTGGGAAAATTCTTGGAAACTTTATTAACATTTACATATGCCCACAAAACTCTTGCCCACCACGTTACCAACCACACCTTACCAAACTACAAAACATCCCTGATTTAGTTATCTGAGGAGATCTCAATGCAAAAGACACCTCCTGGTTAACCACCCAAAACCAAGTCAAGAGGTACATTAATTATTATAGAACAATTCGACCATTTAAGTATCCTTAATGATCACAACTCACCTACATGATTCCCTCTTCACCCCAGGATTTTACCAAATCCCCTGATATAACTGTGGACGATGTCGTATTGTCCACAGTTATAGTATTGCTCACCCAAACTAAAGACTACCACATCTTGGCACACTTTCCGACCTTTCATCGGATCAACTACCCATCATCATCATTCATCAATTCAATCCCAAATCCATTACAAAAGATGACAGAAGAACATACACCAACTTTAATAAAGCCAACAGGCCGAATTTCAGACAATACATAGAACAAGCTTTTACAAATTTTGACTTCCTTGCACTCAATTAAAGCGATACAGCAGTAAAACATGTTAACAAAATCGTAACAAATGCATCCAAAAAGTTTATCCCAAAAGGCCACATTGGAAATTTCAATCCCAACTTCACAACAACTAAAACGGCACTCGGTGGAGTGCATATATCCACCAGGCTGAACAGTTTATGTTTTTGTTGTATCCCACTGATTGGCTGGATCTGCATCCAGACTTTAACTAAAATCTAAACAGCTTATATACTCAACTCATCCACCAAGTTTTTTTCATTATTCGTCCAAACTTTTAAAATTATCATGCTCTCTACAGTACATATAGAAAGTCTACACCCCCTTTCAAAACTTTCACCTTTTGTTGCCTTATAGACTGCAATTACCTTGCATTAAATCAGACTTTTTCCCACCTTTATTTACACATCATAACCCACAACTTCCAAATGAAAAACAAATTCCATAAATTTCAGAAAATTAATTAAAAAGTGCAAAACTAGAATATCTTGGTTGGATAAGCGTCCTCCTCCCTGAGTTACTACTTGATGGAAGCACCTTTGACAGCAATTACAGCTGTGAGTCTGTTGGGTTTGGTCTCTACCAACTTTGCACACCTTGATTGGGCAAAATTTGCCCATTCTTCTGTACAAAACTGTGCAAGCTCAGTCAAGTTGCGTGGGGAACGATCTTCAAGTCATGCCACAGATTTTCGATTGGATTTAGGTCGGGGCTCTGACTGCGCCACTCAAGGAGATTTATGTTTTTGTTCCTTAGCCACGCCAATGTAGCTATGACTGTGTGCTTCAGGTCGTTGTTATGCTGAAAGGTGAACTTCCATCCCAATTTCAGCTTCCTTGCAGAGGGCAGCATGCTTTCCTCTCAGATTTGTCTGTATTTTGCTCCATCCATTTTCCCTTCTATCTTGGCAAATGCCCCATTCCATGATGATGAGAAACATCCCAATAGCATAATGCTGTCACCACCATACATCACAGTAGGGATGGTGTTCTTTGGGTGATGTGCTGTGTCGGGTTTGTGCCAAACGTAACATTTTGCATTTAGGCCAAAACGTTCCATCTCGGTTTCATCAGACCACAAAACTTTTAGCCACATGGATTCAGTCTCTGGAGTGTCTTTTTTGCACACCTCAAATGGGAATCAAGGTGGCATTTTTCTAGTAATGGCTTCCTTCTTGTTACCCTACCGTAAAGGCCAGATTTGTGGTGTGCTTGGGATATTGTTGTCACATGCACACAGTGACCAGTCTTTGCATAAATGCATGTAGGTCTTTCAAAGTTGCCATTGGCCTCTTGGTGGCCTCTCTGATCAGTCTCCTCCTTGCTTGCTCATCCAATTTGGAGCGATGGCCTGATCTTGGCAGGGTCTTGGTGGTATCAAACGCCTTCCACTTCTTTATGATTGTCTTGACTGTGCTCCAAGGGATAT
>CM068953.1:160499584-160515643 GCA_035128595.1 Eptatretus atami | reverse complement strand
GAATCCTTAATCTCATAATACGCTCGTTTACCGGTGTTACCTCAATTATCATTGGAGTCAGCTTATTGGACACAGTTACAGCAACTCATTGGGCATGGTACGCCAACACAGTTACAGCAACCAATTGTAGGTGTAACCTCCCACCATGACCTCGCCGCAATCTGGTCCCCGAACCTCAGAGAATGCTGTAATACCAATGTCCAAACACTTGAGCTGGGATGATAACAGAGACAGGTGATCATCCTCTGTTCGGGATAGGACATTCCAGACACCCACCCCAAGGGACCGCCTCAGGTTAACCCAAGGAGACTGCCATCTGGTGGACGTCACTTCAGCACCACCCCGCCAAACACTTCTGCAACTGAACTGGGAAGGTTACTCCGTGGTTTTCCTCCTGTAATCAAAGATTGGGGATCCTGAAGGCTTTGCCCCAATCCCGTCATCGGGTGACCTACCCTGCGAAGGGCAGCTGTAAAGGAGGTACTCCCACAGAGTGGGTTTTCATATATTTTTTTTGCTTTTTGAAGGTTTTGCAGAATGAAGGGTTTTGCGGTGGCCGGAGTGCATATCCTGCCACCAACATCCTAATAAAAAGTAACCCAATTGCAGGAGAACGTCCATAGACACAGTTGGGCACTAGATATGGTTGGCCGTTGGCTCACAAGGAGCTCCTCCACCCTCTAACAGGTTTTGTTCTTCATCCTGCTGGGTGTCCATATCATACACCCTCCTCACCAATAAACTTGGTGGGGAGACGGTTTAGTCACCGACAACCCGGCCATGGAACAGGTTAGTACAGGTTAGTACATGGTACCTGTAGCAAGTCACAGATCTAATCTGACCTGACCTGACATGGACACATTAGACACGTTAGACCCCATATTTTTTTAATGTCATGAAAAAACTTTAGTATATCTTGGGTGTTGAAGTTTGTGGTCAAGTTTCATTGGAATTGCATGTGTATTTTCTGAAAAGAAATTACAAGTGTTTGTGGATGGATGGACGGACAGACGGATGGAAGGACTGACAAACGGAAGACGTGCCATCCCATATGCTCCCAGGAACGACATTCCAGGTGAGCTAAAAATGTATAATCCCAACTGCCCCAATCTTATATACTCTCTTGTCCAAGTACCTGTTAATACATTATTCCTCAAAGCCTGGAGCTTTCGTCCCGAGACATGGTCAAAACGGTCTTTTATGGCACTGATTTCAATAATTACTCTACTTTACCATTCCCCAAGGTTGCCTAAATGAGTAAAAAAAATCGACAGTAAACACACGGAGAGCAGATGGCTGAAACATGTTTTTTTTTACTTTTTAAAGGATATATTGGAAAAGCAGAATACAGGGAAGAGGATCGACAAGACGCTATATCATATCTGTAACAAACCAAGCGAGTCAAAAGACACAAAGAGGAGAATATGCAAACTTCAATACAAGGAGGAAAAATTAAATGCAAAACCTAACCCACTGGGCACCACAAATCACACTTGTACAGAAAGACAATAATGCAGATCGGACTTCCCTTTGTCTATGACGTGCAGGGTGGATGCAGGACTCAATGCAGTCTGCTTTAGAAACCAGGCGCGAAACGAGAGCCAGTGACGATAATGTCCAAAGACGAAATCAAACAGACACGAGCAGGACCAGCGATGAGTAGGCCTTCAACGAAGTCTTTGCATGATGAAGGGGGTTATTGGTGAGGAATGAACAAATGCCAACAGCACATTCACCTTTTCATGAGACTCTCTCACAGGCATCAGAATGAGGACACAAGTTTACAATCACTCATAAATATCTAAGCCACAAACGAGTCTTGCCAATCTCCAAGTGCCTCTCTATCCCCAAAGCTTCGAGGTACCGAATACAATTCCACTTTAAACCTATGTACTGTTTATGCTGCCACTACCTATCGAGGGAGACCACTCCATTCATCAACAACCCTTTCAGTGAAAGAGATCAACCTTACCTTCCTGCCTACGAATACTAATTCCCATTAGCTTTACTGAAGGGTGCCGAGCACTGTGCTGTCTGCTTACCCACATATCGACAACCACTCCCAGATCCTTCTGCATCAGGCCATCCATGTCTGCCCAGTTCATTCTGCAGTCAGCTAGTTTTGTTATTCTTCACCATCCTCAACACCTTACATTTCCTCATGATAAACTGCATCGGTCGATGTTTTTGCCAATTTATGAAAGTATGTCATCTGTCCTGAATCTGATCAATCCCCTCTCTGATACATACGCACATTGCCTTCAAGTTTTTTTGTAATCTGCAGATTTGGACAGCTTACTCTTCACCCAAATAGTCTGAGTCATTGACATTAATTATATTTAATACAACCTCCCAGCGAGAAATCTTCCACTCAGCCAATCTTTGTTTCTTATGAGTATGCCAGTTGCCTTCTCTGCTGGCCATTCCACAAGCCCTAAACTTTAGCTAACTGTCTTACCTGAAGTACCTTTTCAATTTCCTTCTGAAAGTCGACATATACTACATCCACTGCACTTCCCTCATCTACCTATTCAGAATCTACTTCGTAGAACTCCAATAAAATTGTTAAACATGATCTCCCTTTGGTAAATCCATGCTGACTACCTTTTAGTTAGTTTGAAATTATTCAAATGATTCCCCTTCATTCATTAATTAGCATCTCCAACACCTTCCCCACAACTGAAGACAAACTAGCAGGTCTACAGTGACCCAATTTTTCTCTGGATCCTTTCTCAAATAGTGGTGTTACCTTTGTTACTCTCCAATCCTCCGGTACATGTCCTGACTAATTAGCTGTTAAGGATATCGACCAACTTCACAATTATCTGGTTTGCCACTTCCCTCAATACTTTCGTTTACATATTGCACTGATGGGCTTCCAGAGCATTATTTTCTCTTTTCTTTCTTGTGTAAATGTTCTCGATGTGTTGTCCCTCATCGTGGCAACATTCATATAATTTGTTCTTTACAACTTGTATGTTTTAAAATGTCTTGTTATTATGTCGGTTTTTCTTTGCCATATCCTTCACCTAAATGAGTAGCTTTGTAAATCATAATTAAAGCATTATACTTGTTTCCATAGTAAATTTAAGTCGAGAATTGAAAGCAGTTGAATCAAATGAGAAAAAACTATAAGCTTTATCCTTGAGTGCACTTGGCAATTTTCTTGAACAGGTCTTTCTTCCATTAACTCGATCATCTAAAGAACGTAGGAGACAATGGAGTAAGGTAGAAAACCACTGAAGCATGCGAAAAAGAAAATCTGTACAACAATGTAACATTCAGTGCCTCTGTAAGCACACCACTTGGGCAACGAGGTGCACTCTTGTCACATGTCAGCATAAAGGAAAAAGATAAATGGTGAAAGTGGATCCAGGTCGAAAGGTTACAAAACATACGAGGAACTCTGTGGCCCAGTCACATAGATCAAATAAGATAAGTGTATTTCCACAGCACTGTGTGACACCATGTTTTGGAATAGTGTACTTGATGCACGACCAGAACTTGTGTCTTCCATTGTGTCCCCTGGTTAGAGTTAATTTTTCCTGCGGATGCTGGCATTGAGTGATAATGGTGCTTGACGTGAAACAGTGAAGCGCGGAATGCCTGGACAATTGGATGCTTCCTGTCATTCTACCATATCTTGTGTCATTTGATTCCTTCCCCCCAAAAGTATCCAAATGCCAGGAAAAGTTTTGTGTCGAAGGTTTAATCCTTCCCAAAATTTTAATTCCTGACCTCATATTTTAGAATAGTCTTTAATCACAAAATCTTAGAAAACTCAAATAGTGATACATACTGTATGCATGACTCCAGTTTGAATCAAATTCATATTTTTCTGGACTTAGGTTTGTCTTTGGAATATAAAGAAAATGTGATTTAAAACTCAAAATGTAGTACTTTCTCAATGCAAAAGTTTGAATGAGTTTGAAGGTTTATCGATAAATATTTTCACGTTTCAAAAGAAGCAAGAGTATTTATTAAAATACAGCGTTAAGGCTCATGGAGGATCTGTTAGTCATCATATAAATATCAAAACTCAATCACGTTTGTCACCCGTAATTGCAGGGAACAACCAATCATCTCTCACCCAATCAATTATCCTCAGGTGGCAAAGATCTTACAACCTGTTGTAAAATCAATACCTATAAATATACCTATATATGTACAAGTGAATAAAAAAAATTGTGCTAAATTAAAAAGGCAATGTAGGGATGACAAACTACAGACTGAAAAAGGTCCTAAACAAGATAGGGATGATGTTGCTAACAGTATTGCCGTCACATAACAATCCCTACATCACTGCTTCATTTACACTTCATCAATTAATTATTGCTTCAAGCTTCTACAAACACTCCACTGGTTACAACAATACTTGGTTATTCTTGCAGTGTTGCCACATACTGAGACTCTTACAAATCAGCAGCCCGAGTACAATGTTATAATATCAGTACATGATCATCAACTTCTTACACTCTGCATGAACATCTCTAATAACAGCATTCTATAATTATCTGCATTTGTGATTGGTTACTCGAAGTTGATAAAAATAAAATAAAAGTAGAAAAGACAACTGAAGTTGCAAGAAGTCCCTGAAATTATATCGCAGCTTCTTGTACTTCTGCAGAAATGAAATACAGGAGCTTCTCATATTTTTAGCTCGGCCTCGCCCTTGACAAGAGCTTAGAGGTAGTGATGTAGGGATTGTTGTGTGATGGCAGCACTGTTAGCTACTCTCTAAACCAACACCATCACTATCTTGTTTAGGACCTTTTTTAGACCATAGTTTGTCATCCCTACAGTGCCTTTTCAATTTCGCATAAATTCTTTTTATTCACTTGTTTCTGCAATTTTTTACAACATGGAATAACACAATGGTATGATACTCAGAGGATACACAATGCTGGAGCAAAAGTGACAAGATATCTTGGCACTGCATGTGTTCCTATATTGTCTTGCAAAACCCTGACTGTATCTTGCAGCTCTGTCTTATTGCTTGTTTCTCAAAGAGTAATGTCTTTATCCAGCCTCTGGCCACACAATAACCTGCACTTATAAATAGCCAAAATAGTTACTGTGGATTTACAATCGAGAGAACAACATCAAAGTGATCATGCTGCAGCCTGATGTACATAGCAATCTGTGTAACGTTATCACGCAAATTTTTGTCAACATGCATAGGGGAGTGCCTTACCCAATCCATACTCTTGCTGTAGTACACATACACTCGGGTATTCAGCAAATGTGCTCGAGTAAGAATTTTGTTTTCTGTACCCCCAAGTACCTGCACTGCCCAATTGAGAAGCTCTTACGTAGGCTTCAACACTGGACACAACAGTGGAAAGTATGAATGGCTCAATATCAGACATGTATGTGACAATCGCAGAACGCACAGCTCCATGATGTTGTTGCAAGGCAGTGATGATATGTGCAAATGAGCGAAATAAACAGTTACTGCCCCCTTTGATTTTTTGAAATCTGTGATGGTCTGGACATGTAAGAATCACATCTGGACCACCAAAACTCATACCATTGGACCTGATGAAAATGAGACCGAGCATATTGCACACTGAGCGCTGCCATTCTTCAGTGATGGAATAGTACCTATAGTGGGGCAACTTAGCTAAATATAGCAAAACAATTGTGCATTTTGTGAGGAAAGCACCAAATTTGGCACACTAGTAGCCTATCATATTATGAACAGATTTGGATATTGGGCCATCTCAAATTCAGCCGCTGATGGCTGTGGCAGCCATTTTCCACTGCCTTCAAAAATTTTGAGATGGCCCAATATCCAAATCTGTTCATAATATGATAGGCTACTAGTGTGCCAAATTTGGTGCTTTCCTCACAAAATGCACAATTGTTATGCTAAGTTGCCCCACTGCTATGATCAGGCCATTCCTGTATATTGGCCATCTGGGGTGTACTGTTTTTAACAGGTTTCTTTTTCTTGTCTGACTTTCCATCATTGACATTATGCTGTGAATTGGTACATTTGTTTTTCCCAGGTGGGTTAGCACTTGAACTGCGAACCTCTTTAGTTGAGATGACCGCATCATAATGACTGCCCGTGTGTCTACAGTAGATGGACTAAGCTGAAATGTCGACAGCCAACCTTCTATCTACATTGTGGGGTCCATATCGGTTCCAGTTCTGTGGTACCACTGAGTAGGAAAACACACATTTTGGTCAAATATGCAAAGGTAAGCAGTTTGAGATCCGTGCCCGAGGCATACCTGTCCATCTTGCTTGGCTGGATGTACTCATCCATGCTTGAACAGGTGCTCAGTCCCGAATAGCTTTTGATATGTTGCAGCATACAGGGAACAATATCTCTCATGTGCTGGAGTATTTTAGCACGGACTGCCTCGTAGTGGTCTTCAGAACTTGTCACGACATATGACAGCGAGCGGAACATGCAGTTCCCATCTGGCGTTATACCTTTGATCTTACACATGTCTGGACGAGTGAGAGGCAAGTCATGAATGACCACCAGCACTCACTCCATTTGGTTTCTCAAACGGAAGACATAAAGCTGCACAAGAACCTCGCTGCCACTCTGCATCAACAGAGTGGAATTTAAATGGCTAAGCTCTCTTCTCCTCAGGCTCAGTGTTTCGTTGTGGCTTCTCATCCCACAACATTGATTTGCCTTTGTCAGTTCCAGTCTTAGTAGAGTTAGAAGTCTTTCACTCTGCAACACGGGCATGAAGCTTCTTCTTGGCAGAGTTGGAAGCCTTTCACTCTGCAACAGAAGTACGTTGCTTTTTTGCAGCTGGCTCGTCATTTTGGAACACACCAATAAACTTGCGCTTTTTGGTGGCAGATGCAGCAGGGATGTCGTACAAGGGAAGGTCTTTTCTGTAGAGTCCCCTCAATTGGTTTATCTCCTTGACACATTTTGTATCGATCCGAATAGATGCTTGGTCAAATGAAACGAGGTGCAACCCTACCAGCATTTTCACTCTAGACAGTGCAACTTAGGCCATTCCATCAGCAAATACCTTATTGGAAAGGTTTACAATTGCACAATCCAAAGACAGCCCTTGACATTTGTGGATGGTCACGGCAGAAGCCAAAATCAGCAGGAACTGGGTGCGATACACGTAGTAGTTTTTCATCACTATGAATTTTCCCTTCACTTCCTCAATGTCACAAGTACTGCTCAGGTGGTCAAACTTGACAGAATACGCGACCTGGTAGTACATCAAGGATGGTTGCCGATGGCACCATTGACTCGGCTTTCCTTGACATTTATGTTGTGCCTGAGCATGACTCTCGCACCAACTGTGTGGTTCAAAACAGCTTCCAGTACTGCTGTGTTGTTGCAGTCATTATTGAGGTTGTTCAGCTGTTTAGCTGCCTCGTTGTGCCACTTAGCAGTACTTTTGCTTTCGTCAACCTTGTCAGTGCATTGTATGACATCCTTTTCAAAGTCCAACTTATTAAGCATGTCGTGATTCACCTTATTGCACTGTTTTCGAGTGGGAAAGAGACAGACTGGACTCATTCCTGAATTCTGGAGATCATGAAATGTTTCCGGACTGTGCCATCAACAACCGGTTCTTGAAGGGTAGCAATGTTTTCTTCAGTCAGACAACCACATCTCACACAATCCAGCATAGATGAGAATTTGCCCATCCTTCTTCTGTCGTTCATTGATGGTGAGCTCATCATACACGACAGTGTCTTTCCAAAGGTTAACATGTTGCACATCCCAGTTTGTGGCATATAGCCTTCTTGTCTATCACCTCAAACATGGGATTGCCATTGACTGGCTGCAGTTGGAGCAAATCACCAACAAAGAGGACACTGATATTATTCAAACCACTCGTCTCCCCCCAAACAGTTCTTCCAGCCTCAGGTGAATGTATGCCTTGTTGAGGTTGGAAACCATTGAAATTTTGGAAATCATCAGAATTTTCAAGCTAAGAAGTGTGCTCTTCAAGACTTTCTGGGCTGCTTTAGACAGTGACCAGTAGCCTGCCTCCTTGCCTTCATGCTCTTCCGGTAACTGAAACAGCCAGTCGATAGTCACACCACCAACATTGAAAGCAGCCAAGCCAGTGGGTGCAGCAATGGCACACTTAAAGTCATCAGATGGCCACACATCATCAACCAGAGCCTTTACAGTCTCGATAAGAAGTGACTTCCCAGTGCCCCCGACACGACTAATGAACATTCTCAAAGGTTTGATGTCACAGTGACATTTATTGACTTCATGTTGACATTTATGTTGAAGGTGACTCCACGTTTTCAAAGATGTGCCTCTGATCGCCATTTAACATTGTGACCCTCTGTTTGAGAGTCAGTTTGATGGACGTATTGGCATTCATGTCGCATCACAGCCTTAGCTTCGCCAAAAAAACTGAGGATCGTCGTCCTCTTTGAAGTTGTTTTGTTCTACTCCATCTGCCTGTCTGACTTCATCGATTTTCTTGACAGTTGCTTGAGCTCTAAGCATAGTCTGCAGTCATGATTGATATGCCAAACAGTCATAATTTACTGGCAAGAGGTGGTGAAAGGCTTCCTCAGCAGTTTCATTCTCTTTGAGAAGAGCACTTTCATCTCTGAAGGGTTACGAAGAGAAGAATCAGGGAATAGAAGTAGTCAAGTCAATTGATCTTCCCTTTCAGGATCAAATATCATGTGATTTACAAGCTTGGGCTTGGACAGCTTCCTGTAAAATCTATCCCCATTGCTGTCTTTGCTGTACCAGTCATAGTTGGCCACAAAGTAATGCAGACACACGTCCTCCAGGTCGTCTGGTCTGCCAGGACAATAGTTACTGTGGAGGTTTTGCTTAAAAAATTCTTCACTGTCTGGGTCAATCTCACAAAGTTGTTTGAGCACCTTGTAGTTTTTCAACCTGTGACTCCAATTGTGAGGCACCAAAACAGATATCCACTTTACAGCATCAGATTTTTCACAGAGATGATCTCCAAGCAAGATTGAGTATAATCCCCCCTGTGCATCCATTTCTGTTTTGTGCCCCCGTCACACCGCCATTGCCCCATGCCCTTCCTGCGTGCGGAATATTCTCCGAGGATCAACGTGTCCACCTCCTATTAATAAGGAACTGCTCATCCGTCAGGAGCTAGCGGTGTTAACTGCCCCTCACCACAAATTTGGGTCGGGGGGGGGGGGGGGGGGGTTAACCTGGGCCGCCAACAACCGTGACAACATATCAAAAATCCACTTACATCTCTCACCTGTGAATGTAGGGAATAACAAATTACTTCTCACCTAATCAATTAAACCCAGGTGACTAAGATTATATGAATAAATCGACTCCTCCCATGCTCTTCTACCCAAACAAAGCATAAAGCAACCATGAAAGGCTGCACAAGTTAAGCCCTTTGCTGTTTCAAACCCTTCCCAGAATTCCACCACAGCTGTAAAGACACTCACAAATCGTACATCCAGGAGAATCCCAATGCTACACATCCCTTCAGCTGCCGGACTGGTTTCATCGCTTGTTGGCAAATCATCAGCGGCACCTCTGAGGCTCCCGTGCATGTACCACGTGCAATGTCAATAGCAGTCAACATGTAAATAACAAGACCCAATCACACCTCTCACCCATATTTGGAGGGAATAACTAATCATCTCTCTTTTTTATCAATGTGACTCCAACCCATCGACCTGTCCTATGAAGACACGAGAGTACTTGCCCTTGACTGAGCGACTTGGAGAGAAGTCGTTGCTGTGGCCACATCACACTATCACATGCAGGATGAATGAATGATTGAAATAATCAATCAATAAATGAATGCATGGCAGAGTAACCTAGGTATCTGCACACTTGCCTATGAACTGTCTAGCCTGGGTTTGAATCTCAACCCAGCTATAAACTGTCCCCTTGGTGCTATGCATCAATATGTGTGCCCTCCATCAGAAGCATGTTGAGCCAGATGATCTGTCTGCAGGCACTAAGTAGACCTTAAATATCTTATGTTATCTTTCATGAAGAGTAGGTAAATGATTGCAGGTGTCTTTGCCAAATTTTAATTCGCTGCCTCATCCTGTACATAACAAGTGGCCTGGTCTTCCTGGATATCCTTTGTCACCAGGTTGCACTGCTTATAATGTCAGAGTTTGATTGTTGTCTGGAACGTGCAGCTCCGACACTATAAACAAATGCAACTTCCCAGTAGCTTGCATTGTTCGAACATCACATGTGAATAGCTGTCTTCAGTTATGAAGGGCAACCATGAAAGCTGGATGAATGAAAGGGAGGAAGACAAGCATAATGGGTTTTCTTAATTACTTGCTTGGCAAGTTAGCCTTTGAAGCCAAAAATAATTGTGTGGATTAAGGTGACAAGAAAGATTACTTTGGCAGATGCCATACAGAATACTGGAAATAAAATACCACAACAGAAAAAAAGAAGACTGATCATTCCAATAAGGAAGGGAACCTGTGCCTTGAGCCCAGTTTCATTCTGACCTCAGGAAGTATGGGTCCATTGCGTATTGTTCAAGTTTTGGGCACATGAAGTTTTCCTAATGGAAACAAATTGGACATAAATGTCACAATTGTGTCTCAGTGACACATTCTTCCTTGAAAAAGGTCTATAATTTTAAGGACAATTCACAGTTTAATAGGTCGCTCATAAAAATTGAAATATTTGCTTTACATGAAAATTGTTGTTCAATCAATATTATCAGACAGACAGACGGAGAGCAATCCTATAGTCCCCTCCGGTGAAACCGGTAGGGGAATAATATATAGCAGAAATTTAAGTTGTTTTTAATCAAAGAAAATCTTGCTCAAATTGTGAGTGACAATGGATAGAAAGGTAAAAAGTGTTACAACCCAAAATTTAAAGAAATATTTTGAATTGATAGAAAGATTTCAACTGAATCAAGCTTCAGTGTTTTTGTTTTTTTTAGAACAGGGGAATGATTCAGATCTTACAGTAAATAAGCATACCAGAAGCTTCGTAAAGTGTATGGAGGACTTTTCACAAAGTGACAGTTGAATCATGAACCTGCTTTGACCTGTGCATGTACAGTTTGGAAGTTCTGATGTTTTCAGTTCAACACCTTTTCCATTTCTTCCTGATATAAAATTCTCATTCAGTTTGGTCAAATGTGAACTTACTTACAATACTGCCCTGCATTAAAAAAGGGTGCAAAAACAGATCCCTGCAACTACAGACCAATCAGTCTTCTCCCAATCATCAGCAAGGTTATGGAATCCATCATCGCTTCAGACATTAAATCCTTCCTCTTCTCCAATGGCTTGATTCTGATCATCAATTTGGTTTCAGACCAGATCACTCTACCCTGGATATGCTGCTTCTACTCTCCCAACAATAGATGGAGATACTCAATGCTGGACATGAAATCAGAGCCATATCCCAAGACATATCGCATGCTTTTGACACAGTCTGGCACCCTGCCCTGCTCACCAAACTCTCTTCCTATGGTATCCAAGGCCATCTCCACTCGTGGCTCAAAGACTTCCTCTCCTGTTGCAGTCACCATGTGGTCCTAAATGGAGTTATTTCATCCCCTCTTCCTGTCCAGGCTGGAGTTCCTCAAGGCAGCGTTCTGGGCCCTGTTCTTTTCTGGTTTTCATCAATGATCTCTCCGACTCTCTGGAAAATCTCCTTTATCTCTTTGCTGATGACTCCACCCTCTGGTACCATCTGTCATCCCTCAGACCGAAAGCAGCAGCTTCTTCGCTCACTGCAGATCTGGATAAAATCACAAACTGGTCCAACACGTGGAACATGTCTTTTAATCCGGACAAATCTCACACTCTCACTATGTCTCTCTGAAAGGACCATTTGGACCCCCCCCCCCCCATCCACTTCTCAACAATCCTCTGGAAGAAGTCCTTTCTTTCAAGCTTCTGGGTCTCACTCTCTGCCATGATCTTTCTGGGAAAGCCACATTTCCAACCTGGCCTCCAAAGCCAGTCGCCGAATGGGAATCCTCTGTCGTGCAAAGTTCTTCATCGGCCCACCTGAGCTCCTGACCACTTACAAAGCTTTTGTCCGCAGCCTGATGGAGTACTGCTCTCCCCTCTGGGCTGGTACTCCTGCCTCTCACCTTTCTCGGCATCATGCTGTGGAAACCAAGGCATTTTGGATCATTGGTATCTCCCGCGATGAGGCTGAGTCTTTGGGCCTCTCACTCTCTCACCGCAGGCAGGTCGGTGGTCTTTCTGTCTTCTACCATCTCCTTTCTGGTCTCACCCCTGCTGCTCTGTCTGCGATATGTCCTACCATATTTCCACAGGGTGCTCAAGGTCCGCCAACAACCCCTTCTGGTAAAACTACCAAAATCACGAATCACTACTCACCTTCACTCTGTCATTCCTCTTTTTTCCCGCCTTTGAAATAAACTCCCTCACTCTGTTCAATCCCATTCTTCCTCCAGGTCTTCAAAACAGCTGTTCACCCCCACCTCTTATCGTCCCCATCCAAATCCTCAATCTTTTCTACCCCCGTTAATCCACCCAAACCCACCTCCTTCAAATTCCCTGCTTTCCTTCCTGAAAGTCCCTGTAATGCCATCTTGTATACCCCATGTTCCCCACCCCATCCCTCTCCTTCCACAGATCTCCTAATGTCTCTGTTCCCACTGTTTTGTCCTACCCAATCCCGCCCCTCTTGTCACATGCCCCCTTGCTGTGCGTTGTGTGTTAGCTCTCATACGAGCCTCGACAATGCATACAAGAAAAAAAATACGGAGTTTTTCTAAAATACTGGTAAATTGCACATTTAAATTTTGTGTGCAGGAATCCAAATCCTCTATTGTTTATTTGTTTGCATTTTCTTAAAACATTTTATAAATAAATGACTCAAAAATTTCTCGTTTTTAATTTGATCATTTATGTAAGAGAGCAATTGTAGCCAGGGGCAAGAATGGTTGCACTCGGGAAGAAAGTGGGGTGCTGATTGTGGATAGGAAGTTGGGACAAGGGATGTGGGCTATTCGTGCTGGAGGAGAGAGAGGGATGGGAGAGGGTCAGATTTTAGATAGTGGTTTTTCTTAGTCGATTGGTAAACCCCTGGGGGAAATATGAGGGTGTGTTTAAACGTGATGCCTCCTATTATTTTTCTCCAAAACGGGTAAAGATATTGGAATGAAACAAAGACAGGTACTAACATCAATTTTAATTCTGCCATGGTGCATATATATCTCAATGTAATCATCACTGCGGTCCACACATTTCTGCCAATGTTCAAGTAGTTTTGTGATGCCACGACGATAGAGCTGTCTGTCATGCTGACGCCACTTCACAGTGGCCTTGATGTCATCATTGGAAGAAAAATCTTCTCCACTAAGGTGTTCCTCAAGAGTTTGGGGAAGAGATGAAAATCTGATGGAGCCATGTCTGTGCTGGTGATCCTTTGTGGCGGTACTCCATTGACTGTCTCTTACGCTCAGGATCGTAGTGGTGCACTCAAATCTCATCTCCAGCCATCTTTAGTCACCTCAACTCCAGCCAGTCATCCCATCTCTCATCTCCAGCACTTAATGTGCTACAGCACAGACAACACAGAGCAGAATGGAACAGACAATGTTGTGCTGGCATCTGCCATATTAACTAATGCAGCGCTGAGACATCTAGTGTCAGAATCACACATGTATTAAAAAAACAACTTGGCATATTGCGGGTCCTCATTAGCATACCGTTGATGCGACAACATTGCAACGTGTAATTATAACCGTTTGTTTTTTTGTTTTGTATTTGTAAGTATGTCCTTTTTTTACTGTAAACTGTCCACAATGTTTATAGATACCTATCACATTACAGTTTAAATCTTCATGGACTTTTTCTGCTGGACCTTTCCAAAGAGAGTAAGTGATCCATTAACTACTCTCTGATTGACAGCCCCTTGCCTTACTTTAAGTAATTCTCTCTTCGTCTTTACTCTTCACGCTGGGGCCCCTCGTGCTGTCAGTGTCCATTCTGCTGAAACACGTCTGCATTTATTTTGTCTATTTATATCCTTCATTATCTTGAACTCTCAGATCCCCTCATAATTGCCTCCTTTCCAATATGAAGTCCTGTTTCCTTCAACTGCTCTTCATAATTTAGTATCGGTTGCCCCAGCATCACTTTTGTCACTCTACATTGAACCTTCGTTATGTCAGCTCTATCCTTCCTTAGATCTGACTATGAAAACTGTACACGTTACTCTATGCGAGGCCTCACTTAATTATTGTAGTGTTAACCCGACTTCTCTTGATCAGTGTGACCACTCCTTGGCTTTTTCACAAGAACTTGGCTATTCGTTGCTCACCTTGGCGTCTTGGTTTTCTATAGGTTTTCTTGGCGTATAGGTTTTCTATTATCATCGCTTTTCTGAAACCTTGTGAATTCTTGGCTTTTATCATTGGCTCACCTTGACATTTATGAAAATGAGGAGTGGTCACACTGCTCTTGATGTATAATGTATCCCACTACTACCCTACTATAAAAACTCAAAAGGTTTTAAACTATAACTTCCTGACACTGTGATGCTGCCTGCTTACTTTACCTCCCACCCCATACCCTGCCCCTTATCTATGAGTACCATCAACCCTCCATCCTTCTCATGTGTGACATGCTCCCAGACTTCCCCTTGCATTACGTAGTCCCTATTTTCATTATTCATGCCCCTCCATATCACCTTACATTTATTTATATTGCATATAAACTGCAACTGGCACTACTTTGCCCAATTAGAATTATTATATTAAAGTATCTCGACTTTTCTGAATCTGATCACCCCCTTTCTCATACCTACCTTACCTCCAAGCTTTGTATCATCTGTACATTTAGAAAGCCGACTCTTAACCCCACTGTCCAAATCATTGATGTAAATTATAATAATTTTTAATGGTCCATTAATGACCCCTGAGGTGCCTTACTATTTACAACCAGACATCCTCGCCTTCACATCGACTTTGCTTCCGATCACGAAGCCAGTTTTCAATGCAGTTATCTACTCTACCAGCAGCACGTCAAATGCTAACCTAAGTTAAAGGCACTGTCACACCTTGACGATTTAGCCAGCGTATGCCTGACGTACATGAAAATTTGGCTAAAACGCTGGCACATGTCGAATACGTTATGGGTAAGTTTGTATACGTTAAGAGCACGCTGGCATACGTCGTAGTACGCTGCAACGTCGTAGTACGCTGGCATACGTCGTAGTACGCTGGCATACGTCGTAGTACGGTGGCATACGTCGTAGTACGCTGGCATACGTCGTAGTACGCTGGCATACGTCATTGTATGCTGGCATTCGTCGTAGTACGCCGAGCTGTTAGACAAATTTTCCATGCTTGAAATTTTCGACGTATGCCAGCGTATGACTCACACGTTCCGCATAACGCTGGCCATAAGTTGTAGGCACGTTACGCGATCGTTGACACAAGTCCACACACGTTACTTGTAAGTTAATCATAAGTCGAAACACGTCGAGGTAATGTTTAGCGTACCCAAAACTTATTTCTAACCTATGAGTAACGTGTTGTAGGCGCGTTACGCGATCGTTGACACACGCCACACACGTTACTTGTAATTACTCATAAGTCGAAATACGTCAAGGTAATGGTTAGCGTCAGTGTTCCAGACTCCCTGGTTTTTTTTTCTTTTTTTTCTTCTTCGTATGACGGTGATGTTGACACTTCGATTTCTAGTGCGGTTATAATATAATATAATTAATAAGGCTGCCGCTGAACGATTTAAATCATAACCGCACTAGAAATCGAAGTGTCAACATCACCGTCATGCCGAAGAAAAAACAAAAAACAGGGAGTCTGGAACACTGACGCTAACCATTACATTGACGTGTTTTGACTTATGAGTAACGTACAAGTAACGTGTGTCGACGTTTGTCAACGATCGCGTAACGTGCCTACAACTTATGGCCAGCATATGCGGAATGTGTGTCATACGCTGAGTACGTCGAGAAATTTTCAACATTGCTGAAAATTTCTCGACGTGCTCGGCGTATGACGACGTATGCCAGTGTACTACGACGTATGCCAGCGTACTACGACATATGCCAGCATGCTCTTAACGTATACAAAACTTAGCCATAAC
>CM068953.1:160446875-160462429 GCA_035128595.1 Eptatretus atami | reverse complement strand
TTAATACGAGGCTACATCACTCGGCGATAGGAATTTTTGAGTTACATTTTTTTTTCATTTTTTTTTTTTTTTTCAGAGCTGGCAGATCCGTCGTATATGCGATCCGTCGTTGCCCGGAACGTCGTTAAGCGGCGCATGACTGGAATCATATCTCTAACATGTGCTTGTATGTGTAATTTAAATAATTATAAAGGTATATTATTTTACTCACTGGCACTAAGTTAAGCTTTTAATGAAATTATTTAATGGACTTTAAAAAGTTTGTGTTACACTTTTGGTTTCTCTCAGAGCCAAACCTCCAAGCTACTTATACTACCCACTGTGAAATGGTTGCGCAACATCAGGCAGAATTGGTTTGATTTTTCTTTAAAAAGGGCAAAATATAGCTGTTATAAATTGTCTGTTACTCCATCTATTAAATCTATTTTAACCTGGATGTTCATGTTGCTTTTAGAGATTAATGGAAGGGATAATTAAGTGACTGATGACTTTGCATCAAGAAAAAATAGTGAAAAAAAAATGCTAAATAACCAATCAGCAACTTTTCAAACAAAGTGCGAGAAGTGGCCACCAAAAATGGGAGACACAAACGCATGGCCAGACACCACGGCTCACCATATTTGTACATACATATATATGTTGTTCGTCTTTCGGCTGCTCCCGTTAGGGGTCGCCACAGCGGAGCATCCGTTATGATCCGCATACTGATTTGGCATAGGTTTTATGCCGGACGCCCTTCCTGACGCAACCCTGGTCGCCTCTTACGACACAGGGATAAGGATTGGGTTTCGCCATGATTCTGGGCTGCCCTACACCCTCTCATAGCACAGCCCAGTGTAGAGCTCCCATCCTCAAGCGATCCTCCAACCCAAGCCTCCGAGTAGCCAGATTACAGGCGCACGCCACTACGCCCGGTATATATATATATATATATATATATATATATATATATATATATATATATATATATATATATATTGTTGCGGTTCTGGAAAACCGCATGCCTTTAAGGCAATGGCACCCAACATACAGTGATCCCCAGGTGGTTATTTCATTTGTTTTCATGCAGTCAGACCTTCCTCTCATGTCTTGTGGGTTAACGGGACGAAGTACATTGCTTGGTTTTAATAGCTTGGTGTATTAATTATATCTCTATCTTCTATTCTGATTTCTCTTCTGAACCTTTCCTTTTAGCTATGGTACAAATCAAGCAAGCAAGCATACACACCACAATATGAATAGCATACACACCACACAGCCTTCCGTGGGAGAATCAACATAAGAACAAACACACTATGCAGCATGCGCATGGCATGCCATTTCATTCAAATCTGCAAGCCAATGCCCAAAGGCATCTCACCTTGTTCACCCCTCACTCACCAAAAACTCACCACTTCAACTGCCGACACCTCCTGCACATGGGAAAAATGTTCCCGCACATCCTCGTCCCTCTGTATCGATACAATTTGCCACTACACAGAGGCATGCTGCGTGGCTCAGGCTGTGCTCGGACCTCGTGATGTGGGGAAGAGCAACGGATGTGAATGGCGCAAGCCGCATCTCGCCGGGAATGTTCCGGGTGAGCACGCGGGATTGATATGGCCCTCGTTCAGTCACAAGGGCTCAGCGGGATGGGCAGCGAGGAGGGGTCACAGGAAGAGCAATCTGGGAGTTTGGTACAGAACTCCGGGCCGTGTCACGCCGGATGTGCAAATAAGACTGCTTCCATCCCCAGGAGCCTGGCAGGGTGTGGCTCGGGCCGCTGTGGCCCTAGCCATGCCCTGCCAGACAGCGGGATTTGGCACACAGTGCGTGGCTTCAGGGCGTCACCTCACCCGTCGCCCAGGGCTTATAAAAGGCAGATCACGGAGCCACTGGCCCTCTTCTTCGCCTCTCTGCTTCACCCTCTTCTTCACTGCTCCTCGTTGCCTCTGCCCATCGCTGGCTCTTTGTTGCCCCTGCCCGTCGCTGGCTCTTCACTCGCGGTTAGTGTGTGACTGAGGCGTGCTTATTCTGGAGGACCAGTGCAGAGTGCACGTTGCCACGATCCCCGGAAAAGTGACTAAGCCGGAGATAACGCGCCAACTCTTGAGGTGGGAATGCTCAAGCGGAGCATCCCACGGAGGTACACGCTACACGAGCAGATCTATGGCCGATTAGGTTAGGGATCTTTTGCCTCACACATCTTCTCTCCTCTCTCTCTTTTCACCCCTCTATCTCGTCCCCTTTGGATGCACAAAAGAGCATCCATTACTGACTCACAATCACAGTTTCCTCTGGCATGACACCGCACCCCCCATATTGCATGACACCACACCTCCCATATTGCATGACACCACACCTCCCACTCCCACACCTTACACACCAGTATTTCTCCCTCCTACCTCCCTCAAAGCGTACTGGGTTGAGTTGGTCGGCCGACCGCACCAGGTATTGTGAGGCCATTTATCCTCATCTGCTGTCTTTCTTTCTGGCTATTTAATCTTCCTCGGGTTTGTGTGTGTGTGTGTGCGCGTGTGCGTGTGCGTGTGCGTGTGCATGTGCGTATGTGATGGCGTATGTCATAGCATCAGTTGACATCGAAGAAGCTCTAACAGGATAAGTCTGCTCTCTGCTTTTGTAAATTGCTTGCCTTTTGCCACACCCCACAAATTCCTTCTTATCCCTGCTGTACATACGAATAAACCCAATTTATTGTGCAACATACCTTTCCTCGCTTGATTGTAAATAAATGCTTGTATATAAATGTTCCCAGCTCGTTTTCATCTTTTCCTTCATTGGTCCAGCATGGTTTGTATCCCAGCTTAGCTGGGACGTTATTACCCAATGATCTGCTTTTTTAGCCGGTACATCCTTGGGCAGTTACGCTCGGCTGCATCTGATCCGGAAAGGTGATCCGGTTTGAACAAGGCATACCAAGAGCGTGTCCCCCAGTAATTATATCACTTGATCATTAGGTAAATGATATTTATCCGTCAGAGGACCCGAAGTCACGTGGTGGAGTTATTGGCATTCACGGTCGATTAGCGACCTGCCGCGTCACGAAGTTATTCGTGTGCGACGGCCTGCAATTCCAGAGAGTCTGATGGGAATCCGAGGTAGCTTTCCCCTCGTGGTCTTTTCGCTCCCAACTCCCGGTCTGCAACAAGATATATGTGTATATATATGTGTGTGTGTGTATATATATATATATATATATATATATATATATATATATATATATATATATATATATATATATATATATATATATATATATATATATATATATATATATATATATATATATATATGTCATCTGATTGACTTGAAATTTGAACAAGATTTGCATATTGCATCACTGAATTTGGAAAGCAACTATTTTTGAAGTCAAATGGTCAAAGGTCAACTCAAGGTCAAACTTCTAAAATCATCAATTATTATCTGAAAAATCATCAATTTTCACCTGATTAACCTGACAATTAAGCAGCAATTGTATTGTGCATCAATGAATTTGGAAACCAACTATTTTGGGGCCAAAAGGTCAAAGGTCAACACAAGGTCAAACTTCCCAAAAAATAAATTTCAATCTGAAAAATAATCACTTTTCATCTGATTGACCTGAGCTTTGATTAAGATTGTTAATTTTAATCTGAATGAAATGGACAATTTGATGTATCCTTGGCAACCTTTGGAGAGGGGGGTGGATTTTGTATGTACAGTATTGTGCTCTGCATGATGTCTTTTTCTTATTTGTTTGTCTGTGTGCAGGATGTCTCCAAAAGTTGTTTATACATCTGGATGAAATTTGGTGGACAGGTTAGGTGTGTGACAAGGATGAACTGATTAGATTTTATTGAAGATCTGGATCCGGATCCGACTGCAATTTTTTTTAAATGCTTCTTCACCATTGAGAGTTCTGGATAAACTCATATACAGCTCGATATCTCAAAAAGTTGTGGACGGATTCAGACAAAACTTGTTGGACATGATGGGTGTGTGACCTCGACAAATTGCTTCGATTTTGGTGAAGATCTGAATCCGGATCTGGATACAAGAATTATTTAATTTTTAAAGTAATTCTTCACCATTGAGAGATTGGGCCAAAAACAATATATAGTATGATATTTCAAAAATGTATTGGATCCGATATGTTCTCGTGGATCAGACATTACGTGGCATTGGTACGTGCTCCACCGAGTGCCCTTCTAGTCGTATTGTTTTATTGTTGTTGTTTCTTTTTAACTGAAGGGTTCTTTGGAATAATTGGAGTTTCTGGGAAGTTTGAGTATGTCCTGTAATTAAAATGTAAAAGTAACAGGGAATTATGTCTTCTAGTGAGCTTGCAGAAATTATTTCAAGATGTTCATGCTAAAAATATTTCATGAGATCTGATGGGAGTCTCATTATATTTCTATCCATTGTTATGAGTAATCAGAGGAGATTTTCTTGAAAATAGCTAATTCTGGGTGAGGCCAAATCAATGGAAATAATGAGCAATGCAACAGCAGCCTTTAACTTTTTTTGGGGGGGAGGTGTTGTGATAATTTCTGGAATCATTATAACATCATTGATGAGCATTCAAAACAAAATACTTCTGCCACAAATGTACAGTGTTGATATGGTTTGAATAGCTGCTGTAGAGAGAGACTAAAATAATTATTGGAAAAACTGGTGCTCCAGTAGTTTTGGCAATTTTGGCAATTTTTTACATGACTGAAGCTGAATCGAACATCCAGCCTGAGTTTGGTCCTATTATTTATATGATTATTCAGCTCGCATTGGGCTTCTCCTGCTTCAACTTGTCAAACAAATTTGATTTATATTTTCAAATATTACAGATCTCTGATAGAAATTTCCAGAATATGCATTCACATCTATTCGTGTGAATGAAAGTGTGTGAATGGGTAAAAGAACTGATATTTTGTCGTTTGCAATAATTACTGAAAGAAAAATAAAACTGTTGGATGTGGATTTAAAATAAATCCTTGCAAGAAGGAAACAACTCTGTGAATCACACGACTGCTTGAGAGCCCATTTTATCTGATAGGGCTCCGGTACTGCCCTTGAAACAGCACCAAATTGGCTTTTGTTTACTTGGAATAACCACCACTTTGCTGTGTGTCCACTGTTGGAATTGTTTACGTCGGACCAACAACACGTCAAAATAATCCTCACATTTATCAGTGTATCAACAGACAAAAACTAATGAACAGTCTGTTTTACTTCATTGATTTGATTGTACTCCATCTACAATGATGTTTTGACTCTATTCTTGTCCACTTTGGGTTTGTGCATGTGTGTGCATGTATATATATATATATATATATATATATATATATATATATATATATATATAGACAGGCCACATGCACACATGCTCATGTAGTGTAAGCATGCAAGTGATTGAAGCTGTTTATTATTTGTTGTGGTTGACAGTTATAACGTGCTTGGGTGGTAATAGGAAGCATCCATAAAAAAAATACTTTGGGAAGGAGCATACCCTTCAACACATGTTCATACTTAATGTTCAATCATCCTATTAGCTTGTGTGCACAGTCGAGTTCATACTTTATTATATGAAAGCCATTTATCCTGATACGTGACAGCTTGCTATGGTTAGGCTCTGCAGGAAATGTTGGTTTAATAGCTAAATTTAGGGTTCATGTTTTGTAGGATTTAGGAGAGATTTAGATAACATGTACCCAAATAAATTCTTGGCATGAGTAAAGATTTGTTTGATATTTAATTTTGGGCATACTAAATCACTTGTATGAGTGTGAAAGACTTTCCCATCTCGGCAAGGGCAGGTTGAATTCAGGAAAGTCCTTAAGAAGTATAAACATTAATTGATGATTTGTTTTCCTTTATATTCCTTGCAGCTCCAATATTTTATCATTGCAAGTGCATTAATGATGAAAAATAACAGCCCAGTTCCCCCCCCCCATGACACACACACACACACACACACACACACACACACACACCTTTTTGTGTATGTAACTTGCATAGAAAACCAAAACAGGACAGGAAAAGTGTATCTTTGTTGCATGTATTTATTTCTCTACAAGATCAAGGCAATGGAGGAACTCTTGTTTGTTTTACAAAAACTGTCATGGTTTCAGATCTGAAATGAAAGCTGAAACAACTACAAATGAATAGACTAGCATGTTTACATTTGAGACGAACAACAAATACAACGATAAAGACAGAGACTTTGTCAAGACTAGGTGCACAATTTTAAAGAGGTCAGGTTTAATCAACTGTGAGTTAACAAAGGTGTGCTCACTGCTGTAAGAAGCAAAGTAAAGCTGATGTTTCAGGCATTAGCCCTTCATTGGAAATGAATAGATGTTTTGTCCACAATCAAATAAAACCTGGCATTCTAGGCAATTTGAGAACTTTAATGAAGGATGTGCTCTTCGGTATTAAAACCTAAAAAGCCTGGTGTTGGCTCAGTGGTTAGGGTGGCGGCTTGGAATCCTAGGGTCCTGAGTGGGTCCTGAGTTCAAGCCCCGTCGGCCACTGAATTAATACACCAGGGGGTTGACTCAGCCTGTCATCCTTCCGAGGTTGGCAAAATGAGTACCAGTTCCAGTGTGTGTACTGGTAGAGGGGCACTGCATCAGCGACACAGTCGCGCTTCAAGAAATGATAGCTACGCCGGCAGCTAAGCTGCCATACGACCACCAAAACCTAAAAGCGTAACTGACATGATAATTTGATCTGAACTGATTGCTTTGAAATGAAGCATGCATTACATCCATAAGCATCAAATGAGTGATCAAATTGTTTTAAGATTTAATCATAATTTACATTCGTAGGAATTTGAATGGCATTGGTAAGAATTTAATATCACTTTCACAGGATGGGGAGACCACTTAATTTAGAATCCTGGTTCAACCACAAAAAAAACATGATTACACTGATAGAGCACAACGAAGGGCAATTTGCCATATCATCCCTGAAATCAGATTACTTTGTGTGTTTATTCATTGTTAACATGAACTCGTACAGCAAGGCCACCACAACCAGTTGCCTGATAAGTCATACTGCAAAGTCTCTTCTAAATAAATATTTTAGAAATATCACACGAATGACTGAAATCATTAATGGACCATTGATATGATGTTTTAGCTTTATTCATATCATCAATGGACTGACATCAGATCAGCACAAGCTGATACCCAAGTTGTCATGAACAGTTAAAATGTAACTGTTGTGAAACATTAAAAACTGTATATTACAGCATACACTGAACAGGTATCAAAAGACACTTTATCATGAAACATATGATTGATATCATGCAATACAAATAACAAACTGTATATCTGTTCTATGTTCCTTTTTACAAAGCTGAATAACATATTTTTCAGCTTTTGGAAAGACTTTTTAACATTCACTAATTAAAATCACAAGAACTGAATTTATTGTTCGATATCATACATTGCAGATTAGATTTCATTTCATGATGTTTATTTTTTTTGTTTAACCTATTAAGAATGTTTTCAATCAGAGTTTTAAAAAATCTTTAAAACATAATTATTTGAAGTATATTGTGGATTAGTAACATTTATAAAATAGTGTAAACATACTTACATATATCTTAATGCAGATAAGTCATATTTAAGGGAGAAAATAATAAATGTTGATTTGTTTCAAAAATTTGACATCTCCATGAATGTAGTACAAACATAAACACCAATAGCTAAATAGAAAACTGTATAAAGTTACTTCAGTATAATGCTTGAATAATGGGTAGACAGCAGAATGTACAATATCTGACAGGAAAAGTCTTTCCAAGTTGTTGTTTAACCAAACTTCTCCCCCAGAAGTTTAGTGCTTGGTTCACATTTGCAGTCATTATAAAGTCTTTTATAACACAATGCTGCTTGCCTTAATCTTGTCTCTCTTAATATGTACATTAAGGGGGGGGGGGGGAACAAATAACGATTACAAATAAAACCTGTGTTTCTACAATGGTAAAATCGCCCCCCAAAAACCTCTTTCCTCTCTTAAAGAACACTTTCCTCAAACTAATCTGTTGCGTCAACCTCCACTTCACTGCCATCACTGCAGGACACAGGACTGTGAGAGCATCCATCTGATAGGGAGCTCACCACCTCCGGGCCATCTGTCTGCAGCGGCAATGCCCCTTGTGATCGCTGTTCGGGTATACCACCTTTTTCCTCCATCGGGAGTTCCTGATGGGCAACGCATAATTATTTAAAAAGGAAAAAATAACAGTACTCATTGTATGTCCAATAGGATATCATAAAGTGCGACATCTCTAAGGTGGATGTTAAACTGTGTGTCTGGTCTGCTAACATCAACAAGTGAATGTTTAAGATCCTGCAGAATATTTTGGCAAACAATAGGTGTGCAATGGCTGGTAGCCTAGCTAAGATCCAAATTTCTGGTCTGGCTACTGCTGGGAAGGCAGTGGCAATACATCCAATTTTGTCTTTGCCATGGGGCTTTTGTGACAACACTGAGCCTGCCTCAGGCAGAACTGGAGAAATACCACCACAAAAGAATGAGAAATAGAGAGAAAGGGGGAAGGAGAGAGAGAGAGACAGATATTGTTTCAGCTCCAAGCTTTACTAAAATACCACCATTAAATGCACAATATTTCGATAAATTTAAGAAATAATTGGCTAATCAATACATCTTGTCTCCACTGTTGTAAAGAAGATTAAAAATAATCAACATTAATGATGGCAGGAGAAGTAAAGTGTGTTGGTAAGTTTTTGGAAGTATGCTTGGAGTAAGCTTATTTATGTTATTTAATTATTGGTAGAGGCATATGGTGGTGGAGGTTGGAGGTATGCTTGTGGATTGTCTTTACGGTCAGGTATGATCGCTTGGGGCTGGCATGATAGTGTAGAGATATGTATACTCGCCTCGGAGCTACTTAGCCTGGGTTTGAATCTTAGACCAGCTATTAAATGTCTTCTTGGTGTTTTGCAGACTGGGCAAGGTATCATGTGTGTGCTGGCCTGCCGATGGACATTACACCGGGTGTCCCATCTGCTGGTATTAGTTGGTGGACATTAAAGATCCCACGGTACACTTCGCAAAAAGTAGGTGAACTTTCAACAGCACCCTGAACAAATTTAAAATTCATGCTTGACTGCTGGGAAACAATGGCAAACCACTGAGCATATCCTGTGACAAGAAACTGCTTCAGCAGCACTAACATTGTAAAAACTATGGTACAGCTCATCATCATGATTACTTACTTGTGTGAGGTTATTTAATGGGCTGTTTTACTTCAAATGGACTGAATAGGTGTTGTTATTATGTCTGGTTTGGAGGATGTTTCTGTGAAGGCCTTGGATTCTTCATCAACAGTGGCACCGATTATTTGTTGGTGCCAGCTGGTACTTCTAGATTAGTGGAAACGTATTGTTTTTCTCCTGTTCAGTTTTCTGATGAATTAGTAAGTGAGACTGCACATTTGGCTGGTTGTGTGTTTCCTGATGTGTAGTCATTGAGTTGGTGGGTTTGGTGGTGATGGCATGATCTGTTTCTCTTCTCTTGGAGGAATTGAAGAGTATGGAGTCAGTGTCAGCTTTGGATTGCCCTTCTGACATTTATGTGGATGAGGAGGTGCTTTCCTTCAGCTTCAATGTTCTGTAGGTGTCAGCCTGGATATAAATTGGGGCTGGGTTGGTCATGGGATTTGGCTTTTGTCATACCTACTGCTCTATCATCTGGTATCAACAATTACTTAATTGAGTTATAGATAAGACCTTCTCGGCTGTGAGTAGTTCTATATTTTTCCTGGAATGACTTAGAACCATGGAGGATGTCCAGTCTATGGCTGACTTTGGAGGCGAGCTTTGTGAATTGGTCGGCCGAGGAGAGTTCATGGCTGATGGTGTGGTCTTGGAGTTCAAAAGACTGAACCACTTCCAGTGGCTGCCCATGGAAATAGATAAGTGGGTTTGTGGAAAATGGACAAAAAGTTGGGTGGAAAAGAGCCAAAACAGCTGATGTACTCAATGGAAGATCCAGCCAGTTTAGGTATGCCTAGTGGTGTGTTTTTAATTTGTATTCAATCCATTTCACAATGTCACCTTTGACTTTCACCTGTCTTCACTTTAAGTTGAATCATATACTGACACCATTGCGAGTCATCTTTACCTCCGCCACTGAAGGTGGACGGAGGTTATGTTTTCACGCCAGTCTGTCTGTCTGTCTGTTTGCCTGTGAGCAGGATATCACAAAAACTTGTGGATGGATTCGGATGAAATTTGGTGGACAGGTTGGGTGTGACAAGGATGAATTGATTCCATTTTGGTGAACATCCAGATTCGGATACGAGAATTTTTTTGAAAAAATGATTCTTCATAATTCAGAGATAGGGCCAAAAATGATATGGAGCATGGTATTGGTTCACGAGCGTCAGCCAGAGTGACCACTATATTCGTTATGTCTGTGTGTCTGTATGTATGTCTGTCTGTCTGTCCAGAGCACAACTTCGTGGGATGTTATCCGATTTGGATGAAACTTGAATATGATGTTGATATCAATGCCTAGTTTTGTCTTCCTGGCGATGGGCGTCCCATGCCCATTGTGGGCAGAGCCACGCCCACTTGTAATTTTTGTTTTTTTCATATTTTTTATCGAAATTCCCACTCGAGAAATTGTACGCATTGGCCATATGTACAACATATTAAAAAATTAGTTTGATTCGGTCAATTTTGAGGGAGAAGATAGGTTTTGAAGAAATGGGCGGTGACAGATAGTAGGGTAGCACTTCTGAAACAATCTACATCGTCAAATACCGCTCGTGAACCATTGTCGTCTTCAGACTTGTTTCAAAAAGTTTTGGATGGATTACAACAAAACTTGGTGGATGAGTTGGGTAGGTAATAAGAGCAAGCCGATTATATTTTGTTTTAGGTCCGGATGCAGATCTGGCCCATCAGTGGGATACAAAGCATAAACTGTTCAGCCTGGCAGAGGAATGCGCTCTACCGAGTTCCGCTCTAGTTGTATCATGTTAGCATGAGAGTGGTTGGGAGAGTATGATAAATTGAGTCAATTAACATTGAGCTAATGAAGAGGAAGTGGAAACACAGGAGAATGAAACACGGTGTGGGACTGACAGCAAAATAAGTTTAGAAAACATATAAGTGGAGAATGGATAGGAAAAGGTAGATGGGGAGTGGTTTGTGAAATTGTTAAAAAAAATTAGCATGTAGTACAAAACCAGAGTGACAATTGCTTTGCAGTACATGCCCCCTTCCAGTCCCAATGAATATTCAGGAGATCAAAATTTGGTTGTGTTTTACATACACTTGAGCCGATATTGGAACCAAAATGAAGACAAAACTCTATAACCCACCATGTTTAGGTCTATTCTGTGAAATAAATTAAAGGAAAAGCAATTTATTTCCTGATTTCTTTTGTAGACTCGAAACCAATAAAAACAACTAGGATAACAAACCGGAGATTAAAATTAGTTTGCTTTAACGCACACTTGAGCCGATACCGGACCCAAAATGAAGAAGAAGAAACTCTCTAACCCACCATTTTTTGTTCGGTCCTAGGCTTTGCCTGTTTCATATTAAAAACAACCTGATGTACATACATGAAGCAAAAACATGCGTACGGCTTATGTACAGATATAATACATCGTGGTTATATACCTGGGATCATTCCAATTGCAATGGGCCATGGACTATCACCCAGGCCGAAGGCCTGAGGCCTGCTAATCTGTGCTGCTTCAGACAATGGTGGTGCATGTTTTTATTGTGGTGGAGTCAGGCCAGCTGTACAACCAATGGGTGTAAAGCAGTTGGGTGGAGTCAGGGAAACTAAACTCTGACCCACGTATAATATGTGATATTTTCTCAGTTTAAAAAGGGCATAAATCTGTGAAAAATTGACGAAACACCCTGAAACTCGAACTTGTTCTGTAACTTATCATAATAAAGCCTGTGCAAGGTTTCAGTTGAATATGGTAAAGGGTATGGGGGGAAAAAAAGTCTGAAAAACCACAGGTGGGACGGATGGACAGACGGAGAGCAAATCTATAGCCCCCTCCGGTGAAACTAAGGGGACTAATAAGCAGATGGTCCTTGATCCTGAGCTTTCTTACACTGGAGAGAGAAAAGCATGTTTTGTGGCAACTCTCATTTGCAATAATACAAAAGATCAGTCTTCCCTGCCGACATCATGCAATAAGACAAAAGGATAAATGATTACTCCCTTTCAAAATAGTTTGTGAATTGCACATACACCCTCCGATTCAATTTTGCCTTTCCTTCTCACTTTTATTTGACTCCAAAAATTAGATGGAACAACAGTTTGTATTGATAGCCTGGCATTATGATTAATTATAAAAACCTTTACAGACAAAAATGGAATTCTCCTGCACATCTCATGCAGCCATTGCTTCTTTTAGAATATGTCATGTTTTCCTTCCTGTTCCTTTCTCTACTTGAAAGCAAATGCAGTTCAACATACTGCTGCACAGCTATAGCCATGCATATGAAGGTTGAGCTTTTGTCAGTAAAAAAAACCACCTTTGTTCTCACCTGCTTCAGCCGACGCCATTTCGCCCTGCGGTTCTGAAACCAAGTCTTGACCTACACCCACAGCATGGAAGAGGCCATTATACAAGGAAATACAACGAAGCTCTATGCAGAAAGAAGCCATTCGGCCCATCATGCATGCACAATCAGCAAACATCTTAGTACTCCCCCATTCATACCAAGGGCAGATAGAGACCCCTGATTTAGGGTGGAGCCCAAGGTACAAACACCACAGTGAGTGCAGACTACAAGCTGTCACAGTGTAGCATTTAGCAGTCTGCTGTATGAACCATGGTGGGGGCTAAGGAGACAAAGCCCCCAGAAAGCTCTGGCATTTAAGTGGTTTGGAGAGGAACATCAGGGTAAATCGCATTAAAGCATGCACCATAAGATAACAAATATTGTCATCATAAAACTTCAGTACTTACTTTAATACAATTATCATACTCATAATCTCTATATAATTTGAGAAGTGTCTGTATGTTTGACTTCTGTGCACTTCTGAAACGATGGATGGAAAAAAATTGAAAACTGGTGGTTGTAGGTCTACTTGGGGTGTGCCCGCGATGGTTTTAGACCACAAATAAATGTCATAGCCCCGAGGTTTAGGGTGGGGGGGGGAGGGGGCAAGTTCTCTATGTAAATGTGTATCATATAGTGATGCTTCCAGTGTAAGGGGTATGATAAGTCATAATGAAACACCTGAATTCTCTGCATGAAACCAGACATAAAAGTGGGGGAATTATGAACAATGTGTGCATGTCATTGATTGTTATCTCCATAATTTGGGTTTCAGAAAGTGGAATGGAGTCCTCCCAGGACTCGAAGTTTCCATATTCATTTTGGTGGAGGATTGTAATTTGTGAGCTGAGTTGTGTTGTTCTCAGAGTTTTGTTCCTCTTTTCGGGATCATCACTGATCCTTGGACAGCCTCCAACTGTAGTTAATTTGTGGTAATGTTCCCAGGGATGGTTTGTATAATCATTGTGAGGTTCTTCTTTCACATTCCCGTTGCTCCAATTATTACTGGCACAATTTTGGCGTTCTCCAGCTTCCAGGATCTTTTCACTTCATTCTTGAAGTCTTGACATTTGGTCATTTTCTTGATTTCAGAGTTATTTACATCAAAATCACTGGGTACTGAAAACTCAATTAGCAATACCTTCTTTCCCTTTTTGTATCTGAGTACTATGTTCGGTCAAAGTGATTTGTTTTCTTTGTTCACGCTGGATGGGATCACCAGATGAGCATTACTTCCCTGTTTTCAGTGTTCGGTTTTCATTCATGATTACACAAATTTTCTGAAAATGGGATATTAAAACTTTTGCAGATGTGCGAGATGTGCCACATTACTACTCTACATACCTTGTTGTGCCTTTATGTGTACAGCTGTTCAGACTTGAGATTCTTTACATCCCGATAGGAGTTGGCTCGTGCTTTCTGTTTCTACCTTGCAAAATCTACACTTGTTTGATTGACTCAGTCTTGCCATTTTATTAAAGCCATTGGTATATTGTCCTTCATCTTCGGCATTTATTATGATTTGTCCTCCATCTCAGTTGAGTTGAGCTCTTGTTAGCCATTCAAATGAGCCTTCTTTGTTGATGCCAAATTTGTCCAACACTTTTTTTTTGTCCAAAACTTGTGGTCGTACTCAGGGTGTGAAAAGGAACATGTAGGCAGTACAAAAAAAAAATCACATTCACAGATGCCTCATATGTTTTAATGTGAAGATTATAAGAGAATACAACAAAGCAGAGATTGTGAGAATGATAAACAAAGCAAAGATTGATTTGTCAAAAATTGCAAATAAAAGCTCATATTCCCAGGGGTGGTGGGAGGTGGTATTACAGGTCATGATAAAATATGCCATAGACATCATCTATAGAGGTGAAGGAATTAAACTGTCCAGAAGGACAGGTTCTTTGCCAATTAGAAAAAGTAACACAAAGTATCTGACTCCTTCAGTAGTATATATATATATATATATATATATATATATATATATATTGTATAATATAATCTCTCTTCTTCTTTCAGCTGCTCCCGTTAGTGGTCGCCACAGCGGATCATCGTATTATCTGCATAGTGATTTGGCACAGGTTTTACGCCAGATTTTACACAGGTCCTGACGCAACCCTGGTCGCCTCTTACGACACAGGGATAGATATATGTATATATATAATAATATATTTTATATATATATTATATAATTATATGTGTATATAAACACACAGCCATTTTTACAGCCATTTTTCCCTGCTGAGCAGGGGTTAGCTTTCTTTAGGCAATGTTTTTTTTATGGCCGGATGCCCTTCCTGACACAACCTGGTCGGTTCTTACGACACACAGGGATATGGTACACCTATTCTAACGGGGCATACACCGGGACCAGGACACTGGTACTCATTTCGCCGACCTCGGAAGGATGACAGGCTGAGTCAACCTCCTGGTGTTCAGCGGCCAACTGGGCTTGAACTCAGGACCCTAGGATCCCACACCGCCACCCTAACCACTAAGCCAACACCAGGCAAGATATATATGTCTATACAGTGAGGCATATTATATATTATATAGGTAAACATGTGGAGTGTGCCGAGCACTTCCCCGATCCCCATTGGACACAGTCCTACAACAATGAATTTGGGGAGTGTTTGTCACACTCCACATGTTTCGATTTACCTGCCGATCACATCATGTGCCTTCTGGTTGAATAGTTTGAATTAGCAGGAAAACTCGACTGGATGGCAGATGGATGGTTGTTCTTTGCGGATGATGCAGTTTTACCATGTGAGACATAATCTGCAGTGATGCTCACCATAACAGTCAGGCGGTGCATCTGAAATTTCTGCACATCTATATATCTATATCTATATCTATATAAATCTAGATATATCTCGATATCTCGATATCTCTATCTATCTCCATATCTCTATATCTCTATCTCCATATCTCCATATCTCTATATTTATATCTATATCTCTATATCTCTATATCTCTATATCTCTATATCTCTATATCTCTATA
>CM068953.1:160419745-160432635 GCA_035128595.1 Eptatretus atami | reverse complement strand
AAACAATATACTGTATGTATATATATATACTGTATATATACTGTATATATATATTGTACTGTGCATATACTGTATATACGAGGTGTGTTCAAAAGTATCCAACCTTAATTTTCGTGCGTAAACAAATGAAGCTAGGGAGGCGTGGTTTGATGCACGTATGTAGGCTATCCTAATCCGTATGCGTGAATATTTTCCGCCTGCAGAAGCTGTCAGTCGCCGACAGACCGCCATGAGTGAGGAAGTGTAAGTGAGCGCCGTCGGATTTTCGTTTTGACAAAATGACTATGACATCAGAGTTATTAATAAACTCCTCTCCATCTTTGGAGTCCCTCCTATGTTTTAAGTTTCACATCAATCGGACAAGCAGTTGCAGAAAAAAAAGTGAAGTGAAAATAAATAGAGAAGGGGCATTACAAGAGTCTCACAACCCTTTGGAGTGAGACTAAAAAGGCAAGATTTTAGAAAGAAATGGGGAGGGGGGGGGGGTAGCGCTTAGACAGCAGACCTGTGGCAGACCACCACGGTGCAGACTGGCAGGTAGCAGGAAAAGCACAACCACAACCACAGTTTGTCAAGAGGACCAGATAATGTGGATGTTCAGCATGACACAAATTGGGAGGTGTGCAAGTGGCCAAGAGGGTGCAAAGTCATGATAGCTCAAGCAAGTGTAAAACGGAGGCTCAAGTGAGTACACCATAACCAAAATGACTTCCTCGTGTGTCAAGAAGTGCATCTCATTCTCCACCTCTTCCCCTAGTAGCCATGAGCCAATCACTTGCTACAAACAAGTCACAGGCCAAGACTAGTTGGGGGGGGAGGGGGTTTGGGAGTGTGTGAGGGACGTGAGATGGGGTTGGCTATCTTGTCAATGCAACACTGTAGATGTGCGATGTGATTAAAGTTTGATCTGACAGAAAACTACGTGTGCTTTGTTTGGACTCGGCGTGTGTTGAATGAGGGGAGTAATTCCTTCCAAAGTGGCATAGCTTTATTACTTTTCTTCTCAGCCATTCCAAGCTAACCTTTACATCATACTCATTTTCCAAATATAACCAGAGAGATAAAATTCAAACTTTTCAGAAAGATGAATATTTGAGGTTAATAAATGTGAATACCCCAAGGAAGGTCAATTCATAACTGTGCTCCGGAAGATACACCCACAGAATGCCTTCAAATATGCCAATACAGTCCTGTTTTAGACTGGGAAATTCCCCTGCAAAATTTAATCAACCCAGGCTGATGTGGGCAACCAAAAATAGGTCACTGGTAAAAACATTGCAAAAGGGTGCAGCCTGAGGCATAAGAGATGCTGACATTTTGTTGAGCTGGTTTTGCATTCTCCCTCATTTTTGACATGAGGTACAAAAATATCTTTAAGCAGTGAAGCCGCTTCAATATTTGGGTATTGTCCTTCCTTCCATCCATCCGACTCCATCAAGATTAAGAAAAATAACCTTTCTAACTCTCGTGTTTAATTTACAGCGTTATAAAGGGTAATTATAATAGGTTCTAATGGGTTATAAAGGGTAATTCTAGAAGGTTCTACAGGGTAATTGTAATGGGTCCCAAATAGTAATTCTAAACGGTAATTCTAATGGTTCTAAAGGGTATTCTCGAGGGCTCTGCCGGGGGGGGGGGGGATTCTAATGGGTTCTTAATGGTAATATTAAAGGGTATTCTTAATGGGTTCTAAATGTAATTCTAATGGTTTCTACAGGGTAGTTCTAATGGGTTCTAAATAGTATTTCTCAAGGGTTATTCTAATAGTTTCCACAGGGTAATTCTAATGGGTTCTAAATAGTAATTCTAAAGGGTAATTCTAATGGTTTCTACAGGGTAGTTCTAATGGGTTCTAATGGGTTCTAAAGGTAATTCTTAATGGTTCTTCAGGTTAGTTATCATGGGTTCTAAATAGTATTTCTAAAGGGTTATTCTTATGGTTTCTACAGGTTAGTTCTAATGGGTTCTAAATAGTATTTCTACAGGTGTCTAATGGGTTCTAAATAGTATTTCTAAAGGGTAATTCTAATGGTTTCTAAAGGGTAATTCTAAAGGATGATTCTAATGTGTAAATCCAGACGTTTCTAAAGGGTAATTCTAATGGGTTCTAAGTGGTTCTAAAGGGTAATTTTAAAGTGTTCTAAAGGGTGACTCAAAGGGTAATTCTAAATGGTGATTCAAAGGGTGATTCCAAAAGGGTGATTCTAAAGGTGATTCTAAAGGGTGATTTTCTAAGGGTGATTCTAAAGGGATTCTAAAGGTGTGATTCAAAGGGTGATTCTAAAGGTGATGATTCTAAAGGGTGATTCAAAAGAGGTGATTCTAAGGGTGATTCTAAAGGGTGATTCTAAAGGGTGATTCAAAAGGGTGATTCTAAAGCGTGATTCTAAAGGGTGATTTAAAGGGTGATTCAAAAGGTTATTCAAAAGGGTGATTCTAAAGGGTGATTCTAGAGGGTGATTTGAAAGGTTAATTCTAAAGTGTCCTGAAGGGTAGTTTGACAGGGTAATTCTAAAGGGTGATTCCATTAGTAATCTCAGGGGTTCTAAAAGGTAATTCTAAAGGTGATTCTGAAGGGTGATTCGAAAGGTTAATTTTAAAGTGTTCTTAAGGGCTCTAAGGGTAGTTTGACAGGGTAATTCTAGACGAGAGAATAATTCTAAAGGGTTTGAAGGGGTAATTATAATGGGTTTAATTCATTTCTAGGCTTTTCCTATTTCATATTAAAAATGCCGAACTGGACCACTTCCTTCGGACATGGGTGTGATTTTTTTCTTTCCTAACAAATACCTCGTCAAGAAACAAATATGTTACTATTGAAACTTTTCTTTAATCAAAGTAACTGGAGCTAGCTTATGTATAATCTACGTGCTTTATTGTGGTGGGAAACTACATCAAAGCCTATCACAGGAGTCACAACAATTAGCCAAACAAGCTGCACATAACCATACACAATTAAGGAGTCTTCCCTGGAAAAACATTGCATTGATGTCTTTCCTGATAGTATGAGCCAATATGCTGCTTACACCTGCAGCAAGAAGAGAAGAGGAGTGAGAAAATTAAATCAAATGCAGAATTTGTCCTGTACGAGGCAAGTAGCCAAGGGCCAGACCAAAGTATCAAGAGAAGCTAAACAGAGAAGTCGATAGGTTAATTAAAGAATAAGAGTCAAAAAATCTGGAAAAGAAAAGTGGAGGATAGAATAATGCAGAGGAAGTGTAAATAAGGAAACTTGTGACATTTTCAACATCCCCATGACTACTATCCTAGGGCCGAATCAACGAAGCATTCTCTGTTCAGATCTACAAGTTGCCATGAAGAGTTCACTGCTGAATAGCCGAAGAAAAGAATGGTTGTCCTCCATAAAATGGTTCATGAGTTTGGGGTGAAAATATCAGAACAAAACCAAAAGAAAGCAAGAATGGACTGCCTAACTGAGGAATCTGTGAATAGCATTAAAAAAAAATTCTGTGAATATGCCATCGAATGTGTGCTTATGCATCTACCACGTAACTTGTTCATGACACTTAAAGTTATAACCAGAATGTCCCAGGGATTCCACCATACTCCAAAGACTCCCCTGCCTCCTGTTTGATATCAGCAGAGGATGAAGATTGTGGTTTGGTGAATGTGGTCATGAGAAGTATGGTTCCAGGACCTGCACCCCTTGCTAGATGATGAAGTCCTGAAAGAGATACCAGTGAAGTGCAATTCATGGCAGGAAATCTGTGAAGGCTGAGCAAGGAAGGATATACTGGAACAATGAGAGACCTTTGTACCTATATCTGTTTGATCACCCATAAATTCTGAAGCATTGCTTTGTGAGGAGGAAGCAGGCACACAGTTATGAAGCAGACTAAGTTGAAGCTTCTCAAGCTGACTCAACCATTGCTTCTTACAGATGAGTTATGCGGAAAATATTATACTTGTGTAGATCAGGACAAGGTGAAGTCCGCTCATTGGAATCAAGCCTAGGTGACCCTGTATGCATCAGTCACATGATTCAGAGGGAGCGTATATTCCTACATCATAGTCAGTGATGATATGCGACATGAGAAAAATGGACCCATAATATTCATGGACGAGATGTTATCATCAAAGCCAGAGGATGTTGAGAAGGTTAGAGTGTGGACAGATGGACCTGCTGAGAGTTTAAGAACAAGTTTGTAATGGCTGCTATCAAGCTTCTTTCTGAACAACATGGTATCAAACTTCTCCGAAACTTCAGTGCTACTCGTCACAGCAATGGGCCTGTGGATGGCATTGGACAGCACTAAGATGCTCTGCGACTGTTCAGATGAAAACAAGGAAGTGACTTTCATCAATCAGTTCAACAGTCAACAATGCCAATGAGGTTTTTCTGAGTTACTTGAACGAAAGTGGTAACCTTTATAATTGCCATCTGACCATGACCACTCACAGCAGCCCATCGAGGATATAATCTGTGAAATGTCAAACCCAAGCTAGTAAACAACAGGGTCAACTCACATTTCCAGCAGCCAGTCTTGAGAAAGTCAGGAACAGAGCACTGACATGCCAGAAATCAAAACTGTTTATTTAAAGTCTCCGCAAGTATTGGATTAGAGAACCTTCTTCACACTTTGAATTTGGAATGTAATTTGTTTGACATTTTATACATCAACATGATCTGCAACTGAGAACATCTTGTCAAACTTTATCATTCAAAGTATTGGACTTGAATCTTTTTGGGGGAAATGGGAGGTTAATGTTAAAAATAAATGAAAATATAAAACTTGAGCACTCCGTTTCATATTGGTCGTGCTACTCATAATGGAAGTGATCACATTTTGTTCTTACAAGAGTCACATACTTTTATTGCTCTCCAAGAAGAGGGGTTTATTAATTTTGATAGCTTGTCTAATATATAAATGTTCAAACCTATTTTGCAAGACAAATGACTTATCTGTCCTCGGAGGCACCAAATGAGCAAAACTTTGAACCAATCATCACCTTTCTCATGTAAAAAGCCTTTCTCTTTCAGCCCCTCCTCAAAACTATGTATAGCTTGGCCCAGGATCAATCTAGTTATAGCCTATACCCTCTCCATGGCAACTACATTCTTCCTCAGATGTGTGACCAAAAACTGTCCATAATATTTCGAGATGATGCCTCATCTAAATTATTGCACAGCATAAACACCATCACTTTGAATTATAATTTACCCCCTTAGGAATGCAAACGAAAAACCTGTTCGCTTTACCTATGGCTACCTGTGATTCACGTCTGTCTGCTTACCCTGCATATCTATTACCACCCTCTCAGTGACAGGGTGAAAAGGGAGGAAAAATGACGCTCGGGGAAAGATCTCAAATTTCTGCCTTTCAAAATGGTCATTGGCCTACTAAGTGTGCAGTTGTAGTTGTGACTGTGATCACCTCTTCCTCGCCTTCAATGAGGCAAACTCATTCACAGCTTCAAAGTCAATTAACCAAACTAGTTCATACTCAATAGAGAGGATGGCTAGATTACTCAGCCAAGAGTGGCTCATTGTGTGGATCTGAGGGGAGGCCTCAATCAGTTTCAGTTTGGAGAGCTCCTCCCACATGCTTCAATGCTCACACACATGGGTGATAAATGTCCTCAACATGATGATTAAGTTCGGGGAGAATTCCTCGAATCCCCACTTTACAACTTATTCAAGGATTTCATTTGTCCTCCGAGCCTGGTGTTGGCTTAGTGGCTGGGCGGCGGCTTGGATCCAGGATCCTGAGTTCAAGCCCCGTGGGCTGCTGATTAATACACCAGGGGGTTGACTCAGCCTGTCATCCTTCCAAGTCGGCAAAATGAGCACCAGGTACTGGTAAGGGGACACTGCATCAGTGGCAAAAAGCCGCGTCCCAACCAATGATGCAAACAGACAGCCACAGGCTGCACTCGATAGCCATTTGTCCTCAGTCCACCATTTCCTTCCCAGCGGTTTTCATCACACATTTTGATGTGTCGATGAAGATGATGAATCTCCCTCTGTAGCTCGCTGGTAATGATGTCGTCGTACGTCTCTGTGAGATGGTGGATTTCCATGGCAATGTGCTGTCATTGGATTGTTCCATCAGGTAACTAAGTGACATGAGAACCCAAACTTAATGTTCATATCACTAATCTGATGGGGTGTGTCAGGTTTTTCCTCATGGAGCCGATCCAAGATTTCATAGTGCTCCCGTTTGATCTCATCTTGCAATGAGAGACCTGTGTCCATAGTGTCTTCAACTGACATTTCTCCTTTCTCCTTATGCACTGCTCTATGGAGATTCCCATTTGCATGCAAAAATTTGGTGGACTTGCTGTTCACCTCCTCTGCAATGTTTATCCCGCTCACTTTTGGAAAAAAATTAAAAAGAAGGGCCCCCAACTTGGCAGCAGAGGCATCTAACCTAGCCCAGCCATTTGAAGAATGTTTTTGCCTGTCATTAATCGCAGTAGCACTGGCTTAAAAAGAATAGGTTGCGGTGAAAATGAATGTCATCATGCTATTCAACAAAATAGCAGCATCTGACTGTGTGTCTTGTGTCTCGGCATTATCATGAAGCTGCTCCAGGACTTCGGATATTTCTCCAGCTCGGACCATACAGTGTGAGTGCATTGTGCTTGGAGCTCCATCGGGTCTCGCAACTCGCTTCACCGTCTTCCCTGGACCGAACTGCTTGAAGAATTTCCACCAGTGAATCGAGACAGAGAAAAACTTGTGAAGTTGCTCGACTGTCCTGAAAAAACAATCACGGCATTCATTGTAGTTGCAGGTGAGTGACCCCAGACAAGTGGAGGAATGGTTGGCACAGGGAATGAAGACAGCTTTTCGTTTGATATCGGTGATTCCATTGAACCCACAGTGAACCCTGGCCATCACAGCGGATTGTCGCACCCTTGACCAGGGAGTACTGGTGGAACAGCTAATGATGGTAAATTAACGCATGCCTACAGTTTAACAACATCAATGTCGTTGAAGGCTTGGCTTCCCGGAAGGGAATGAGTCAACGAGATGCAGAGTGGTAGAGTTCGTTTTCGAGTTAGTTTTCCGGCACGTCCCATGCCCATTTTGCCTGCCCTCTCTCCAGTACAACGTTAGCCAAACCATGTCCAGCGGAGCCGAGGGTGAGGCCATCTGCACAATTTACCCTTCCTGCGCTCCCACCAATGTCCTGGTGTTCTTACCGAGTCTGTAATGCATGTGGGGGAAAAGGTCCTCAGAAGTGTAGATAGATCATAGTGCAACAAATTTGCCGCCCCCTAAAGTGCTGCTCGGGGCTGTCACACTCCTCACCCTCCTCTCATGCATCAATGCACCTCAAGATCCTTCTTCCTGTGTCACATGCTCCAGAGTGACCCTTGTATTATGCAATCGTTATTTTCATGATTCTTACTGGCAACTCCAGAATCTTACATTTCCTTGTGTTAAACTAATTTGCAATATTTTGCTAAGTCCGTTAAAGTCCTCATCTCGCTGTCTATCTTACCTCCAAGCTTCGTGTCATCTGTAAATTTGGAAAGCCCACTCTTAACCCGAATGTAGAAATCATTGATGTGAATTATGAATATTAATGGTCCTAGAAATGATCTCTGGGGTAACACACTACTTAAATCCTCTTAATCAGATATCCTCCCATTCACAGTCTTCTTTGTTTCCTATTACTAAGGAGCCTGTTCTTGGCTTAACGGTTAAGGTGGCTGGCTAAAAGATATTAGGGTCTTGAGTTTGAGCCATGGCCCTTCATTGCGTTGAAATAACACCAGGTGGGTTGACTCAGCCTGTCATCCTTCATAGGTTGACAAAATGAGTACCAGCTTAATGTCCCAGCATCACGGCACAGCTGCACTTCCAGGAAATGATACAACCAGCAGCTGCAGGCTGCATACGAAACAACAACATTTCTGAGGCAGTTTCCAATCCAGTTGGCTTCACTACCAGCCACTCCACAAGCCCTCACCCCAGCAAAGGCCTTTTGTGTGGTACCTTATCAAATGCTGTTTGAAAACGAAAACTACATCCACTCATTCTTCCACATCCACCCTGTCAGAAACTGCGCTCATGTAACTCAATAGCAAACAATATTTATTGAAGCATACAAGTTCTCTTTGCATAAACCACAACAAGTAATCAAACAAATAAGAATTTAAACTGAAATAAAATTTTAACGACTACAAAACCTGGTCATCGCCAAACATTTGGTGTGTGTGTGTGATGTGTTGTGTGTGTTGTGTGTGTGTGTGTGTGTGTGTGTACATAATTATGTACTTAAGCACAGAGATCAACTCAGATTATATAGTCAGAATATCTTCAGTGACACAGAGTAAATAATTATGGACATAAATGTCCAGTTACAGACACCACCAATAGATCGTAAATAATGTTCGATCTCAACATGATAGCGGAGATAAAGATCAATACGCGAACAAAACAAGTCCAAAGTGGTTTTGGCAAAATGTTAAAAATAATTGGAGAGATGATGAAGAGATATTCCAATACAATACATAGAACCTATTCTGGATATGATGGGCTATAAAATGATAAAATACACAAGATAAACGACAATACTTAAGTAGTGGAAAGAAAATTCATACTCAAATAAATGTATGATAACAAATGATCAAAGAAGATAAAACCAGAGTGATGTCGATGGCACGCCATCACAAATCCCCATGCTTTCCACTTAGAGCAAAGTTGAAAGATGACAAAAGTTCCACCAGGAAAGACCCAATATCAAATTTGGAGTTAAATTTTTTTCACATTTTACCCTGTGACCCAAAGCCCCACCCCTTGGGACATGAACCAGGGTGAAATCCCAAAAACTGTTACATATTTCATGCATCCCCCAGTGTTGATTGCAGATACAAAGTCTTATTTTTAAAATGTTTAACATGTTCCCGTAATTGCATTTCTCGTTATTTGACCTTTGACCAATCCCGAGGGGGCGGGCCAAAATGTCACTGCTCTTACACCTTCGTGCCATGTGGTGATCATAACGACCAAGTTTGGTGAATTTCTTCCCAACCGTTTAGGAGTAGATAGCGTAAGATGGAACGGACAGACAGTAGACAGAGCAGTTGGAGGCCCCTGTGTGTTTTTTCAAAAAGTGTGGGGATAATAACACAACATAATGAGGTGTCGAGTAAAGTTCCAGAAACACACCAACAGAAGAACCACCAAGGGTTGTGTACACCTTTTAAAGTGCATTCAAAGAAGGATGTTCAAATATAAAGAATTAGAACATTCTATATACATAGAGGGAATGGTCGATACAGGTAGAATGAATATCATAACCCTCATTTCAATTGTAAACATTCCATATTTAAAGATTCACATCATAAACCATATCATCACAGGTGATCTCAGAATCATGAAAGATTTTTTTTAAAATGAGCATTGCTAAAAATGGACGAAAATATTTTGACAAAAGGATTATCGAGAATAAAGTAATGGAGCTTCTAACAATAGGACTGAGTGAATGAATGAGAGAACAAATTGAGAAACAAAAAATTACTGAAGGGAGAGAGAGAAAAATACAAATGGTTTTATGGTTCGAGGAGGAGAGACTTGTAAAATGAGAGTTGTTGATTTGAAATACAAAGTTTGAATAAATAATCTGAATGTAATTTCAGCAATCTGGAGAGACTTGATTGTTTTGAAACAGCTTCAAACAAAATATGTTGTTGTTCCTATTACAAGGCAAGTAATTGGTAGTTTTCAATGACGCCATACACTTTCGGGACGTTTGCTGTATACCAGCATTTTGGAGGTGAAAAGAAACAAACAAAAGAACGTACAAAATTTCATTGGTGTATTCAAACTTTGCTAGTACCTTGAACAAAGTCAGTAGAGAGAGAGATAGCAGGACAATATTAATCTAATTTTCAACGACACAGATCCTGACAAAATTGACAAAACCGAGTTGTTCGGTGACATCGAGAATGGGCAGGTGTCATGTATTCAGACACTGTCAACTTTGGTTGTATTCAACTAGTGTTTATACCTTGGGCAACTTAAATCATAAAAGGACTGGACATACAATCAGTTCATTTGTGGATGGGTTCAGGATGTTACCGATCGATTAAACAACTCATTTCGGAGAATAAAACAAGGGCCCCTAACTTGCGGCAGACTTTAGTGCACAAGGACGCCATTCTAGTTTGTAGGTGATGCGTCGGCAAAATTCACGTGCATGACGTCAGGATCATGCACATCTTAGGCCAGAGTGCTCCGTTCATTAAATTTCACAGGGGGGGTCATGAGGTGTTTCTCAGAACCACTTCCCTGACCTCCGAACCTGAAAACGACAGCCAACGATAACTTCATAGCTCGACGGGGTTGCTGGGGCATCTGTGTACACCAGTTGGGACAACTAGCTCAAGCAGGCCCTTGCGCCAGCGTCACATTACCTACCAGTGACTAGCGATGTACCTCAAACTGAGGACCGCGCTCTCAATGTCCCACCTGTCTTGATATTGCATACAGCTGAGAAAGACTGTTAGGGGACATTGGCTATTCTACTGGAGTGAATCACTGGGTATAAAGTGCCGTCTCTAAATAAATTATGTCCAACTATGCTGAACCAATGATGTAAAGGACAACGGGCAGGTTTGAAACCAGTTTACCAAATAAAGCATGTATTTACAGGCACAATAATTACAAGCATGTATTTAAGCAGATATGCAAGGCAAAGACATAGGAGAAGTAGTTGCCCTTCGCACGTAAGCCCCTGACAAATCTTACTTCTCTACAAAACAGAAGACAGCCTGCGGCGCCATCACAATCATCTGGGAAGCAGAAGGAGAATAAGCAGGTGGAGAGAGCGGGGCACTGGTTCGACTCCAGGCTCACCTCATGCAGACAGGTGGGCCTGAGTCAATCCCAAAGGAAAGTGAAGGGGAGAGGGGAGGAATATATATAGTGTTGGGTGCTATGTTGGGAATGCTTGTGTGTAAGTTTGGTTTGGAGTCACCATGCTTAAGGATTACGTGGGTACATCTGCCCCCAGAAGCCCTTTGGTCGCACCACTCGTTCAAGCAACAACTTGTAGAGGCTGCTCATGGTTTAGCAGTTAGTTTGTAGAAGGCAATGGCTGATGAACGCAACAGCTCAAGAAGGAACAGCTCATGCAGGCAACAGCTCATTGCAGGCAGCTCCTGAGGAAACAGCTTGTGCAGGCAGCTCATGAGGCAACAGCTTGTGCAGGGCTCATGAGGCACAGCTAATGGCAGAGACTCCCCTTGGACAGACAGACAGTCCTCGATCACTCGCTCATCCGATTTTATGGGGCTGCGTGGGACATGGCAACGGCACCCTTGAGGCCCCCTTACCACTCGCTGCTCACTTCCCATTGCTTTCCAGCTCGCCGAGTCTTCGAGAGTCTTCCAGAAGGTCCGTCGGAACTGGTATATAACACTCTTCTGGAATAATCTTCTGTGAATATGCCACATGAATCCCTCCATTTTAGCACTGTGATTGACTTTTACTGTGAGAATGTTGTTTTGCGTTTTAAATGGGAAAAGTGCAGAGAGGAAAGAATTCATTTACTTGAGGATCAAATGTTGCGAATGGTGCAGGATTATTTTGGCCCATGCAGGGTTTGATGGGTGAAGGGTGTTGGAGGAATGGAAGATAGCTGCAAGGAAGCGAAAAGGTGAGGGATTGGAGATGATGTTGGGATTTCAAGGATGGATGGAAATTCGGAAAGTGGAGAAGTTGAATGGAAGTTGGGAATCAAACAAGGGAAAGAGCCACACTACACCCACACAACACATATTCCCATCAGGTCAAGTCAGGTATGGACCATGCGGTGGAGCAGCGCGTCACTACATCCACTTTCACCAGTACATCAGGGACCTCCAGCTGGCCATCCCCAGGCAGATGCCTGGCCATCCCATCTCCTTGAAATGCTGATCAACCTTCTGCAACCAGGAGGCATGTGGTCGGCCCATTGGCCCTCCACAGCTCCCTCACTGAGAGATCTGGTGAGCAGGATCGTCAGGAAAATGAGCACATGTCCATACAGCTGCAGTTGACGCTCACGGAAAATGCAAGGTAACAAATCACATTAGATCTCTCTCAAGCAACTGCCTCATTGGACACAATGCATGACAGTTATAGCAAGGATTCTCCGAAGAGACCTGGTACCAAAGGAATTAAGTCGCCATCTCAGATCCCTGTTCAGATTCCAAGTCTCACATCCGTTAGAGTCATTGAGCACCAAGGACCTGAGGACTCGACTTTCACCTCCTGCACAGGTACTGGCAGTGCCATACCCATGATCCACTGAATCCATGATCCCCAGGCCCGACCAAGACATCCATTGATCTCTGGCTCACAGCAGCAGAGACATTATATCATGCCAAGGTATGAGAACTCTCCGTGACCTCAACATCATCGCCAAAAACAGGTACAGAAACATAGCAGCATCCAACATGTCATTGAAAGCGTGGATGGTTAGTTTGACTCGAAACTGTGTACCAGCAGCTCTGACTCCTCATTCAGCACCTCAAGGCCCGAAGAGATATCCAGAGTCTCCACAAGATGACTGCATCATCTGCAAAATCAAGGTCAGAGATCTTGACATTCCAAACGATGCACCATAGCTTGATCTCTCTTCCCCGACAGACCGCCGATGAGTGAGGAAGTGTAAGTGAGCGCCGTCGGATTTTCGTTTTTGACAAAATGACTATGACATCAGAGTTATTAATAAACTCCTCTCCATCTTTGGAGTCCCTCCTATGTTTTAAGTTTCACATCAATCGGACAAGCAGTTGCAGAAAAAAACTCCCCCCCCCAACTAGTCTTGGCCTGTGACTTGTTTGTAGCAAGTGATTGGCTCATGGCTACTAGGGGAAGAGGTGGAGAATGAGATGCACTTCTTGACACACGAGGAAGTCATTTGATC
>CM068953.1:160406114-160419430 GCA_035128595.1 Eptatretus atami | reverse complement strand
GGGGGTTTGGGAGTGTGTGAGGGACGTGAGATGGGGGTTGGCTATCTTGTCAATGCAACACTGTAGATGTGCGATGTGATTAAAGTTTGATCTGACAGAAAACTACGTGTGCTTTGTTTGGACTCGGCGTGTGTTGAATGAGGGGAGTAATTCCTTCCAAAGTGGCATAGGCTTTATTACTTTTCTTCTCAGCCATTCCAAGCTAACCTTTACATCATACTCATTTTTCCAAATATAACCCAGGAGATAAAATTCAAACTTTTTCAGAAAGATGAATATTTGAGGTTAATAAATGTGAAATACCCCAAGGATAGGTCAATTCATAACTGTGCTCCGGGAAGATACACCCACAGAATGCCTTCAAATATGCCAATACAGTCCTGTTTTAGACTGGGAAATTCCCCTGCAAAATTTAATCAACCCAGGCTGATGTGGGCAACCAAAAAATAGGTCACTGGTAAAAACATTGCAAAAGGGTGCAGCCTGAGGCATAAGAGATGCTGACATTTTGTTGAGCTGGTTTTGCATTCTCCCTCATTTTTGACATGAGAGTACAAAAAGTATCTTTAAGCAGTGAAGCCGCTTCAATATTTGGGTATGTCCTTCCTTCCATCCATCCGACTCCATCAAGATTAAGAAAAATAACCTTTCTAACTCATCGTGTTTAATTCTACAGCGTTATAAAGGGTAATTATAATAGGTTCTAATGGGTTATAAAGGGTAATTCTAGAAGGTTCTACAGGGTAATTGTATGGGTTCAAATAGTAATTCTAAACGGTAATTCTAATGGGTTCTAAAGGGTAATTCTCGAGGGCTCTGCGGGGGGGGGGGGGGGGGGGGGGGGGATTCTAAGGGTTCTAATGGCAATTATTAAAGGGTAATTCTAATGGGTTCTAAATAGTAATTCTAATGGTTTCTACAGGGTAGTTCTAATGGGTTCTAAATAGTATTTCTCAAGGGTATTTCTAATAGTTTCCACAGGGTAATTCTAATGGGTTCTAAATAGTAATTCTAAAGGGTAATTCTAATGGTTTCTACAGGGTAGTTCTAATGGGTTCTAATGGGTTCTAAAGGGTAATTCTAATGGTTTCTTCAGGTTAGTTATCATGGGTTCTAAATAGTATTTCTAAAGGGTTATTCTTATGGTTTCTACAGGTTAGTTCTAATGGGTTCTAAATAGTATTTCTACAGGTGTTCTAATGGGTTCTAAATAGTATTTCTAAAGGGTAATTCTAATGGTTTCTAAAGGGTAATTCTAAAGGATGATTCTAATGTGTAAATCCAGACGTTTCTAAAGGGTAATTCTAATGGGTTCTAAGTGGTTCTAAAGGGTAATTTTAAGTGGTTCTAAAGGGTGAACTTAAAGGGTAATTCTAAATGGTGATTCAAAAGGGTGATTCAAAAGGGTGATTCTAAAGGGTGATCTAAGGGTGATTCTAAAGGGTGATTCTAAAGGGTGATTCTAAAGGGTGATTCAAAAGGGTGATTCTAAAGCGTGATTCTAAAGGGTGATTCAAAAGGGTGATTCTAAAGGGTGATTCTAAAGGGTGATTCTAAAGGGTGATTCAAAAGGGTGATTCTAAAGCGTGATTCTAAAGGTGATTCTAAAGGGTGATTCAAAAGGGTGATTCAAAGGGTGATTCTAAAGGGTGATTCTGAGGGTGATTTGAAAGTTAATTCTAAAGTGTCCTGAAGGGTAGTTTGACAGGGTAATTCTAAAGGGTGATTCCATATAGTAATTCTCAGGGTTCTAAAGGATAATCTAAAGGGTGATTCTGAAGGGTGATTCGAAAGGTTAATTTTAAAGTGTTCTTAAGGGCTCTAAAGGGTAGTTTGACAGGGTAATTCTAGACGAGAGAATAATTCTAAAGGGTTTGAAGGGGGTAATTATAATGGGTTTAATTCATTTCTAGGCTTTTCCTATTTCATATTAAAAATGCCGAACTGGACCACTTCCTTCGGACATGGGTGTGATTTTTTTCTTTCCTAACAAATACCTCGTCAAGAAACAAATATGTTACTATTGAAACTTTTCTTTAATCAAAGTAACTGGAGCTAGCTTATGTATAATCTACGTGCTTTATTGTGGTGGGAAAAACTACATCAAAGCCTATCACAGGAGTCACAACAATTAGCCAAACAAGCTGCACATAACCATACACAATTAAGGAGTCTTCCCTGGAAAAAACATTGCATTGATGTCTTTCCTGATAGGTATGAGCCAATATGCTGCTTACACCTGCAGCAAGGAAGAGAAAGAGGAGTGAGAAAATTAAATCAAATGCAGAATTTGTCCTGTACGAGGCAAGTAGCCAAGGGGCCAGACCAAAGTATCAAGAGAAGCTAAACAGAGAAGTCGATAGGTTAATTAAAGAATAAGAGTCAAAAAAATCTGGAAAAGAAAAGTGGAGGATAGAATAATGCAGAGGAAGTGTAAATAAAGGAAACTTGTGACATTTTCAACATCCCCATGACTACTAGTCCTAGGGCCGAATCAACGAAGCATTCTCTGTTCAGATCTACAAGTTGCCATGAAGAGTTCACTGCTGAATAGCCGAAGAAAAAGAATGGTTGTCCTCCATAAAATGGTTCATGAGTTTGGGGTGAAAATATCAGAACAAAACCAAAAGAAAGCAAGAATGGACTGCCTAACTGAGGAATCTGTGAATAGCATTAAAAAAAAAAATTCTGTGAATATGCCATCGAATGTGTGCTTATGCATCTACCACGGTAACTTGTTCATGACACTTAAAGTTATAACCAGAATGTCCCAGGGATTCCACCATACTCCAAAGACTCCCCTGCCTCCTGTTTGATATCAGCAGAGGATGAAGATTGTGGGTTTGGTGAATGTGGTCATGAGAAGTATGGATTCCAGGACCTGCACCCCTTGCTAGATGATGAAGTCCTGAAAGAGATACCAGTGAAGTGCAATTCATGGCAGGAAATCTGTGGAAGGCTGAGCAAGGAAGGATATACTGGAACAATGGAGGACCTTTGTACCTATATCTGTTTGATCACCCATAAATTTCTGAAGCATTGCTTTGTGAGGAGGAAGCAGGCACACAGTTATGAAGCAGACTAAGTTGAAGCTTCTCAAGCTGACTCAACCATTGCTGTCTTACAGATGAGATTATGCGGAAAATATTATACTTGTGTAGATCAGGACAAGGTGCAGTCCGCTCATTGGAATCAAGCCTAGGTGACCCTGTATGCATCAGTCACATGATTCAGAGGGAGCGTATATTCCTACATCATAGTCAGTGATGATATGCGACATGAGAAAATGGACCCATAATATTCATGGACGAGATGTTATCATCAAAGCCAGAGGATGTTGAGAAGGTTAGAGTGTGGACAGATGGACCTGCTAGAGAGTTTAAGAACAAGTTTGTAATGGCTGCTATCAAGCTTCTTTCTGAACAACATGGTATCAAACTTCTCCGAAACTTCAGTGCTACTCGTCACAGCAATGGGCCTGTGGATGGCATTGGGACAGCACTAAGATGCTCTGCGACTGTCAGATGAAAACAAGGAAGTGACTTTCATCAATCAGTTCAACAGTCAACAATGCCAATGAGGTTTTTCTGAGTTACTTGAACGAAAGTGGTAACCTTTATAATTGGCCATCTGACCATGACCACTCACAGCAGCCCATCGAGGATATAATCTGTGAAATGTCAAACCCAAAGCTAGTAAACAACAGGGGTCAACTCACATTTCCAGCAGCCAGTCTTGAGAAAGTCAGGAACAGAGCACTGAACATGCCAGAAATCAAAACTGTTTATTTAAAGTCTCCGCAAGTATTGGATTAGAGAACCTTCTTCACACTTTGAATTTGGAATGTAATTTGTTTGACATTTTATACATCAACATGATCTGCAACTGAGAACATCTTGTCAAACTTTGATCATTCAGAAGTATTGGACTTGAATCTTTTTTGGGGGAAAATGGGAGGTTAATGTTAAAAATAAATGAAATATAAAACTTGAGCACTCCGTTTCATATTGGTCGTGCTACTCATAATGGAAGTGATCACATTTTGTTCTTACAAGAGTCACATACTTTTATTGCTCTCCAAGAAGAGGGGTTTATTAATTTTTGATAGCTTGTCTAATATATAAATGTTCAAACCTATTTTGCAAGACAAAATGACTTATCTGTCCTCGGAGGCCACCAAATGAGCAAAACTTTGAACCAATCATCACCTTTCTCATGTAAAAAGCCTTTCTCTTTCAGCCCCTCCTCAAAACTATGTATAGCTTGGCCCAGGATCAATCTAGTTATAGCCTATACCCTCTCCATGGCAACTACATTCTTCCTCAGATGTGGTGACCAAAACTGTCCATAATATTCGAGATGATGCCTCACTAAATTATTGCACAGCATAAACACCATCACTCTTGAATTATAATTTACCCCCTTAGGAATGCAAACGAAAAACCTGTTCGCTTTACCTATGGCTACCTGTCACTGTACTGTCTGCTTACCCTGCATATCTATTACCACCCCTCAGTGACAGGTGGGGAAAAGGGAGGAAAAATGACGCTCGGGGAAAGATCTCAAATTTCTGCCTTTCAAAATGGTCATTGGCCTACTAAGTGTGCAGTTGTAGTTGTGACTGTGATTCACCTCTTCCTCGCCTTCAATGAGGCAAACTCATCTATCACAGCTTCAAAGTCAATTAACCAAACTAGTTCATACTCAATAGAGAGGATGGCTAGATTACTCAGCCAAGAGTGGCTCATTGTGTGGATCTGAGGGAGGCCTCAATCAGTTTCAGTTTGGAGAAGCTCCTCCCACATGCTTCAATGCTCACACACATGGTGATAAATGTCCTCAACATGATGATTAAGTTCGGGAGAGATTCCTCGAATCCCCACTTCACAACTTATTCAAGGATTTCATTTGTCCTCCGAGCCTGGTGTTGGCTTAGTGGCTAGGGCGGCGGCTTGGGATCCCAGGATCCTGAGTTCAAGCCCCGTTGGGCTGCTGAATTAATACACCAGGGGGTTGACTCAGCCTGTCATCCTTCCAAGGTCGGCAAAATGAGCACCAGTGTACTGGTAAGGGGACACTGCATCAGTGGCAAAAAGCCGCGTCCCAACCAATGATGCAACCAGCAGCCACAGGCTGCACTCGATAGCCATTTGTCCTCCAGTCCACCATTTCCTTCCCAGCGGTTTCATCACACATTTTGATGTGTCGATGAAGATGATGAATCTCCCTCTGTAGCTCGCTGGTAATGATGTCGTCGTACGTCTCTGTGAGATGGTGGATTTCCATGGCAATGTTGCTGTCATTGGATTGTTCCATCAGGTAACTAAGTGACATGAGAAACCCAAACTTAATGTTCATATCACTAATCTGATGGGTGTGTCAGGTTGTTTCCTCATGGAGCCGATCCAAGATTTCATAGTGCTCCCGTTTGATCTCATCTTGCAATGAGAGACCTGTGTCCATAGTGTCTTCAACTGACATTCTCCTCTTCCTCCTTATGCACTGCTCTATGGAGATTCCCATTTGCATGCAAAAATTGGTGGACTTGCTGTTCACCTCCTCTGCAATGTTATCCCGCTCATTTTGGAAAAAAATTAAAAAGAAGGGCCCCCAACTTGGCAGCAGAGGCATCTAACCCTAGCCCAGCCATTTGAAGAATGTTTTGCCTGTCATTAATCGCAGTTAGCACTGGCTTAAAAAGAATAGGTATGCGGTGAAAATGAATGTCATCATGCTATTCAACAAAATAGCAGCATCTGACTGTGTGTCTTGTGTCTCGGCATTACTATCATGAAGCTGCTCCAGGACTTCGGATATTTCCTCCAGCTCGGACCATACAGTGTGAGTTGCATTGTGCTTGGAGCTCCATCGAGTCTCGCAAACTCGCTTCACCGTCTTCCCTGGACCGAACTGCTTGAAGATTTTCCACCAGTGAATCGAGACAGAGAAAAACTTGTGAAGTTGCTCGACTGTCCTGAAAAAACAATCACGGCATTCATTGTAGTTGCAGGTGAGTGACCCCCAGACAAGTGGAGGGAATGGTTGGCACAGGGAATGAAGACAGCTTTTCGTTTGATATCGGTGATTCGCCATTGAACCCCACAGTGAACCCTGGCCATCACAGCGGCATTGTCGCACCCTTGACCAGGGAGTACTGGTGGAACAGCTAATGATGGTAAATTAACGCATGCCTACAGTTTAACAACATCAATGTCGTTGAAGGCTTGGCTTTCCCGGCAAGGGAATGAGTCAACGAGATGCAGAGGTGGTAGAGATTCGTTTTCGAGTTAGTTTTCCGGCACGTCCCATGCCCATTTTTGCCTGCCCCTCTCTCCAGTACAACGTTAGCCACAACCATTGTCCAGCGGACCGAGGGTGAGGCCATCTGCACAATTTAACCCCTTCCTGCGCTCCCACAAACAATGTCCTGGTGTTCTTACCGAGTCTGTAATGCAATGTGGGGGAAAAGGTCCTCAGAAGTGTAGATAGATCATAGATGCAACAAATTTGCCGCCCCCTAAAAGTGCTGCTCGGGGCTGTCACACTGCCTCCACCCTCCTCTCATTGCATCAATGCCACCTCAAGATCCTTCTCCTGTGTCACATGCTCCAAGAGTGACCCTTGTATTATGCAATCGTTATTTTCATGATTCTTACTGGCAAACTCCAGAATCTTACATTTCCTTGTGTTAAACTAATTTGGCAATATTTTGCTAAGTCCGTTAAAGTCCTCATCTCCGCTGTCTATCTTACCTCCAAGCTTCGTGTCATCTGTAAATTTGGAAAGCCCACTCTTAACCCGAATGTAGAAATCATTGATGTGAATTATGAATATTAATGGTCCTAGAAATGATCTCTGGGGTAACACACTACTTAAATCCTCTTAATCAGATATCCTCCCATTCACAGTCTATCTTTGCTTCCTATTACTAAGGCAGCCTGTTCTTGGCTTAACGGTTAAGGTGGCTGGCTAAAGATATTAGGGTCTTGAGTTTGAGGCCATGGCCCTGTCATTGCTGTTGAAATAACACCAGGTGGGTTGACTCAGCCTGTCATCCTTCATAGGTTGACAAAATGAGTACCAGCTTAATGGTCCCAGCATCAGCGGCACAGCTGCACTTCCAGGAAATGATACAACCAGCAGCTGCAGGCTGCATACGAAACAACAACATTACTGAGGCAGTTTCCAATCCAGTTGGCTTCACTACCAGCCACTCCACAAGCCCTCACCCCAGCCAACGGCCTTTTGTGTGGTACCTTATCAAATGCTGTTTGAAAAACGAAAAACTACATCCACTGCACTTCCCACATCCACCCTGTCAGAAACTGCCTCATGTAACTCAATAGCAAACAATATTTATTGAAGCATACAAGTTCTCTTTGCATGAAACCAAACAAGTAATCAAACAAAATAAGAAATTTAAACTGAAATAAAATTTTAACGACTACAAGAACCTGGGTCATCGCCAAACATTTGTGTGTGTGTGTGTGTGTGTGTGTGTGTGTATGTACTTAAGCACAGAGATCAACTCAGATTATATAGTCAGAATTATCTTTCAGTGACACAGAGTAAATAATTATGGACATAAATGTCCAGTTACAGACACCACCAATAGATCGTAAATAAATGGTTCGATCTCAACATGATAGCGGAAGAATAAAGATCAATACGCGAACAAAACAAGTCCAAAGTGGTTTGGCAAATTGTTAACAGATAATTGGAGAGGATGATGAAGAGATATTCCCAATACAATACATAGAACCTATTCTGGATATGATGGGCTATAAAATGATAAAATACACAAAGATAAACCGACAATACTTAAGTAGTGGAAAAGAAAATTTCATACTCAAAATAATGTATGATAACAAATGATCAAAGAAGATAAAACCAGAGTGATGTCGATGGCACGCCATCACAAATCCCCATGCTTTCCACTTAGAGCAAAGTTGAAAGATGACAAAAAGTTCCACCAGGAAAGACCCAATATCAAATTTGGAGTTAAATTTTTTTCACATTTTGACCCCTGTGACCCAAAGCCCCCACCCCTTGGGACATGAACCAGGGGTGAAATCCCAAAAAACTGTTACATATTTCATGCATCCCCCAGTGTTGATTGCAGATACAAAGTCTTATTTTAAAATGTTTAACATGTTCCCGTAATTGCATTTCTCGTTATTTGACCTTTTGACCAATCCCGAGGGGGCGGGGCCAGAAATGTCACTGCTCTTACACCTTCGTGCCATGTGGTGATCATAACGACCAAGTTTGGTGAATTTCTTCCCAACCGTTTAGGAGTAGATAGCGTGACAGATGGACGGACAGACAGATAGACAGAGACAGTTGGAGGCCCCTGTGTGTTTTTTCAAAAAGTGTGGGGATAATAACACAACATAATGAGATGTCGAGTAAAGTTCCAGAAACACACCAACAGAAAGAACCACCAAGGGTTGTGTACACCTTTTTAAAGTGCATTCAGAAGAAGGATGTTCAAATATAAAGAATTAGAACATTCTATATACATAGAGGAATGGTCGATACAGGTAGATGAATATCTATACACCCATCATTTCAATTGTAAACATTCCATATTTAAAGATTCACATCATAAACATATCATCACAGGTGATCTCAGAATCATGAAAGATTTTTTTAAAATGAGCATTGCTAACAAATGGACGAAAATATTTTGACAACAAAAGGATTATCGAGAATAAAGTAATTGGAGCTTCTAACAATAGGACTGAGTGAATGAATGAGAGAACAAATTGAGAAACAAAAATTACTGAAGGGAGAGAGAGAAAAAATACAAATGGTTTTATGGTTCGAGGAGGGAGAGAAACTTGTAAAAATGAGAGTTGTTGATTTGAAATACAAAGTTTGAATAAATAATCTGAATGTAATTTTCAGCAATCTGGAGAGACTTGATTGTTTTGAAACAGCTTCAAACAAAATATGTTGTTGTTCCTATTTACAAGGCAAGTAATTGGTAGTTTTCAATGACGCCATACACTTTCGGGACGTTTGCTGGTATACCAGCATTTTGGAGGTGAAAAGAAACAAACAAAAGAACGTACAAAAATTATCATTGGTGTATTCAAACTTTGCTAGTACCTTGAACAAAGTCAGTAGAGAGAGAGATAGCAGGACAATATTAATCTAATTTATCAACGACACAGATCCTGACAAAATTGACAAAACCGAGTTGTCTGGTGACATCGAGAAGTGGGCAGGTGTCATGTATTCAGACACTGTCAACTTTTGGTTGTATTCAACTAGTGTTTATACCTTGGAGCAACTTAAATCATACAAAGGACTGGAGGCATACAATCAGTTCATTTGTGGATGGGTTCAGGATGTTACCGATCGATTAAACACTCATTTCGGAGAAATAAAACAAGGGCCCCTAACTTGGCGGCAGACTTGAGTGCCACAAGGACGCCATTCTAGTTTGTAGGTGATGCGTCGGCAAAATTCACGTGCATGACGTCAGGATCATGTCACATCTTAGGCCAGAGTGCTCCGTTCATTAAATATTCACAGGGGGAGGGTCATGAGGGTGTTTCTCAGAACCACTTCCCTGACCTCCGAACCTGAAACCGACAAGCCAACGATAACTTCATAGCTCGACGGGTTGCTGGGCATCTGTGTACACCAGTTGGGACAACTAGCTCAAGCAGGGCCCTTGCGCCCAGCGTCACATTACCTACCAGTGACCTAGCGAGTTACCTCAACTGAGGACCGCGCTCTCAATGTCCCACCTGTCTTGATATTGCATACAGCTGAGAAAGACTGTTAGGGGGACATTGGCTATTCTACTGGAGTGAATCACTGGGGTATAAAGTGCCGTCTCTAAATAAATTATGTCCACACTATGCTGAACCAATGATGTAAAGGACAACCGGGCAGGTTTGAAACACAGTTTACCAAATAAAGCATGTATTTACAGGCACAATAATTACAAGCATGTATTTCAAGCAGATATGCACAAGGCAAAGACATAGGAGAAAAGTAGTTGCCCTTCGCACGTAAGCCCCTGACAAAATCTTACTTCTCTACAAAACAGAAGACAGCCTGCGCGCCATCACAATCATCTGGGAAAGCAGAAAGGAAGAATAAGCAGGTGGAGAGAGCGGGGCACTGGTTCGACTCCAGGCTCACCTCATGCAGACAGGTGGGCCTGAGTCAATCCCAAAGGGAAAGGTAGGGAAGGAGGGAGAGGGGAGGGAATATAATAGTGTTGGTGCTATGTTGGGAATGCTGTGTGTAAGTTGGTTTGGAGTCACCATGCTTAAGGATTACGTGGTACCATCTGCCCCCAGAGCCCTTTGGTCAGCACACTCGTTCAGGCAACAACTTGTAGAGGCTGCTCATGGTTTAGCAGTTAGTTTGTAGAAGGCAATGGCTGATGAAGGCAACAGCTCAAGAAGGAAACAGCTCATGCAGGCAACAGCTCATGCAGGCAGCTCCTGAAGGAAACAGCTTGTGCAGGCAGCTCATGAAGGCAACAGCTTGTGCAGGCAGCTCATGAAGGCAACAGCTAATGGCAGAGACTCCCCTTGGCACAGACAGACAGTCCTCGATCACTCGCTCATCCCGATTTTATGGAGGCTGGCGTGGGACATGGCAACGGCACCCTTGAGGCCCCCCTTACCCACTCGTGCTCACTTCCCATTGGCTTTCCAGCTCGCCGAGTCTTCGAGAGTCTTCCAGAAGGGTCCGTCGGAACTGGGTATATAACACTCTTCTGGAATAATCTTCTGTGAATATGCCACCATGAATCCCTCCATTTTAGCACTGTGATTGACTTTGTACTGTGAGAAATGTTGTTTTGCGTTTTAAATGGGAAAAGTGCAGAGAAGGAAAGGAATTCATTTACTTGAGGATCAAATGTGTGCTGAATGGTGCAGGATTATTTTGGCCCATGCAGGGTTTGATGGGGTGAAGGGTGTGTGGGAGGAATGGGAAGATAGCTGCAAGGAAGCGAAAGGGTGAGGGATTGGAGATGGATGTGTGGATTTCAAGGATGGATGGAAATTCGGAAAGTGGGAAAGTTGAATGGAAGTTGGGGAATCAAACAAAGGGAAAGAGCCACACTACACCCACACAACACATATTCCCCATCAGGTCAAGTCAGGTATGGGACCATGCGGTGGAGCAGCGCGTCACTACATCCACTTTCCACCAGTACATCAGGGACCTCCAGCTGGCCATCCCCCAGGCAGATGCCTGGCCCATCCCCATCTCCTTGAGATGCTGATCAACCTTCTGCAACCAGGAGGCATGTGGTCGGCCCATTGGCCCCCTCCACAGCTCCCTCATTGAGAGAATCTGGTGAGCAGGATCAGTGTCAGGAAAATGAGCCACATGTCCATACAGCTGCAGTTGACGCTCACGGAAAATGCAGGTAACAAATCACATTAGAGTCTCTCTCAGCAACTGCTCATTGGACACAATGCATGACCAGTTATAGCCAAGGATTCTCCGAAGAGACCTGGTACCAAAGGAATTAAGTCGCCATCTCAGATCCCTGTTCAGATTCCAAGTCTCACATCCGTAGAGCAAGATTGGAAGCACCAAGGACCTGAGGACTCAGACTTTCACCCTCCTGCACAGGTACTGGCAGTGCCATACCCCATGATCCACTGAATCCATGATTCCCCAGGCCCGACCAAGACATCCATTGATCTCTGGCTCACAGCCAGCAGAGACATTAATATCACTGCCAAGGTATGAGAACTCTCCGTGACCTCAACATCATCGCCAAAAACAGGTACAGACAACATAGCAGCATCCAACATGTCATTGAAAGCGTGGATGTTAGTTTTGACTCAGGAAACCTGTAATCCCAGCAGCTCTGACTCCTCATTCAGCACCTCAAGGCCCCCGAAAAGGATATCCAGAGTCTCCACAAAGATGACTGCATCATCTGCAAAATCAAGGTCAGAGATCTTGACATTCCCAAACGATGCACCATAGCTTGATCTCTCCGATATCCTCCCCAGAATCCAGACCATACAAGCGCTGGGGCCAGTATACACCCCTGACGAACTCCAATAACAACTGGAAATAAGTCAGAGATGGTATCACCACATCTCACAGCACTCTCAGTACCAGAGTAGAGTTCAGACAGATTGATCAGTTTTGGTGGGACCCCACAAAGACCAAGAATCCTCCAGAGGGCATCCCGATTCACTGAATCAAATGCTTTACAGAGATCAACATAGGCTGCAAGCAGCCCCTGCCGAAACTGTCATCTGCATTTGGTGAGGACCCGAAGAGCAAAGAGACGGTCAACCATTGAACGATTTGGTGTAAAGCCCGACTGGTCTGGACACTAGTGCTCAAGCAGATGGTGGCAAACCCTATTAAGAATGATGCGAGCAAAGACCTTGCCCGGCACTAAGAGCACCGTCACCCCTCGGTAGTTGTTGCAGTCTTGGCGAGCTCCCTTCTCTTTCCAAAGAGGGACAACAAGGCCCCTCTTCCAGTCAGTTGGGATGATGCCTGTGTTCCAGGCAAAGCACAGAAATGCATACAACGACAAGAGTACAGCATTTCCACCAGCCCTGGGAAGTTCATCATGGATGCCACAGATCCCAGGAGCTTCATCCATTTCATCTGGTTCACCGCAGCCTGATTTTCCACAAATGAAGGTGGATCACAGTTGATTGAAGGGTCAGCAATAGGGATAGGAATACCCCTGACATCCAAATCAACAGCGGGTGGATCAGCCTCGTACAGCCACTCAAAGTAACGGGCCCAGTGGGCCTTCACTTCGGACTCCTCTGTCAAGAGCCCTCCACCCACTGCTCTCACTGCAGTACACCGAGGGATGGGCTTGGATGAACGCAATGCACGAATTCCCTTGTGAGCAGGATGAGAATCACCTGACCACAGGTGATGCTCTACCCCCTCACAGATTCCTCACACATAGGCCTCCTTATCCACCCTTAGTGCATGTACAGTTTTTTTTTTGCCTCAGCTCCCTGAACAGCTCAGCTCTGCTATTCAGCCTGGTCATGTGACTCTGGTTAATGGTGTCCAGTGTCGCTTGAGAGACAAAATCCTTCTTCGCCCAATTGTGAGTTCCAAGATATCCACCAGCAACATCAAGGACGGTTGTCTTAAAAGCAATCCACAACTCCTCAGGCAGGATTCCCCAAAGCATCCAGACCTCCCAAATCCCCACATAGCCTGTTCGCAAACTCCTCAGCTACCCTCTCATCCTTGAGCTTGCCAACAAACAGCCTCGGCTGGGATGGTGCCATTCCCCTGGATTTAAGCTGCAACTTCAGTGTTGCTACAACAAGCCT
>CM068953.1:160388431-160403332 GCA_035128595.1 Eptatretus atami | reverse complement strand
TCGTCTAAAGGTTGATCTAAAGGGTGATTCTAAAGGGTGATTCTAAACGGTGTGATTCAAAAGGGTGATTCTAAAGCTGTGATTCTAAAGGGTTGATCTTAAAGTGGTGATTTCAAAAAGGGTGATTCTAAAGCGTGATTCTAAAGGGTTATTCTTAAAGCGGTGATTCAAAAGGTGATTCAAAAGCGGTATTCTAAAGGGTGATTCAAAGGGTGATTCTAGAGGTGATTTGAAAGGTTAATTCTAAAGTGTCCGAAGGGCTCTGAAGCGGATTTGACAGGTAATTCTAAAGGGTGATTCCGATTAGTAATTTCAGGGTTTCTAAAGGGTGATCTGAAGGGTGATCGAAAGGTTAATTTTAAGTGTTCTTAAGGGCTCTAAGGTTAGTTTGACAGGGTAATTTCTAGGACGAGAGAATAATTCTAAAGGTGTTTGAAGGGGGTAATTATAATGGCGTTTAATTCATTCTTAGGCTTTTCGCTATTTCATATTAAAAATGCCTAACTGCGGCCACTTTCCTTCCATGTGTGATTCTTCTTCCCTTTCTAACACAAATACCTCGTCAAGAAACAAATATGTTACTATTGAACTTTTCTTTAATCAAAGTAATGGAGCAGCTTATGTATAATCTACTGCTTATTGTGGTGGGAAAAACTACATCAAAGCCTATCACAGGAATAAGTCACAACAATTAGCCAAACAAGCTGCAACATAACAACCATACACAAATTAAGGAGTCTTCCCTGGAAAAAACATTGCATTATGTCTTTCCTGATAGGTATGAGCAATATCGCTGCTTACACTGCAGCAAGGAGAGAAAAGGAGTGAGAAATATTAAATCAAATGCAGGAAAATTTTGTCCTGACGAGGCAAGTACCAAAGGGCCAGACCAAAAGTATTCAGGGAAGTGAAACAGAGAAGTCGACGGTAATTAAAGAATAAAAGAGTCCAAAAAATCTGGAAAAGAAAAAGTGGAGGAGAGAATAATGCGAGGAAGTGTAAATAAAGGAAACTTGTACATTTTCACATCCCCATGACTACTAGTCCTAGGGCCGAATCACGAAGCATTCTGCTGTTCAGATCTACCAATTGCCATGAAGAGTTCACTTGCTGAATAGCCGAAGAAAAAGAGATGGTTGTCCTCCATTAAAATGTTCTGATTTGGGGTTGAAATATCAGAACAAACCAAAAGAAAGGCAAGAATGGACTGCCTAACTGAGGAATCTGTGAATAGCATTAAAAAAAATAAATTCGTGAATATGCCATCGAATGTGTGTTATGCATCTACCACGGTAACTGTTCAGGGACCACTTAAAGTATATACCAGAATGTCCCAGGATTCCACCATACTCCAAAACTCCCCTGCTCCTGTATTGATATCAGCAGAGGATAAAGATTGTTGGGTTGGTGAATGTGTCATGGAGTATTTGGATTCCAGGACCTCACCCCTGCTAGATGATGAAGCCTGAAAGAGATACAGTGAAGGTGCAATTCATGGCAGAAATCTGTGAAAGGCGTTGAGCAAGGAAGGAATACTGGAACAATGGAGGACCTTTGTACCTATATCTGTTTGATCACCCATTAAATTTCTGAAGCATTGCTTTGGTGAGGAGAAGCAGGCCACACAGTTAATGAAGCAGACTAAGTTGAAGCTTCTCAAGCTGACTCAACCAATTGCTTGTCTTACAGATGAATCTATTGCGGAAAATATTATTACTTGTGTAGACAGACAAGTGCAGTCCGCTCATTGGATCAAGCCTAGGTGACCCTGTATGCATCAGTCACATGATTCAGAGGGAGCGTATATTCTACATCATAGTCAGTGATGATATGCGACAGAGAAATGGCCCATAAATTCAGAGACGAGATGTTATCATCAAGCCAGAGATGTTGAGAAGGTTAGAGTGTGGACAGATGGACCTGCTAGAGAGTTAAGAACAAGTTTGTAATGGCTGCTATCAAGCTTCTTTCTGAACAACATGGTATCAAACTTCTCGAAACTTCTGCTTACTCGTCACAAATGGGCCTGTGGATGGCATTGGACAGCACTAAGATGCTCTGCACTGTCAGATGAAAACAAGGAAGTGACTTTCATCAATCAGTTCAACAGTCAACAATGCCAATGAGGTTTTTCTGAGTTACTTGAACGAAAGTGGTAACCTTTATAATTGGCCATCTGACCATGACCACTCACAGCAGCCCATCGAGGATATAATCTGTGAAATGTCAACCCAAAGCTAGTAAACAACAGGGGTCAACTCACATTTCCAGCAGCCAGTCTTGAGAAAGTCAGGAACAGAGCACTGAACATGCCAGAAATCAAAACTGTTTATTTAAAGTCTCCGCAAGTATTGGATTAGAGAACCTTCTTCACACTTTGAATTTGGAATGTAATTGGTTTGACATTTTATACATCAACATGATCTGCAACTGAGAACATCTTGTCAAACTTTGATCATTCAGAAGTATTGGACTTGAATCTTTTTGGGGGAAAATGGAGGTTAATGTTAAAAATAAATGAATATAAAACTTGAGCACTCCGTTTCATATTGGTCGTGCTACTTCATAATGGAAGTGATCACATTTTGTTCTTACAAGAGTCACATACTTTTATTGCTCTCCAAGAAGAGGGGTTATTAATTTTTGATAGCTTGTCTAATAATAAATGTTCAAACCTATTTTGCAAGACAAAATGACTTATCTGTCCTCGAGGCCACCAAATGAGCAAAACTTTGAACCAATCATCACCTTTCTCATGTAAAAAGCCTTTCTCTTTCAGCCCCTCCTCAAAACTATGTATAGCTTGGCCCAGGATCAATCTAGTTATAGCCTATACCTCTCCATGGCAACTACAGTTCTCCTCAGATGTGGTGACCAAAACTGTCCATAATATTTGAGATGATGCCTCACTAAAATTATTGCACAGCATAAACCCACCACTCTTGAATTATAATTTACCCCCTTAGGAATGCAAACGAAAAACCTGTTCGCTTACCTATGGCTACCTGTCACTGTACTGTCTGCTTACCCTGCATATCTATTACCACCCCTCAGTGACAGGTGGGGAAAAGGAGGAAAATGACGCTCGGGGAAAGATCTCAAATTTCTGCCTTTCAAAATGGTCATTGGCCTACTAAGTGTGCAGTTGTAGTTGTGACTTTTGATTCACCTCTTCCTCGCCTTCAATGAGGCAAACTCATCTATCACAGCTTCAAAGTCAATTAACCAAACTAGTTCATACTCAATAGAGAGGATGGCTAGATTATCAGCCAAGAGTGGCTCATTGTGTGGATCTGAGGAGGCCTCAATCAGTTTCAGTTTGGAGAAAGCTCCTCCCACATGCTTCAATGCTCACACACATGGTGATAAATGTCCTCAACATGATGATTAAGTTCGGGAGAGATTCCTCGAATCCCCACTTCACAACTTATTCAAGGATTTCATTCCTCCGAGCCTGGTGTTGGCTTAGTGGCTAGGGCGGCGGCTTGGGATCCAGGATCCTGAGTTCAAGCCCCGTTGGGCTGCTGAATTAATACACCAGGGGTTGACTCAGCCTGTCATCCTTCCAAGGTCGGCAAAATGAGCACCAGTGTACTGGTAAGGGGACACTGCATCAGTGGCAAAAAGCCGCGTCCCAACCAATGATGCAACCAGCAGCCACAGCTGCACTCGATAGCCATTTGTCCTCCAGTCCACCATTCCTTCCCAGCGGTTTCATCACACATTTTGATGTGTCGATAAGATGATGAATCTTCCCTCTGTAGCTCGCTGGTAATGATGTCGTCGTACGTCTCTGTGAGATGGTGGATTTCCATGGCAATGTTGCTTCATTGGATTGTTCCATCAGGTAACTAAGTGACATGAGAAACCCAAACTTAATGTTCATATCACTAATCTGATGGGTGTGTCAGTTGTTTCCTCATGAGCCGATCCAAGATTTCATAGTGCTCCCGTTTGATCTCATCTTGCAATGAGAGACCTGTGTCCATAGTGTCTTCAACTGACATTCTCCTCTTCCTCCTTATGCACTGCTCTATGGAGATTCCCATTTGCATGCAAAATTGGTGGACTTGCTGTTCACCTCCTCTGCAATGTTATCCCGCTCATTTTGAAAAAAATTAAAAAGAAGGGCCCCCACTTGGCAGCAGGAGCATCTAACCCTAGCCCACCATTTGAAGAATGTTTTGCCTGTCATTAATCGCAGTTAGCACTGCTTAAAAAGAATAGGTATGCGGTGAAAATGATGTTATCATGCTATTCAACAAAATAAGCAGCATCTGACTGTGTGTCTTGTGTCTCGGCATACTATCACGAAGCTGCTCCAGGACTTCGGATATTTCCTCCAGCTCGGACCATACATGTGGAGTTGCATGTGCTTGGAGCTCCATCGAGTCTCGCAAACTCCTTCACCGTCTTCCTGGACCGAACTGCTTGAAGATTTTCCACCAGTGAATCGAGACAGAGAAAAACTTGTGAAGTTGCTCGACTGTCCTGAAAAACAATCACGGCATTCATTGTAGTTGCAGGTGAGTGACCCCAGACAAGGGAGGGAATGGTTGGCACAGGGAATGAAGACAGCTTTTCGTTTGATATCGGTATTTGCCATTGAACCCCACAGTGAACCCTGGCCATCGCAGCAGCATTGTCGCACCCTTGACCAGGAGGTGATCATGTTGCCCGTGTGGGAGTACTGGTGGAACAGCTAATGATGGTAAATAACGCATTCCTACAGTTTAACAACATCAATGTCGTTGACGGCTTGGCCTTCCCGGCAAGGGAATGATGTCAACGAGGTGCAGAGGTGGTAGAGATTCGTTTCGAGTTAGTTTTCCGGCACGTCCATGCCCATTTTTGCCTGCTCCTCTCTCCGGTACAACATTAGCCACAACCATTGTCCAGCGGACGCAGGGTGAGGCCATCTGCACAATTCAACCCCTTCCTGCGCTCCACAAAACAATGTCCTGGTGTTCTAACGAGTCTGTAATGCACTGTGGGGAAAAGGTCCTCAGTGTGTAGATAGATCATAGATGCAACAAATTTGCCGCCCCCTAAAAGCCCTCGGGCTGTCACCCTTCCTCCCCACCCTCCTCTCACTGCATCAATGCCACCTCAAGACCTCCTCTCCGTGTCACTGCTCACTCAAGCAGAGTGACCCTTGTATATGCCAATCTTATTTCATGATTCTACTGGCAAACTCCAGAATCTCACATTCCTTGTGTTCAACTAATTTGGCAATATTTTGCCAAGTCCGTTAAAGTCCTCATCTCCGCTGTCTATCTTACCTCCAAGCTTCGTGTCATCTGTAAATTTGGAAAGCCCTCTTAACCCGAATCTAGAAATCATTGATGTGAATTATGAATATTAATGGTCCTAGAAATGATCTCTGGGTAACACACTACTTAAATCCTCTTAATCAGATATCCTCCCATTCACATTCTTTCTTTGCTTCCTATTACTAAGGCAGCCTGTTCTTGGCTTAACGGTTAAGGTGGTTGGCTAAAGATATAGGGTCTAAGTTTGAGGCCATGCCCTTTCATTGCTGTTGAAATAACACCAGGTGGGTTGACTCAGCCTGTCATCCTTCAGAGGTTGGCAAAATGAGTACCAGCTTAATGGTCCCAGCATCAGTGGCACAGCTGCATTTCCAGGAAATGATACAACCAGCAGCTGCAAGCTGCATACGAAACAACAACATTACTGAGGCAGTTTCCAATCCAGTTGGCTTCACTACCAGCCACTCCACAAGCCCTCACCCCAGCCAACAGCCTTTTGTGTGGTACCTTATCAAATGCTGTTTGAAAAACGAAAAACTACATCCACTACACTTCCCACATCCACCCTGTCAGAAACTGCCTCATGTAACTCAATAGCAAACAAATTTATTGAAGCATACAAGTTGTCTTTGCATTAAACCAAACAAGTTATCAAACAAAATAAGAAATTTAAACTGAAATAAAATTTTAACGACTACAAGAACCTGGGTCATCGCCAAACATTTGTGTGTGTGTGTGTGTGTGTGTGTGTGTGTATGTACTTAAGCACAGAGATCAACTCAGATTATATAGTCAGAATTATCTTTCAGTGACACAGAGTAAATAATTATGGACATAAATGTCCAGTTACAGACACCACCAATAGATCGTAACTAAATTGTTCGATCTCAACATGATAGCGGAAGAATAAAGATCAATACAAGCGACAACAAGTCAAAGTGGTTTGGCAAATTTTAACAGATAATTGAGAGGATGATGAAGAGTATTCCCAATACAATACATAGAACCTATTCTGGATATGATGGGCTATAAATGATAAAATACACAAAGATAAACCGACAATACTTAAGTAGTGGAAAAGAAAATTTCATACTCAAAATAATGTATGATAACAAATGATCAAAAAGAAATAAAACCAGAGTGATGTCGATGGACGCCATCACAAATCCCCATGCTCCACTTAGAGCAAAGTTGAAATGACAAAAAAGTTCCACAGGAAAGACCCAATATCAAATTTGGAGTTAAATTTTTTTCACATTTTGACCCTGTGACCAAAGCCCCACCCCTTGGGACATGAACCAGGGGTGAAATCCCAAAAAACTGTTACATATTTCATGCATCCCCCAGTGTTGATTGCAGATGACAAAGTCTTATTTTAAAATGTTTAACATGTTCCCTAATTGCATTCTCGTTATTTGACCTTTTGACCAATCCCGAGGGGTGGGGCCAGAAATGTCACTGCTCTTACACCTTCGTGCCATGTGGTGATCATAACGACCCAAGTTTGGTGAATTCTTCCCAACCGTTTAGGAGTAGATAGCGTGACAGATGGACGGAACAGACAGGTAGACAGAGACAGTTGGAGGCCCCTGTTGTTTTTCAAAAAGTGTGGGGATAATAACACAACATAATGAGATGTCGAGTAAAGTTCCAAACACACCAACAGAAAGAACCACCAAGGGTTGTGTACACCTTTTTAAGTGCATCAGAAGAAGGATGTTCAAATATAAAGAATTGAAACTTCTATATACATAGAGGAATGGTCGATACAGGTAGATGAATATCTATATCACACATCATTTTAATTGTAAACATTCCATATTTAAAGATTCACATCATAAACACATCATCACAGGTGATCTCAGAATCATGAAAGATTTTTTTTAAAATGAGCATTGCTAACAATGGACGAAAATATTTTGACAACAAAAGGATTATCGAGAATAAGTAATTGGAGCTTCTAACAATAGGACTGAGTGAATGAATGAGAGAAACAAATGAGAAACAAAAATTACTGAAGGAGAGAGAGAAAAAATACAAATGGTTTTATGGTTCGAGGAGGGAGAGAAACATGTAAAATGAGAGTTGTTGATTTGAAAAACAAAGTTTGAATAAATAATCTGAATGTAATTTCAGCAATCTGGAGAGACTTGATTGTTTTGAAACAGCTTCAAACAAAATATGTTGTTGTTCCTATTTACAAGGCAAGTAATTGGTAGTTTTCAATGACGCCATACACTTTTCGGGACGTTTGCTGGTATACCAGCATTTTGGAGGTGAAAAGAAACAAACAAAAGAACGTACAAAAATTATCATTGTGTATTCAAACTTTGCTAGTACCTTGAACAAAGTCAGTAGAGAGAGAGATAGCAGGACAATATTAATCTAATTTATCAACGACACAGATCCTGACAAAAATGACAAAACCGAGTTGTCTGGTGACATCGAGAAGGGGGCAGGTGTCATGTATTCAGACACTGTCAAGTTTTGGTTGTATTCAACTAGTGTTTTTATACCTTGGAGCAACTTAAATCATACAAAGGACTGGAGGCATACAATCAGTTCATTTGTGGATGGGTTCAGGATGTTACCGATCGATTAAACACTCATTTCGGAGAAATAAAACAAGGGCCCCTAACTTGGCGGCAGATTGAGTGCCACAAGGACGCCATTCTAGTTTGTAGGTGATGCGTCGGCAAAATTCACGTGCATGACGTCGGGATCATGTCACATCTTAGGCCAGAGTGCTCCGTTCATTAAATATTCACAGGGGGAGGGTCATGAGGGTGTTTCTCAGAACCACTTCCCTGACCTCCGAACCTGACCGACAAGCCAACGATAACTTCATAGCTCGACGGGTGCTGGCATCTGTGTACACCAGTTGGACAACTAGCTCAAGCAGGGCCTTGCGCCCAGCGTCACATTACCTACCAGTGACCTAGCGAGTACCTCAACTGAGGACCGCGCTCTCAATGTCCCACCTGTCTTGATATTGCATACAGCTGAGAAAGACTGTTAGGGGACATTGGCTATTCTACTGGAGTGAATCACTGGTGTAAAGTGCCGTCTCTAAATAAATTATGTCCACACTAGCTGAACAATGATGTAAAGGACAACCGGGCAGGTTTGAAACACAGTTTACTAAATAAAGCATGTATTTACAGCACAATAATTACAAGCATGTATTTCAAGCAGATATGCACAAGGCAAAGACATAGGAGAAAAGTAGTTGCCCTTCGCACGTAAGCCCCTGACAAAATCTTACTTCTCTACAAAACAGAAGACAGCCTGCGCGCCATCACATCATCTGGAAAGCAGAAAGGAGAGGTAAGCAGGTGGAGAGAGCGGGGCACTGGTTCGACTCCAGGCTCACCTCATGCAGACAGGTGGGCCTGAGTCAATCCCAAAGAGAAAGGTAGGGAAGGAGGGAGAGGGAGGAATATAATAGTGTTGGTGCTATGTGGGAATGCTGTGTGTAAGTTGGTTTGGAGTCACCATGCTTAAGGATTACGTGGTACCATCTGCCCCAGAGCCCTTTGGTCAGCACAACTCGTTCAGGCAACAACTTGTAGAGGCTGCTCATGGTTTAGCAGTTAGTTTGTAGAAGGCAATGGCTGATGAAGGCAACAGCTCAAGAAGGAAACAGCTCATGCAGGCAACAGCTCATGCAGGCAGCTCCTGAAGGAAACAGCTTGTGGCAGGCAGCTCATGAAGGCAACAGCTTGTGCAGGCAGCTCATGAAGGCAACAGCTAATGGCAGAGACTCCCCTTGGCACAGACAGACAGTCCTCGATCACTCGCTCATCCCGATTTTATGGAGGCTGGCGTGGGACATTGCAACGGCACCCTTGAGGCCCCCCTTACCCGCTCGTCTCACTTCCCATTGGCTTTCCAGCTTCGCGAGTCTTCGAGAGTCTTCCAGAAGGGTCCGTCGGAACTGGGTATAGAACACTCTTCTGGAATAATCTTCTGTGAATATGCCACCATGAATTCCTCCATTTTAGCACTGTGATTGACTTGTACTGTGAGAAATGTTGTTTTGCGTTTAAATGGAAAAGTGCAGAGAAGGAAAGGAATTCATTTACTTGAGGATCAAATGTGTGCTGATGGTGCAGGATTATTTTGGCCCATGCAGGGTTCGATGGGGTGAAGGGTGTGTGGGAGGAATGGGAAGATAGCGCGCAAGGAAGCGAAAGGGTGAGGGATTGGAGATGGATGTGTGGATTTCAAGGATGGATGGAAATTCGGAAAGTGGGAAAGTTGAATGGAAGTTGGGGAATCAAACAAAGGGAAAGAAGCCACACTACACCCACACAACACATATTCCCCATCAGGTCAAGTCAGGTATGGGACATGCGGTGGAGCAGCGCGTCACTACATCCACTTTCCACCAGTTACATCAGGGACCTCCAGCTGGCCATCCCCCAGGCAGATGCCTGGCCCATCCCCATCTCCTTGAGATGCTGATCAACCTTCTGCAACCAGGAGGCATGTTGGTCGGCCTTTGCCCCCTCCACAGCTCCCTCATTGAGAGAATCTGGTGCAGGATCAGTGTCCAGGAAAATGAGACCACATGTCCATACAGCTGCAGTTGACGCTCACGGAAAATGCAGGTAACAAATCACATTAGAGTCTCTCTCAGCAACTGCTCATTGGACACAATGTATGACCAGTTATAGCCAAGGATTCTCCGAAGAGACCTGGTACCAAAGGAATTAAGTCGCCATCTCAGATCCCTGTTCAGATTCCAAGTCTCACATCCGTAGAGCAAGATTGGAAGCACCAAGGACCTGAGGACTCAGACTTTCACCCTCCTGCACAGGTACTGGCAGTGCCATACCCATGATCCAGTGAATCCATGACTCCCCAGGCCCGACCAAGACATCCATTGATCTCTGGCTCACAGCCAGCAGAGACATTACTATCACTGCCAAGGTATGAGAACTCTCCGTGACCTCAACATCATCGCCAAAAACAGGTACAGACAACATAGCAGCATCCAACATGTCATTGAAAGCGTGGATGTTAGTTTTGACTCAGGAAACCTGTAATCCCAGCAGCCTCTGACTCCTCATTCAGCACCTCAAGGCCCCGAAAAGGATATCCAGAGTCTCCACAAAGATGACTGCATCATCTGCAAAATCAAGGTCAGAGATATTGACATTCCCAAACGATGCACCATAGCTTGATCTCTCCGATATCCTCCCAGAATCCAGACCATACAAGCGCTGGGGCAGTATACACCCCTGACGAACTCCAATAACAACTGGAAATAAGTCAGAGATGGGATCACCACATCTCACAGCACTCTCAGTACCAGAGTAGAGTTCAGACAGATTGATCAGTTTTGGTGGGACCCCACAAAGACAAGAATCCTCCAGAGGGCATCCCGATTCACTGAATCAAATGTTTTACAGAGATCAACATAGGCTGCAAGCAGCCCCTGCCGAAACTGTCATCTGCATTTGGTGAGGACCCGAAGAGCAAAGAGACGGTCAACGATTGAACGATTGGTGTAAAGCCCGACTGGTCTGGACACTAGTGCCTCAAACAGATGGTGGCAAACCCTATTAAGAATGATGCGAGCAAAGACCTTGCCCGGCACTGAGGCACGTCACCCCTCGTAGTTGTTTGCAGTCTTGGCGAGCTCCCTTCTCTTTCCAAAGAGGACAACAAGGCCCCTCTTCCAGTCAGTTGGGATGATGCCTGTGTTCCAGGCAAGCACAGAAAATGCATACAACGACAAGAGTACAGCATTTCCACCAGCCCTGGGAAGTTCATCATGGATGCCACCAGATCCCAGGAGCTTCATCATTTCATCTGGTTCACCGCAGCCTGATTTTCCACAAATGAAGGTGGATCACAGTTGATTGAAGGGTCAGCAATAGGGATAGGAATACCCCTGACATCCAAATCAACAGCGGGTGGATCAGCCTCGTACAGCCACTCAAAGTAACGGCCCAGTGGGCCTTCACTTCGGACTCCTCTGTCAAGAGCCCTCCACCCCATGCTCTCACTGCAGTACACTGAGGGATGGGCTTGGATGAACGCAATGCACGAATTCCTTGTGAGCAGGACGAGAATCACCTGACCACAGGTGATGCTCTACCCCCTCACAGATTCCTCACACATAGGCCTCCTTATCCACCCTTAGTGCATGTACATTTTTTTTTGCCTCAGCTCCCTGAACAGCTCAGCTCTGCTATTCAGCCTGGCCATGTGACTCTGGTTAATGGTGTCCAGTGTCGCTTGAGAGACAAAATCCTTCTTCGCCCAATTGTGAGTTCCAAGATATCCACCAGCAACATCAAGGACGGTTGTCTTAAAAGCAATCCACAACTCCTCAGGCAGGATTCCCCAAGCATCCAGACCTCCCAAATCCCCACATAGCCTGTTCGCAAACTCCTCAGCTACCCTCTCATCCTTGAGCTTGCCAACAAACAGCCTCGGCTGGATGGTGCCATTCCCCTGGATTAAGCTGCAACTTCAGTGTTGCTACAACAAGCCTGTGGTCGGTAGTGAGGAACTGAGCACTCCGGTAGACCCTGCAGTTCTGAGTCATCCTCCAGCGACCATCAATGAGCACATGGTCAATCTCCTTTGCCACACACCAGCGTTGGAATGCCAAGTCCAGCGATGAGCCTGTGGGCACTGAAACCCCATGACCAGCCACCCTAAGTCCATGACTTCTTGCAAAGTCAAGGCATTAGAGCTATTCTGTTTCACAGTTGCTGACCCATGTGGACGAACACATGTCTCATAACCATCCCTATCTATTCCAGTTGATGCACTGAAATCCCCCAAGACTAGAAGAGTATCTCACCTGGGGGCACTGATCAACCAGAGACTCGAGCGTGGCATAGATGCGTCCTTCACTGAGATCACTCGCCTCAGTCAGAACCTATACAGAGACCAGGAAATGACACCCAAGGAGTGACGAATCATTTGCATCATAATACGCTCATTGACCGGTGTTACCTCAATTATCATTGGAATCAGCTTATTGGACACAGCTCACAGCAACTCCTTGTCACGGGTAACCATCAGAATGACCAGACCAATATTAGGTGTCACCACCTCAGAGAGTGCTGAATACTGATGTCCAAACGCTTGAGCTCAGATGATAACAGAGACAGTTGATCATCCTCTCTTTGGAATAGGACATGCAGGCACCCACCCAAAAGGACCTCCTCAGTTTAACCCAAGGAGACCGCTGTCTGGTGGACGACACCTCAGCACCACCTGACACACACGACGCAATCTGACCCGGAAGGTTACCCCATGGTTTTCCTCTATCATCAAACAGGGGGACATCGAAGCTTCTCCCAATCCTGTCATCCGGTGAGCTGCCTGAGGAGAGATCTGCCACAGGAGGTACTCCCACGGAGTGAGTTTTCAGATTTATTTTTGCTTTTCGTATGATTGCGGAATGAAGGGTTTTACGAGCCGGAGTGCAAATCCTGCACTAATGTCTTAATAAAAAAGTAACACAACTGCAGGAGGACATCTGCAGACACTGTTGGCACTAGATATGGATGGCCATTGGCTCACAAGAGCTCCTCCGCCCTTTGACAGGGTTTGTTTTTATTCCTGCTGGGTGTCCATATTCATACACCCTCCTCACCAGAAAACCTGGTGGGGGAGATGATTTAGTCACGGACAAACCCGACCTTGAAACAGGTTCATTCAGATTTGCATCGTATCTGCAGCAAGTCACAGATCTGATCTGGCCTGACCTGACAATATTCCCCCTCCCCTGTACAAAAGGAAGGAGCCATCTTGCATCCTACCAAGAAATATCTAAATCAGGGTTGTCTACGTGTTGGATTTAACTCCACGGGGGTCTATTTTCCATAACTGCAAAAAAAAGAATATATATTTATACAGTATATATATGTATATATATAATATTATATAATAAATATATATATATATATATATATATATTATATATTCTAACAGAAAAAATGTTCCTGTGCACCATGAAAATGTTGTGGCCAGGAGTTTTTGTTCGAAATTCGGAGCACCATACAGTCACTCTTGAGGCATTAGCAACAACTGGCATCATCAGAGACCATTCATGTTCTGGTCGACCATGTGTGTTGTCACGGCAGCTGTTTCAAGGTTTGTAGCATTGGGATTATCATGTGTGTACGATTTCTGAATGTCAATACAGCTGTGGAGGAACTCTGGGAAGGGTTTGAAACAGCAAAGGGCTTACCTTGGTCGCTTTTATTGTTGCTTTATGCTCTTCTTCTGCTGGAAGAGCATGGAGGAGTCGATTTATTTATATAATCCTAGCCACCTGGGTTTAATTGACTAGGTGAGAGCTGATTGGCTATTCCCTGCATTCACAGGTGAGAGATGTGGGTGGGTCTTTCTATATATATTGTTACGGCTGTGGAAATTCGCAATACACCATAAAGGGTCCTTAGATCAGTTATGACGCTAAGTTTATGTCAGATAGTTCCCCACCGTTGTTTTAAAGGAATTCGTGTGATTCATCGGGCTGCGACTCTTTGAGATAGCCGTTTTCTGTTCTATCGTTATTTTGGACCGTCCGAAGACTTCAAACGAAGGCCCCGTGAAAGAGCCTACAACGCGCGGCGAGTTTTCCCGCCTTTTTTTGCGGTGCCGGGGCTGACGGGAGAGGCTGCGAGACTCGCTGGCGATTGGTGGATACGGGGTGTGAGGAGGAAACGCCCCTTTCGAGGAGCTTCTCGAAAGGGCTAGAGAGGCGGAGCCAAAAACGGGGAGGAGCGAAGGGCGGAGCCCCGCGCTATATAGGCGGACCGCGCGCGGGCTCGCTCTCTTGGTGGACGTCGTGTTTGAGCTCTCCTCTCTCCTGCCTGATCATCGCGTTGGATTCTTCCTCTCTCCTGCCTGGTCGTCGTGTTTGGACTCGTCGGGCTCTGGATCGTTGAAGTGGGCTCTGGATCGTCGAAGGCTCGTCTCTCCCTCTGGCGCCAAGTCGTGAGGGTTGCGAGCGGTGTCCCGGGTCGAGGCGCGCACAAGAGAGAGATCCCGGAGAGGGCTCGCCGACCGTCGCCCTCGAGGGGGCAGGTAACCAGCACGTCTCGCCGGGCCTATTCGATCACCCACGGCCCACACATAAAGGTTTACGAACTCCGTATACCCCCTTGCCTATGAGGGGGTCTTTCCTTTGTGTTATGACTGCTGTGGCGCTGTGTCCCTATAAGTTAGACCTGTGTAAGTGACTGTACATTGCTCATAGTCGGTTGTATTGCTTTTGCTTCTATGTGCTTTTACTGTATATTGCATGATTCCTTGCTTGTGTTGTGTTGCAATATGTGCTTTGTAATAAATTAATGTCCTGTGTGAAATGATCCCGTCGTCGTCTCTTTCCCCATGAAAGTGCCATCTTGAATCGCAGAATTAATTAGTAGTGGGTTTTGAACACCCGTAAAGAAGAGAATCTGATCCGTCGAGGTCGGCGATAACACCGCTCGGTTTTCACTGTAGCACGGAACGGACCCTTAAGCGGTTCGTGTCCTAGGCCGACCTGCGGCGAGGTACGATCGCCCGGTCGACCACTCGCGCAGGTACTTACGTAGGTCAAATTTGGCGAGGAACCCTATCCTGCGCGGGTGGGCAATTGGCACGATCG
>CM068953.1:160371976-160385086 GCA_035128595.1 Eptatretus atami | reverse complement strand
TCGTCTAAAGGTTGATCTAAAGGGTGATTCTAAAGGGTGATTCTAAACGGTGTGATTCAAAAGGGTGATTCTAAAGCTGTGATTCTAAAGGGTTGATCTTAAAGTGGTGATTTCAAAAAGGGTGATTCTAAAGCGTGATTCTAAAGGGTTATTCTTAAAGCGGTGATTCAAAAGGTGATTCAAAAGCGGTATTCTAAAGGGTGATTCAAAGGGTGATTCTAGAGGTGATTTGAAAGGTTAATTCTAAAGTGTCCGAAGGGCTCTGAAGCGGATTTGACAGGTAATTCTAAAGGGTGATTCCGATTAGTAATTTCAGGGTTTCTAAAGGGTGATCTGAAGGGTGATCGAAAGGTTAATTTTAAGTGTTCTTAAGGGCTCTAAGGTTAGTTTGACAGGGTAATTTCTAGGACGAGAGAATAATTCTAAAGGTGTTTGAAGGGGGTAATTATAATGGCGTTTAATTCATTCTTAGGCTTTTCGCTATTTCATATTAAAAATGCCTAACTGCGGCCACTTTCCTTCTCCGTTTGTTCTTTTTCCCCTTTCTAAACAAATACCTCGTCAAGAAACAAATATTGTTACTATTGAAACTTTTCTTTAATCAAAGTAATGGAGCAGTCTTATGTATAATCTACGTGCTTATTGTGGTGGGAAAACTACACAAAGCCTATCACAGGAAAGTCACAACAATTAGCCCAAACAACTGCACATACAACCATACACAAATTAAGGAGTCTTCCCTGGGAAAAAACATTGCATATGTCTTTCCTGATAGGTATGAGCCAATATGCTGCTTACACTGCCAGCAGGGAAGAGAAGAAGAGTGAGAAAATTAAATCCAAATGCAGAAAAATTTTTTGTCCTGTACGAGGCAAGTAGCAAAGGGCCAGACCAAAGTATAAGGGAGTCTGAAACAGAGAAGTCACGGTTAATTAAAGAATAAGAGTAAAAAATCTGGAAAAGAAAAGTGGAGGAGTAGAATAATGCCAGAGGAAGTGTAAATAAGGAAACTTTGACATTTTCACATCCCCATGACTACTAGTCCTAGGGCCGAATCAAACGAAGCATTCTGCTGTTCAGATCTACCAATTGCATGAAGAGTTACTGTGAATAGCCGAAGAAAAAGAATGGTTGTCCTCCATAAAATTGTTCTGATTTGGGGTTGAAATATCAGAACAAACCCAAAAGAAAGGCAAAATGGACTGCCTAACTGAGGAATCTGTGAATAGCATTAAAAAAAATAAATTCTTGAATATGCCATCGAATGTGTGTGTATGCATCTACCACGGTAACTTGTTCAGGGACACTTAAAGTATATACCAGAATGTCCCAGGATTCCACATACTCCAAGACTCCCTGCCTCCTGTATTGATATCAGCAGAGGATGAAGATTGTTGGGTTGGTGAATGTGTCATGAGAAGTATTTGGATTCCAGGACCTGCACCCCTTGCTAAGATGATGAAGCCTGAAAGAGATACAGTGAGGTGCAATCATGGCAGAAATCTGTGAAAGGCTGTTGAGCAAGGAAGGATATACTGGAACAATGGAGGACCTTGTACCTATATCTGTTTGATCACCCATTAAATTTCTGAAGCATTGCTTTGGTGAGGAGAAGCAGGCCACACAGTTAATGAAGCAGACTAAGTTGAAGCTTCTCAAGCTGACTCAACCATTGCTTTGTCTTACAGATGAGATCTTGCGGAAAATATTATTACTTGTGTTACGATGCAGGACAAGTGCAGTCCGCTCATTGGATCAAGCTAGGTGACCCTGTATGCATCCAGTCACTGATTCAGAGAGCGTATATTCCTACATCATAGTCAGTGATGATATGCGACAGAGAAAATGGACCCATAAATTCAGACGGACGAGATGTTATCATCAAGCCAGAGATGTTGAGAAGGTTAGAGTGTGGACAGATGGACCTGCTAGAGAGTTAAAGAACAAGTTTGTAATGGCTGCTATCAAGCTTCTTTCTGAACAACATGGTATCAAACTTCTCCGAAACTTCTGCTTACTCGTCACATAATGGGCCTGTGGATGGCATTGGACAGCACTAAGATGCTCTGCACTGTCAGATGAAAACAAGGAAGTGACTTTCATCAATCAGTTCAACAGTCAACAATGCCAATGAGGTTTTTCTGAGTTACTTGAACGAAAGTGGTAACCTTTATAATTGGCCATCTGACCATGACCACTCACAGCAGCCCATCGAGGATATAATCTGTGAAATGTCAACCCAAAGCTAGTAAACAACAGGGGTCAACTCACATTTCCAGCAGCCAGTCTTGAGAAAGTCAGGAACAGAGCACTGAACATGCCAGAAATCAAAACTGTTTATTTAAAGTCTCCGCAAGTATTGGATTAGAGAACCTTCTTCACACTTTGAATTTGGAATGTAATTGGTTTGACATTTTATACATCAACATGATCTGCAACTGAGAACATCTTGTCAAACTTTGATCATTCAGAAGTATTGGACTTGAATCTTTTTGGGGGAAAATGGAGGTTAATGTTAAAAATAAATGAATATAAAACTTGAGCACTCCGTTTCATATTGGTCGTGCTACTTCATAATGGAAGTGATCACATTTTGTTCTTACAAGAGTCACATACTTTTATTGCTCTCCAAGAAGAGGGGTTATTAATTTTTGATAGCTTGTCTAATAATAAATGTTCAAACCTATTTTGCAAGACAAAATGACTTATCTGTCCTCGAGGCCACCAAATGAGCAAAACTTTGAACCAATCATCACCTTTCTCATGTAAAAAGCCTTTCTCTTTCAGCCCCTCCTCAAAACTATGTATAGCTTGGCCCAGGATCAATCTAGTTATAGCCTATACCTCTCCATGGCAACTACATTCTCCTCAGATGTGGTGACCAAAACTGTCCATAATATTTGAGATGATGCCTCACTAAAATTATTGCACAGCATAAACCCACCACTCTTGAATTATAATTTACCCCCTTAGGAATGCAAACGAAAAACCTGTTCGCTTACCTATGGCTACCTGTCACTGTACTGTCTGCTTACCCTGCATATCTATTACCACCCCTCAGTGACAGGTGGGGAAAAGGAGGAAAATGACGCTCGGGGAAAGATCTCAAATTTCTGCCTTTCAAAATGGTCATTGGCCTACTAAGTGTGCAGTTGTAGTTGTGACTTTTGATTCACCTCTTCCTCGCCTTCAATGAGGCAAACTCATCTATCACAGCTTCAAAGTCAATTAACCAAACTAGTTCATACTCAATAGAGAGGATGGCTAGATTATCAGCCAAGAGTGGCTCATTGTGTGGATCTGAGGAGGCCTCAATCAGTTTCAGTTTGGAGAAAGCTCCTCCCACATGCTTCAATGCTCACACACATGGTGATAAATGTCCTCAACATGATGATTAAGTTCGGGAGAGATTCCTCGAATCCCCACTTCACAACTTATTCAAGGATTTCAGTTCCTCCGAGCCTGGTGTTGGCTTAGTGGCTAGGGCGGCGGCTTGGGATCCAGGATCCTGAGTTCAAGCCCCGTTGGGCTGCTGAATTAATACACCAGGGGTTGACTCAGCCTGTCATCCTTCCAAGGTCGGCAAAATGAGCACCAGTGTACTGGTAAGGGGACACTGCATCAGTGGCAAAAAGCCGCGTCCCAACCAATGATGCAACCAGCAGCCACAGCTGCACTCGATAGCCATTTGTCCTCCAGTCCACCATTCCTTCCCAGCGGTTTCATCACACATTTTGATGTGTCGATAAGATGATGAATCTTCCCTCTGTAGCTCGCTGGTAATGATGTCGTCGTACGTCTCTGTGAGATGGTGGATTTCCATGGCAATGTTGCTTCATTGGATTGTTCCATCAGGTAACTAGTGACATGAGAAACCCAAACTTAATGTTCATATCACTAATCTGATGGGTGTGTCAGTTGTTTCCTCATGAGCCGATCCAAGATTTCATAGTGCTCCCGTTTGATCTCATCTTGCAATGAGAGACCTGTGTCCATAGTGTCTTCAACTGACATTCTCCTCTTCCTCCTTATGCACTGCTCTATGGAGATTCCCATTTGCATGCAAAATTGGTGGACTTGCTGTTCACCTCCTCTGCAATGTTATCCCGCTCATTTTGAAAAAAATTAAAAAGAAGGGCCCCCACTTGGCAGCAGGAGCATCTAACCCTAGCCCACCATTTGAAGAATGTTTTGCCTGTCATTAATCGCAGTTAGCACTGCTTAAAAAGAATAGGTATGCGGTGAAAATGATGTTATCATGCTATTCAACAAAATAAGCAGCATCTGACTGTGTGTCTTGTGTCTCGGCATACTATCACGAAGCTGCTCCAGGACTTCGGATATTTCCTCCAGCTCGGACCATACATGTGGAGTTGCATGTGCTTGGAGCTCCATCGAGTCTCGCAAACTCCTTCACCGTCTTCCTGGACCGAACTGCTTGAAGATTTTCCACCAGTGAATCGAGACAGAGAAAAACTTGTGAAGTTGCTCGACTGTCCTGAAAAACAATCACGGCATTCATTGTAGTTGCAGGTGAGTGACCCCAGACAAGGGAGGGAATGGTTGGCACAGGGAATGAAGACAGCTTTTCGTTTGATATCGGTATTTGCCATTGAACCCCACAGTGAACCCTGGCCATCGCAGCAGCATTGTCGCACCCTTGACCAGGAGGTGATCATGTTGCCCGTGTGGGAGTACTGGTGGAACAGCTAATGATGGTAAATAACGCATTCCTACAGTTTAACAACATCAATGTCGTTGACGGCTTGGCCTTCCCGGCAAGGGAATGATGTCAACGAGGTGCAGAGGTGGTAGAGATTCGTTTCGAGTTAGTTTTCCGGCACGTCCATGCCCATTTTTGCCTGCTCCTCTCTCCGGTACAACATTAGCCACAACCATTGTCCAGCGGACGCAGGGTGAGGCCATCTGCACAATTCAACCCCTTCCTGCGCTCCACAAAACAATGTCCTGGTGTTCTAACGAGTCTGTAATGCACTGTGGGGAAAAGGTCCTCAGTGTGTAGATAGATCATAGATGCAACAAATTTGCCGCCCCCTAAAAGCCCTCGGGCTGTCACCCTTCCTCCCCACCCTCCTCTCACTGCATCAATGCCACCTCAAGACCTCCTCTCCGTGTCACTGCTCACTCAAGCAGAGTGACCCTTGTATATGCCAATCTTATTTCATGATTCTACTGGCAAACTCCAGAATCTCACATTCCTTGTGTTCAACTAATTTGGCAATATTTTGCCAAGTCCGTTAAAGTCCTCATCTCCGCTGTCTATCTTACCTCCAAGCTTCGTGTCATCTGTAAATTTGGAAAGCCCTCTTAACCCGAATCTAGAAATCATTGATGTGAATTATGAATATTAATGGTCCTAGAAATGATCTCTGGGTAACACACTACTTAAATCCTCTTAATCAGATATCCTCCCATTCACATTCTTTCTTTGCTTCCTATTACTAAGGCAGCCTGTTCTTGGCTTAACGGTTAAGGTGGTTGGCTAAAGATATAGGGTCTGAGTTTGAGGCCATGCCCTTTCATTGCTGTTGAAATAACACCAGGTGGGTTGACTCAGCCTGTCATCCTTCAGAGGTTGGCAAAATGAGTACCAGCTTAATGGTCCCAGCATCAGTGGCACAGCTGCATTTCCAGGAAATGATACAACCAGCAGCTGCAAGCTGCATACGAAACAACAACATTACTGAGGCAGTTTCCAATCCAGTTGGCTTCACTACCAGCCACTCCACAAGCCCTCACCCCAGCCAACAGCCTTTTGTGTGGTACCTTATCAAATGCTGTTTGAAAAACGAAAAACTACATCCACTACACTTCCCACATCCACCCTGTCAGAAACTGCCTCATGTAACTCAATAGCAAACAAATTTATTGAAGCATACAAGTTGTCTTTGCATTAAACCAAACAAGTTATCAAACAAAATAAGAAATTTAAACTGAAATAAAATTTTAACGACTACAAGAACCTGGGTCATCGCCAAACATTTGTGTGTGTGTGTGTGTGTGTGTGTGTGTGTATGTACTTAAGCACAGAGATCAACTCAGATTATATAGTCAGAATTATCTTTCAGTGACACAGAGTAAATAATTATGGACATAAATGTCCAGTTACAGACACCACCAATAGATCGTAACTAAATTGTTCGATCTCAACATGATAGCGGAAGAATAAAGATCAATACAAGCGACAACAAGTCAAAGTGGTTTGGCAAATTTTAACAGATAATTGAGAGGATGATGAAGAGTATTCCCAATACAATACATAGAACCTATTCTGGATATGATGGGCTATAAATGATAAAATACACAAAGATAAACCGACAATACTTAAGTAGTGGAAAAGAAAATTTCATACTCAAAATAATGTATGATAACAAATGATCAAAAAGAAATAAAACCAGAGTGATGTCGATGGACGCCATCACAAATCCCCATGCTCCACTTAGAGCAAAGTTGAAATGACAAAAAAGTTCCACAGGAAAGACCCAATATCAAATTTGGAGTTAAATTTTTTCACATTTTGACCCTGTGACCAAAGCCCCACCCCTTGGGACATGAACCAGGGGTGAAATCCCAAAAAACTGTTACATATTTCATGCATCCCCCAGTGTTGATTGCAGATGACAAAGTCTTATTTTAAAATGTTTAACATGTTCCCTAATTGCATTCTCGTTATTTGACCTTTTGACCAATCCCGAGGGGTGGGGCCAGAAATGTCACTGCTCTTACACCTTCGTGCCATGTGGTGATCATAACGACCCAAGTTTGGTGAATTCTTCCCAACCGTTTAGGAGTAGATAGCGTGACAGATGGACGGACAGACAGGTAGACAGAGACAGTTGGAGGCCCCTGTTGTTTTTCAAAAAGTGTGGGGATAATAACACAACATAATGAGATGTCGAGTAAAGTTCCAGAACACACCAACAGAAAGAACCACCAAGGGTTGTGTACACCTTTTTAAGTGCATCAGAAGAAGGATGTTCAAATATAAAGAATTAAACTTCTATATACATAGAGGAATGGTCGATACAGGTAGATGAATATCTAATCACACATCATTTTAATTGTAAACATTCCATATTTAAAGATTCACATCATAAACACATCATCACAGGTGATCTCAGAATCATGAAAGATTTTTTTTAAAATGAGCATTGCTAACAATGGACGAAAATATTTTGACAACAAAAGGATTATCGAGAATAAGTAATTGGAGCTTCTAACAATAGGACTGAGTGAATGAATGAGAGAACAAATGAGAAACAAAAATTACTGAAGGAGAGAGAGAAAAAATACAAATGGTTTTATGGTTCGAGGAGGGAGAGAAACATGTAAAATGAGAGTTGTTGATTTGAAAAACAAAGTTTGAATAAATAATCTGAATGTAATTTCAGCAATCTGGAGAGACTTGATTGTTTTGAAACAGCTTCAAACAAAATATGTTGTTGTTCCTATTTACAAGGCAAGTAATTGGTAGTTTCAATGACGCCATACACTTTTCGGGACGTTTGCTGGTATACCAGCATTTTGGAGGTGAAAAGAAACAAACAAAAGAACGTACAAAAATTATCATTGGTGTATTCAAACTTTGCTAGTACCTTGAACAAAGTCAGTAGAGAGAGAGATAGCAGGACAATATTAATCTAATTTATCAACGACACAGATCCTGACAAAAATGACAAAACCGAGTTGTCTGGTGACATCGAGAAGGGGGCAGGTGTCATGTATTCAGACACTGTCAAGTTTTGGTTGTATTCAACTAGTGTTTTATACCTTGGAGCAACTTAAATCATACAAAGGACTGGAGGCATACAATCATTCATTTGTGGATGGGTTCAGGATGTTACCGATCGATTAAACACTCATTTCGGAGAAATAAAACAAGGGCCCCTAACTTGGCGGCAGATTGAGTGCCACAAGGACGCCATTCTAGTTTGTAGGTGATGCGTCGGCAAAATTCACGTGCATGACGTCGGGATCATGTCACATCTTAGGCCAGAGTGCTCCGTTCATTAAATATTCACAGGGGGAGGGTCATGAGGGTGTTTCTCAGAACCACTTCCCTGACCTCCGAACCTGACCGACAAGCCAACGATAACTTCATAGCTCGACGGGTTGCTGGCATCTGTGTACACCAGTTGGACAACTAGCTCAAGCAGGGCCCTTGCGCCCAGCGTCACATTACCTACCAGTGACCTAGCGAGTTACCTCAACTGAGGACCGCGCTCTCAATGTCCCACCTGTCTTGATATTGCATACAGCTGAGAAAGACTGTTAGGGGACATTGGCTATTCTACTGAGTGAATCACTGGTGTAAAGTGCCGTCTCTAAATAAATTATGTCCACACTAGCTGAACCAATGATGTAAAGGACAACCGGGCAGGTTTGAAACACAGTTTACTAAATAAAGCATGTATTTACAGGCACAATAATTACAAGCATGTATTTCAAGCAGATATGCACAAGGCAAAGACATAGGAGAAAAGTAGTTGCCCTTCGCACGTAAGCCCCTGACAAAATCTTACTTCTCTACAAAACAGAAGACAGCCTGCGCGCCATCACATCATCTGGAAAGCAGAAAGGAGAGGTAAGCAGTGGAGAGAGCGGGGCACTGGTTCGACTCCAGGCTCACCTCATGCAGACAGGTGGGCCTGAGTCAATCCCAAAGAGAAAGGTAGGGAAGGAGGGAGAGGGAGGAATATAATAGTGTTGGTGCTATGTTGGGAATGCTGTGTGTAAGTTGGTTTGGAGTCACCATGCTTAAGGATTACGTGGTACCATCTGCCCCAGAGCCCTTTGGTCAGCACAACTCGTTCAGGCAACAACTTGTAGAGGCTGCTCATGGTTTAGCAGTTAGTTTGTAGAAGGCAATGGCTGATGAAGGCAACAGCTCAAGAAGGAAACAGCTCATGCAGGCAACAGCTCATGCAGGCAGCTCCTGAAGGAAACAGCTTGTGGCAGGCAGCTCATGAAGGCAACAGCTTGTGCAGGCAGCTCATGAAGGCAACAGCTAATGGCAGAGACTCCCCTTGGCACAGACAGACAGTCCTCGATCACTCGCTCATCCCGATTTTATGGAGGCTGGCGTGGGACATGTGCAACGGCACCCTTGAGGCCCCCCTTACCCGCTCGTCTCACTTCCCATTGGCTTTCCAGCTCGCGAGTCTTCGAGAGTCTTCCAGAAGGGTCCGTCGGAACTGGGTATAGAACACTCTTCTGGAATAATCTTCTGTGAATATGCCACCATGAATTCCTCCATTTTAGCACTGTGATTGACTTTGTACTGTGAGAAATGTTGTTTTGCGTTTAAATGGAAAAGTGCAGAGAAGGAAAGGAATTCATTTACTTGAGGATCAAATGTGTGCTGAATGGTGCAGGATTATTTGGCCCATGCAGGGTTCGATGGGGTGAAGGGTGTGTGGGAGGAATGGGAAATAGCGCGCAAGGAAGCGAAAGGGTGAGGGATTGGAGATGGATGTGTGGATTTCAAGGATGGATGGAAATTCGGAAAGTGGGAAGTGAATGGAAGTTGGGGAATCAAACAAAGGGAAAGAGCCACACTACACCCACACAACACATATTCCCCATCAGGTCAAGTCAGTATGGGACCATGCGGTGGAGCAGCGCGTCACTACATCCACTTTCCACCAGTTACATCAGGGACCTCCAGCTGGCCATCCCCCAGGCAGATGCCTGGCCCATCCCCATCTCCTTGAGATGCTGATCAACCTTCTGCAACCAGGAGGCATGTTGGTCGGCCTTTGCCCCCTCCACAGCTCCCTCATTGAGAGAATCTGGTGCAGGATCAGTGTCCAGGAAAATGACCACATGTCCATACAGCTGCAGTTGACGCTCACGGAAAATGCAGGTAACAAATCACATTAGAGTCTCTCTCAGCAACTGCTCATTGGACACAATGTATGACCAGTTATAGCCAAGGATTCTCCGAAGAGACCTGGTACCAAAGGAATTAAGTCGCCATCTCAGATCCCTGTTCAGATTCCAAGTCTCACATCCGTAGAGCAAGATTGGAAGCACCAAGGACCTGAGGACTCAGACTTTCACCCTCCTGCACAGGTACTGGCAGTGCCATACCCCATGATCCAGTGAATCCATGACTCCCCAGGCCCGACCAAGACATCCATTGATCTCTGGCTCACAGCCAGCAGAGACATTACTATCACTGCCAAGGTATGAGAACTCTCCGTGACCTCAACATCATCGCCAAAAACAGGTACAGACAACATAGCAGCATCCACATGTCATTGAAAGCGTGGATGTTAGTTTTGACTCAGGAAACCTGTAATCCCAGCAGCCTCTGACTCCTCATTCAGCACCTCAAGGCCCCGAAAAGGATATCAGAGTCTCCACAAAGATGACTGCATCATCTGCAAAATCAAGGTCAGAGATATTGACATTCCCAAACGATGCACCATAGCTTGATCTCTCCGATATCCTCCCAGAATCCAGACATACAAGCGCTGGGGCAGTATACACCCCTGACGAACTCCAATAACAACTGGAAATAAGTCAGAGATGGGATCACCACATCTCACAGCACTCTCAGTACCAGAGTAGAGTTCAGACAGATTGATCAGTTTTGGTGGGACCCACAAAGACAAGAATCCTCCAGAGGGCATCCCGATTCACTGAATCAAATGTTTTACAGAGATCAACATAGGCTGCAAGCAGCCCCTGCCGAAACTGTCATCTGCATTTGGTGAGGACCCGAAGAGCAAAGAGACGTCAACGATTGAACGATTGGTGTAAAGCCCGACTGGTCTGGACACTAGTGCCTCAAACAGATGGTGGCAAACCCTATTAAGAATGATGCGAGCAAAGACCTGCCCGGCACTGAGAGCACCGTCACCCCTCGTAGTTTTTGCAGTCTTGGCGAGCTCCCTTCTCTTTCCAAAGAGGACAACAAGGCCCCTCTTCCAGTCAGTTGGGATGATGCCTGTGTTCCAGGCAAGCACAGAAAATGCATACAACGACAAGAGTACAGCATTTCCACCAGCCCTGGGAAGTTCATCATGGATGCCACCAGATCCCAGGAGCTTCATCATTTCATCTGTTCACCGCAGCCTGATTTCCACAAATGAAGGTGGATCACAGTTGATTGAAGGGTCAGCAATAGGGATAGGAATACCCCTGACATCCAAATCAACAGCGGGTGGATCAGCCTCGTACAGCCACTCAAAGTAACGGCCCAGTGGGCCTTCACTTCGGACTCCTCTGTCAAGAGCCCTCCACCCCTGCTCTCACTGCAGTACACTGAGGGATGGGCTTGGATGAACGCAATGCACGAATTCCTTGTGAGCAGGACGAGAATCACCTGACCACAGGTGATGCTCTACCCCTCACAGATTCCTCACACATAGGCCTCCTTATCCACCCTTAGTGCATGTACATTTTTTTTTGCCTCAGCTCCCTGAACAGCTCAGCTCTGCTATTCAGCCTGGCCATTGTGACTCTGGTTAATGGTGTCCAGTGTCGCTTGAGAGACAAAATCCTTCTTCGCCCAATTGTGAGTTCCAAGATATCCACCAGCAACATCAAGGACGGTTGTCTTAAAAGCAATCCACAACTCCTCAGGCAGGATTCCCCAAGCATCCAGACCTCCCAAATCCCCACATAGCCTGTTCGCAAACTCCTCAGCTACCCTCTCATCCTTGAGCTTGCCAACAAACAGCCTCGGCTGGATGGTGCCATTCCCCTGGATTTAAGCTGCAACTTCAGTGTTGCTACAACAAGCCTGTGGTCGGTAGTGAGGAACTGAGCACTCCGGTAGACCCTGCAGTTCTGAGTCATCCTCCAGGCGACCATCAATGAGCACATGGTCAATCTCCTTTGCCACACACCAGCGTTGGAATGCCAAGTCCAGCGATGAGCCTGTGGGCACTGAAACCCCATGACCCAGCCACCCTAAGTCCATGACTTCTTGCAAAGTCAAGCACTTAGAGCTATTCTGTTTCACAGTTGCTGACCCATGTGGACGAACACATGTCTCATAACCATCCCTATCTATTCCAGTTGATGCACTGAAATCCCCCAAGACTAGAAGAGTATCTCACCTGGGGGCACTGATCAACCAGAGACTCGAGCGTGGCATAGATAGCGTCCTTCACTGAGATCACTCGCCTCAGTCAGAACCTATACAGAGACCAGGAAATGACACCCAAGGAGTGACGAATCATTTGCATCATAATACGCTCATTGACCGGTGTTACCTCAATTATCATTGGAATCAGCTTATTGGACACAGCTCACAGCAACTCCTTTGTCACGGGTAACCATCAGAATGACCAGACCAATATTAGGTGTCACCACCTCAGAGAGTGCTGAATACTGATGTTCCAAACGCTTGAGCTCAGATGATAACAGAGACAGTTGATCATCCTCTCTTGGAATAGGACATTGCAGGCACCACCCAAAAGGACCTCCTCAGTTTAACCCAAGGAGACCGCTGTCTGGTGGACGACACCTCAGCACCACCTGACACACACGACGCAATCTGACCCGGAAGGTTACCCCATGGTTTTCCTCTATCATCAAACAGGGGGACATCGAAGCTTCTCCCAATCCTGTCATCCGGTGAGCTGCCCTGAGGAGAGATCTGCACAGGAGGTACTCCCACGGAGTGAGTTTCAGATTTATTTTTGCTTTTCGTATGATTGCGGAATGAAGGGTTTTACGAGCCGGAGTGCAAATCCTGCACTAATGTCTTATAAAAAAGTAACACAACTGCAGGAGGACATCTGCAGACACTGTTGGCACTAGATATGGATGGCCATTGGCTCACAAGAGCTCCTCCGCCCTTGACAGGGTTTGTTTTTATTCCTGCTGGGTGTCCTATTCATACACCCTCCTCACCAGAAAACCTGGTGGGGGAGATGATTTAGTCACGGACAAACCCGACCTTGAAACAGGTTCATTCAGATTTGCATCGTATCTGCAGCAAGTCACAGATCTGATCTTGGCCTGACCTGACAATATTCCCCCTCCCCTGTACAAAAGGAAGGAGCCATCTTGCATCCTACCAAGAAATATCTAAATCAGGGTTGTCTACGTGTTGGATTTAACTCCCACGGG
>CM068953.1:160341634-160363928 GCA_035128595.1 Eptatretus atami | reverse complement strand
CACACACTCACCACCATACATACAATACCAGATCTCAAGTAGATAATAAAAAGAGCAGAGCAGACAATTGATGATCCAATTGGCAGTTGTTGCTTAAGGTTTGGCAAAATTAAAAAAAACTCTTCAATTGATCTCTCACATCAGCATGTGACCGGAAATGAATTGTCACTTTGGGAATAATAGTGGGCACTGCTGAGGCTTGGGATCGATTGGACGAAAGAAACTCGCTGGGAAGCGGGTGAAACGTCACCTGAGACCAGATCTACTTTTGCTTGATTATTGCTTGATTAGCAGAGATTTACTTGATTATTATTGATTATTCGCATGACTATTAGCAGAGAACCCTTTACATTTACCCTTTATAACCGTTTAGATCTTGACATCTGGGCTTTGAGGGGGCCATTCCATGTGTTGAAGATCTCCAGCTTCCTCTTTCTTTTGGAAATAAGTTTTCATTATTACAGCAGAATGTTTAGGATCATTATCTTGCTGAAAGATAAAATTTGGATCAACAAGTCTTGCATCACTGGGTATAGAATGGTGGATTAATTTGTTTGTACTTTGCTGCAGTCAAAATATCTATATATCAAAAAAATATACAAAATAAATATATATATATCATCAATGTTCAGCAATTTTCCAACCCACTTGATGATATGCAGCTCCAAACCTTAATTGAACCCCCTCCATGCTTAATTGTGGGCTTCAAGCAAAGCTCTTAATAAGTTTCAGTTTTTCTTCATCTCACATACTGTCTTTGAAAAGGTCCAAAAACTGAAACTTTGACTCATCTGTCAAAAGCACCATTAACCATTGTTCCATAGTTCAATTTCTGTGTTCTTGTGCATATTTTAGCCTTTTAGTTTTGTTCCACTTTCTTAACAGAGTGTTTTTTTTTTTTTACTGCAATGCATCATTTGAGTCCTGATTCCAAAAGTGACCTTTGTACTGTTGATGAATGGACAACAACGTCACTGAGCATTCTGCCGATTCTGTTGTGAATTCAATGCTTGTCTTCTTTATATTCCTTGAGGATATTATCTTCATGTATTGCTCAATGAAAGGTTATTGTGTCTTTCACTCCTGGTTTTGTCAATTACAAAATATGTTTCTCTGCACCTGTTGATTGTAGTTTGGATACCACACCTTGAAAATCGAGTGAAGTGAGCAATTTCACTCAATGTTTTTCCTTCTTTGTGCAGAAACACAATTCTATGACGATCTTCTCCTGAAATTTTCACCATTTTGGTTGAAGCTAACAGGTAATCCTGATAGATCTGTATTCTGCAGTATGAAAAGTGGATTTTTAGCTTTGTGGATGTGTAGAGAGGAACACCTGATGACAATGAGGAACATCTGACAACGAGCCATCAATTACATTTGGTTGGTAAATGTAATGGATTAGCTTCTACAACATTTCATGTTCGCTGCTCATGTATAGCTTACTTTGAGTTGTGATCACAAGATTTTAGAAGATTCTGATCCATGTGAAATATAGATTTCTAAAAATACAAGCTTGGTGAACTTCTTACCAAACTAAGCTCGATTCATCATAGTCAATGTTGTTTTAATGGTAGAAAGCAGAAGTTGAGGCTTTGAGTAAATTGTTGATGCTCATAACATCCACACATTGTAAATCCTGAATGTGTCTAAGACTTTTGCAGAGCAATGTACAGGGTGGCAACAAAGTAGGGGATCAATTTGATAACATTCATCCCAGTATACCGATCACCCACTTTGTGGCCACCCTGTATACACATATGTATGTTTGCACATATCTCAACACTGACAAATCCCGAGTTCCAAATCCACCCTTATATAGACCCAATCACATCTCTCACCCATAATTGGAGGGAATATCCAATCAGCCCTCACCGAATCAATTATGCCAGGTGGTTAGGTTTTCCAGAAATTAACCCCCATGCTCTTCCAGCCAAAGAAAGCTGCATGAAGGAACCAAAAAACACTACACAAGGAAAGACCTTTGCTGTTTCAAACCCAACCAGTGATCCTCTAAAGAAGTAGCACATATATGGAAATTCTAATTCCACACACCCCCTCAGTGACCGGACCAGTTTCATCACTTTTTGGTGGTGAGTCATCACTGACAGCTTAGACAGAAACGTGCAGCATGGAGATCACCAAGCATGTACCCCATGCAAAGTCAAGAACAGTTAACATACAAATATTATTTATATCTATATATATATATATTATACTATATACATAATACATATATATAATCTTCGATCCATATATATATATATATATATATATATGTAATACAGTAAAACCCCGCTATTCTGAACACTTCTGGACTGGAGGAAAATGCGTTCATATGCGGGTGTTCACATTATCGGGGATTAGGGTATCAACCGACTGAACGCGTCATCTGTATTCGATAGATCACAAAAGTCGTTTAATCAATACATACACATCTAAATACACATTCCACAGACAAAATGAGCACGCAATTATTGCATTCAGTAGTAATAATACAATTATCGAATTATTTGCCACGGAAAGATAGAAATGATAAGATCAAATATGCAACGCAAAATTGACAGCACAGAATCAAATTTGAAATTATACAATTACTTGCTCTAAGCCAAGATGTTATAAAACTCTGTGGTTTCGATTTGGCATTCTCCAGGACATGAATTGAACTGAATGTTCGATTCTTTCCAAAGGAGGCGAGCAACTCTGCCATCCTTGATTCAGAAAGAGAGTTTTAAGCTTTTGCACACAAACTGAGTCCATCTTGTACTACCTGCATGTCTTCCACTTCTCTTCGTCCCATTCTCTTTGTCCACATTCTCTTCGTCATCGTCTTTTCGCATTAATTGTCTCCAGTCGTCTCCTCGTAGTCATGAACGCGCCCGTATCGTCGCACCGAACGTATTCCTCGGGGTCCGTCGTCGCATCGCCAATCTCTGCACCGCACGAAATGAGCTCGCGCAGGCTAGGTCATCGTCAGCGCTCCAGTCACTATCGGGTGACTCGGAAGGGAAGCCGCACTTGACGAAGCACTTGTAATCGTCGCCGCTGGACTTGATCCCATGCATTGCTCTCACTGAACAGCATGGAGAACGTTGATGCTCTCAAGATTTGTTTACGTTTGAAGCGGTATCAATCTTCGACAGCACGTGCCGGAGCAGCCGTTGTTTGAAAAGAGCTTCAGGTTGCTTATCACGCCTTGTCAAGGGGCTGCAAGACCGACGTAACGTTCGAGGCAGGAACTTATGGTCACGTTCGTCAGCGTCACACCCATTGGATGAGACGGCGCATTTTCTAGGAAGAGAAGAATCCTCCGCCGTTGGTTCGCATCTTCTTTCAGCGCTTTCAACCATTCAACGAACAACGCCGAGGTCATCACGCCTTTGTTTGCTGTCCACGACAGGGAGGAATCGACTTTTATGTTACGAAAGCAACGTGGTTCACTGCGTTGCGATGGCGATGGTTTAATTTCTCGCCAGTCATACTAGCGCACAACAGCAGCGTTATTCGATCCTTTGGCGACTTTTACCATGACAGGAGCTCCTTTTTCACCAGGACCTTTTGGGTAGAGCGCGAAGAGAGGCAGTCTCGTCGGCGTAAAAATGTTTGGCTTAAACCATCTGCATAGCTTGGCAGACGCGTTTTCCACTCCTCTACTATCGTCTGATCAACACCACCACCTCGCCGCTAACTGCACGTGCAGATCTTGTTTCGAGCTTGAATCGGGCAAGCCAGCGTTGGATGCCTTGAAACACCTCACCAATGGCAGTCGCGATTTCTAAGGCCTTCGGTTTTTCCATAGGTCTGCTGACAGGGATCCTCTTTGACGCAGCAGCATGGAACATGTGTGCACGCGGTTGTCAATGTCTACGACTGCCTCCTTTTCGTCGACTTCGGAAGATAGGGCCCCTGCTTCGAATTCCTTCAATATCGACTTACGACGTAAAATACGTTCACTGCGCCCAGCGAAATTCCGAAATCAGCAGCGAGTTTGCGTTGCGACTTGGATTCCGCTTCCTTTACCAGACGGACTTTATCTTCCAACGGCAGGTCTGATGCGTTTTCGGCATTTTGGTGTATCGTACTGCGTGAACTCAATAGCAAGTGAAGATTGATGGAAAGGAGTGTGCAGGGCCTTCTTGTGCCCCTCCCTCAGGGGAGGCCTCTGCTGATTGACGAAATTGTAATTCTTGACGCTTATTGGTTGATTACCATTGATTAATTAGAAACAGGTTCTAATTAAGTCACTGTATCTCTTCACCCCGCTGCATTTTCTATCCACGCCATTGCGTCCAGTAAAACGAACTGGCGATGGGTGGTAATTAGCAAGCGTTTGTTTGTATGCGTTTGCCATGCAGCCGCGGCTGAACAATGGCCATGTTTCCACCTGATGCCTTCAAAGGTTGGAAGTAGCTCACAGTGCGGGGTAAAAACTGGTTTGGGACTGGTAAAAAGCATGTTCATATGCGGTGTGTTTCAATGGGGTGTTCGAATTACTGGGCACTATGTACAGGATTTCCTATCTAAAAATTCGGGACTGGCCAAAAACGCGTTCATTTGCGGGTGTTCAGATAATAAGGGGTGTTCAGAGAGCGGTTTTACTGTATAAATTGTATATATATATAACCACACATACATGTATATATATAATATATATATATATTATCATATTATATTATATATATATATATATATATATATTTATATATATTATATTTAATATATTAAATATATATTATTATATATATATATATATAATATATATATATATTATATATATATATATATCTATACGTACAGTGGAAAAAATCGTACAACGCTCACGGTGGGGGTCCGAAGCGACTTAGGAGCGTTATGAAATTGAATTACAGCGCTATACTGATGAGTGAAAAAATTTTATATACATCAAACAGAGCCAAAACACCGTGGACATGTACGTCCGCCATCTTGGATTGTTGGAGTTGATGACGAAAGCGTCAAGTTATTTTCTTTTCTTTTTTTTAAACAAGAAATAAACACAGGAATTGATAGCATATAGAATATATTTATTTTTTTTATGTACATCGAACATTACTTACAAATAAAAAATACAAAATGTACATTATCAACTAAATCGGTAAAATATTTTATATTTAACATATAAACATATTCTATAATATTACATACAACAGAGCCAAAACACCGTGGACATGTACTCCGCAATCTTGGATTGTTGGGGTGATGACGAAGCGGTCAAGTTATTTTTTTTTTTTTTATTAAACAAAAAACACAGAATTGAATGCTATAAATATATTTTTTTTTTTTATGTACAATCGAACAATACTTACAAAATAAAAATACAAAATGTACTATCACATAAATCGGCTAAAATATTTTACGCTTCCTAATCACAAAACGGAGTACGAAATTTATATCCTTGAAGAATTCGGAATTATATCTTGAAGAAATATCTGGTTGGTTTCACTGGATGCTCTTGAGAGTCTTCGCGGTGTCAATCCAGAAGGATTTTAACCTGGTGTATTTCAAACGAAGGATTGGCGGCATTCCTGCTCATCCAAGGACTCCAACACAACGAAGACCATAAGGAAAGACTGTTCAGCTTTGGAGTGGAGAGAGCTGGGGAGAGGTTCAACTGGTGCCTCTTCTTCTTCCGACTCCTCTAGGGGTTCCTCTTCCTCTCCAGTTGACAGCTTTCTTCTCTGAGCAGTTCTTCAGCCAAGGTCTCTTTCTTCTTGATCAACCCAGGCCTCGGAGAGCATAAGAGCGTGTGCCAGGGCGAGGTTTAGAGGCCGTGATGGCAGACCTGCCACCTCTCTTGGAGAACCCATTGAAGTCTTCTTCATTATCAGACTTGGAGGACCTAGGCCTTTCCTCAGCAGTTAATGATGGTGTCCTTGGTGAACTTCTCCAGGCTGCCCTGCACCACTCCATCGTCTTCTTAACGTCCATGGCCTTGAGGAAGACGGTCATCTCTTTTTGCTCCCTGGCCATAGCTTTGCAAATTGATCTTTTGTAGAATAGCTTAAAACAGTTGATGACCCCTGTCCAAAGGCTGGATCTTGTGGTGGTGTTCTTGGCATAAGAGAAGCGAAGATCTTCCCATCCTTTTGACTTTAAGATGTCTCCTGATGGATGAGATGGGCGGTTGTCAAATGAGGAGGATAGCTTTCTCTTCTTGCCCAAGCTTTCTCAGGTGCTTCCACACAGCAGGGGCAGAACCTCTAGAAGAACCATCCTTGAAACAGGGCTCTGTCATCCAAGCTTCCTGGTGTTGGTTGTAAATACAGGGAAGGATCTGTTGACATGGTGTAGACACCTGGGGTTTAGTGACTTCCCTATGACCAACGGGGTCATCTTCAGAGACGCTGACCTGTTGGCACAGAGAAGGAGGCTGACTTTGTCCTTTGGCTTCTTGTGTCCAGTCTTTATTGATGGTTGTCATCCAGGTCCATAGTTCTGTCTGGAGGGGTCTTGTAGTACAGACCAGTTTCATCTGCATTGAGACCTGGTCTTCTGTGAAGTTGTTGTCTTCGATAGTTCATTGAGACAGAGAGGTAGTTCTTGGCAGATTTAAGGTCTGCAGACTTGGCCTCTCCATGTTGTTGGTTCATGTGGACCCCATGTCGATCCTGCCAGCGTTGCAGCACCCCCTGGTTAAGCTGTAGTCAGCATCTTCACCTCTCTCTTCTTGTGAAGATCCTTGTTGATCTTCTTGGCCTGATGAAGGAGGATGGTGCCTGAGATGGGTATGTCAAGCTCTCTAGACTTGCAGAACTAATTTGAATAGTTCCTGGTCCAACTCTGATCCCTCCCAAGCTTGACCCTCTTCTCTCTTCATCCCATTATGGAGTTGACAGTGACGATGAAGCTCTTGATGTTCTCTTCACCTTCAACATCCTCTTATAGTTGAACGGCGATGCCTGTATCCTTGCTGATGGTCGCTTGAGTTTCACCATTCCATATCCGTTTAATTATGTGTAGCTTCTCCTCTATGGAATAACACTTCCGCTTCGGCGTGGCGGCGATGAACTGAATAGAGCAAACAAAACTAAAAATTGAATTTTCAGCTGGTAGGTGATGAAGATGTCGAAGAATGGTACAGGAGATGTAACGGGAGCTTAGATTTAAGTTGCTGGAACTCTTCCGAAAGGATATGGGCGTTAGAGCACGCGACATTAGTTAATCTTGTACAGTACGTACTGTACTTACGTTGTGTACTGTGTTAGTATGGTGTTAGAAGGGAACATGAACGCGAGTTAGAGATAGGATGCTATGATGATTTGAATTGAATTGATTTGTTCATCTCAGCTTCGCCATTTATACGGGAAAGATGCCGAGAAGATGAAGCTCGTGAGTATTTTTCATACCACATGTAACTCAAACAGGGCGATGACAGCTTGAATTTTTTCGCCACTTAGCGCTATTTTGGACTAACTTTGTCTCTATTTTCTCACTTTTTGCCTTTTAAACAGGAAATAGTAGTATTTTTGGGTCAAGGTGTATATGGTTAATCAGTACAAGCGCTATAACGCTTCGCGTTATATCGATTTTCCACTGTATATATATATATATGTGTATATAATTATATATATATATTATATATTATATATACTGTTGTATGTATATATATATATAATATAATATATTATTTATATATAATATATATATATGATATATTTATTGAGACAGGGGAAGCTCTATAACACATTGTGAGCAATAACGAACCGTGCTTACCCATTTTCTTGGGTCGCTCACTCGCATTCGTTTTTTTCATATTTTTTTTCATTTATTTATTTTCAATCATTTACATTTTCATTGCCAAATACTTTCCGATGGTTCTGTTATTTTTCCTGGTGTATTGGCCATAATTTCCATTGGCATGCAAAATTACTGTGCTTCCCCATTATTTTGGGTTGCACACCTGCATTTATTTATTTTCATTAATTTACATTTTCATTTACAGATGATTTCCAACAGTTGTGTGATTTTTTTTTCCGGTGTATTGGCTTCAATATCCATTGGCATGTGGAATTTCAGCTTTCTACGTCACCTGGAAGGTACCGAACATTAATATCAGTCAGTGAGTGAGTCAGTCAGTGAGTGGTTAGAATGAGTTTTATATATTGGATAAGGATTCATTCACTCACTGATTTAATTTTCTGGACTTTTTAGGTCTGCTAGAAATCTGAAATTTGACATTACTGATGCAAATAAAAGCCATTATCCCAGGAAAAAGCACAAAACCTTCAGAAAATATTGAAAATCGGAGATAAAAGTCGGCTTGCTATGGCAGGTCACGTGACTGAAGACAATGGGCCATCACGTGATCTTGCACGGGCACAATTGCTCCCTGAGGGAGCTGCTTTTTCATGGTTTTATGGTGATGTGATCAGGGAAGTGCCTGTGGGTTTGTATCATTTATTGATGAAGGACAGTGAGTGGTGGGAAGTCGTTTATCATTTACAGGCAGTGTGCAAGTGTTACAGAGTATATTTTAAAGCATCGCATGTTTACATATACAGTCGGATCTCTCTATCAGGTACTCTGGTTGCAACAAACATTCAGAACATGTTTTTGTCAATGCATAATTCTCTGCATTAATGGTCCACGCAACTGGAAATCAATCTGGAAATAAAGAAAGATCGCTTTGTCCTGGCAAAAGGAATGTGCACACAAGGCCGTAAGTTCGAAAATCCTTGAAATACAGATGAGATTGGCTAAATCAATTGTCCAAAACATCAAAAGAAACAAATTACAGCCATCATTTTATTCTTATCTGCATCTTTTGCATCGTGCTGGTGGTGCAAATTCATTACCCAGCACAATTGCATCTGCGCTCTTGAAGAAAGGGGCATGTTGGCATTGCCGAGCAATCAGTTTGAGTGTGAACTCCACCTCTTAAATGTAAAGATTATATTTGTGAAAAGGTCAAAAATATTTTAAAGTAAAAAAAACTACTTGCTTGCGTTTATATGGGTATGCTGTATATATATCAGAGATGGCGACTCAAGTCTGTAACTCAGATTCGAGTCACAAAATGTTGTGACTTGCAACTTGACTCAGACTTGACGAAAATTGACTTGAGACTAGGAATTGGGACTTGCCCTTTGCTTGCGACTTCCATGCAACTTGAGTTTATAATGACTTGTTGACAATATTCAGAAAATAATCGTTGAATAAACATCGATATAAAAAATAAACATCGCTCTGTGGGGAATTGATGGTTATTTAGAATCCCAAAATCTGAGGGAATAGGGGAGGACATATTTTCCAGAGGAGTATGACAATGAGGAGCACAACTTAAGGTGAGAGTATGGTCACGATGCCGCATGACCAGTTTGGTCTGGATCCAGTTGTTGGTTTCTGAGAATAAATTTTTGAATGAAACACCAATATCTGAGCAAACACACACCCCCTTCCCTTCCAATAAATAGGTGGATCCGGATGGGGAGCACAATTCCATGAGACCTTAATGTCCTGATGCATTGTACCAATTTTGGTCCATATCGCTCAGGTAGTAGTTGTGGAGAAGATGTTTCAGTGAAAATGAGGGATTCGGGGAGGGGGACTGTGGCCCCCTTTCTGGGGGAGATCCGACCATGAGGAGCTCAACTTTTAAGGTTAGGGCATGATCCCGATGCCTCGCGACGAGTTTGGTCTGGATTTGTCTGGCGGTTTCTGAGAAGACGATTTTATAATAAAATACCAATATTTGGGAGAAAACCCTCCTTGCACCACTTTTTTAGGGGCATATGTGGGTGGGGAGCACAACCCCATGAAGCCTTGCTGTCCTGGTGCATCATACCATATTTGGTCTACATCGGTCAAGTAGTTTGTGAGGAGATGGTTTAGTCAAATGTTAGCGGATGTACGGATGGACGGCTGGACACTGAGACCCACTTGATGAGCTTATTTCTGAGAAATAACCTAAAAATTTTAAAAGAAATGGTCATCAAATAACTGACCAAATACAGCATTGGAGTTTCAAGAGGAACCCAACGAGACAAAGACGGAGTCATCAGGAGGAACCTTGACAAGATTCTGGTTCGGCTGCTACTCCTCTACCCTCCTCTACCCTCAAACCCATCCAGGCCAGCCAGGTGAACCTTACAAATACTATATGCAAGATTCACCCTTCCATAGACAAAGAAAGAAAAAGAAATAAAGAGAGGAGAGACGGAGGACATGAAGAAACCATACACAAACACAAATGATTTTTCTTTGTGGGCATGCCAGGGTCAGTCAATGACAACATATACCTTGTATGTGTATGCTGTACATGTGCAGTGCGCCAGAGCTCCCGTCCGTTGGGTCGCATACCGTCCTCCACTAAGGTTAAAAGAGTGTCCATCTTAAGAGAGCACACCACGTCCAAGTAGCAAGCACCAGTCTTACCAATGTGGCTTCGTGACAAAACTTTATTGAAACCAAAATTGGCATTCGACTCGGGAAATTTGGCCCCTGATCAGTAACTGTGCACTTTGCATGTCACGACCCAATAAATAATATTTTGGGATGATTAAAATATGACAGTTGACTTGGATTATTTCAACTTCGTCAATAATTGTAAATATATATCACAATTTCTATTTCTAAAAGGAAAATACAAAAAATATGGTATCTTAGAGGACAACTGAAGTTAATAAGTTATACATTTCATTTTAACATATATAACAAATATACAGTACAAGTCAATTATAAAAATCAAATTTCCCGTTCCACAATTAATGCTTTTGTTCTACTTGTAAACCATTTAAAGATTAAGCTGATGTTACTGAACAGTGCCGTGTACATATGTTCAAGTCTGTACATTAGATATGAGAAGTAAAATTAACATGAATGTATTTTTGCTGGGAACAAAGCCAAAAATGTCCACTCCATGAAGTTGACATAAAAACTTGAGTTAAACAGCTTTTCAGAACATACATAGCAATAAATGAAACTCTGTATCATAATTCTTTGATAGCTTGCACTCCAAGGTTTAAAGTGAACTAGCAGGGACCCGTGGAAATTCCATGTAATGTAAAATGTGACTTCAAGACCTCAACTCCCCCCTACCCCTATCCCCTCTCTCTCCTCCCTTTCTCTCTCTCTCTCTCTCTCTCTCTCTCTCTCTCTCTCTCTCTCTCTCTCTCTCTCTCTCTCTCTCTCTCTCTCTCTCTCTCTTCTCTTTCTCTCTCTCCCTCTCTGTCTCTCCCTACCTACTCTCTCCCCCTCCTCTCCCACCACCTCTGCCATTTCCCCTGCCACTGTGTCCCTCTCCTCCCTCCCCTCCCCCCTCTCTTTTCTCCACCTCCCCTCTCCCTATCTCTCCTCTTGTGGATAGGCCGATAGGGGATGGAATTATTTGGAAATGGATGTGTACAGCAAGTTAGATGAGGATGATGGGAAGATGATCCATAAATTAACCCGAGATCAGGATGGGGACGGTAAGGATATGACGGGAAGGTGGGGAGTAATGAAGGAATAGGAAGGCTATTTCAAGAAGCTGTTAAACCAGGGAGGAAGCAATGGAGAGCTGGAGCAACTCAGCTATGCATGAGGGAATGTGTAGGTAATGAAGGTTATGGAGGAAAAGGTGTGGACAGTGATAAAGAAGATGAAGAAGGCGATGGCCCCAGGCATTAATGAAATACATGTGAAGATACTAATTGCGGTAGGAGTAGTTGGAGTCAGTTGAATGAAGAGGCTGTTGAATGTATGTATGAGAAGAGGGTAAGATTCCAGAGGAGTGGCAGACCAGTCTCATTGTTATAATATGGAAGAGGAAGGGAGATGTACAAGATCTGGAGAGGTACTGAGGAATCGCACTTTAAAGTCATGTCATTCATTTACTAGAGAGAATTGTGGATGAGAGGATAAGGGAAAAGATGGAGCTTAAGATAGGTGAAGAACAACAGTGGTTTAGAAAGGGTAGAGGGAGGACAGATGGGATGTGTACGCAGAGAAAGTTTGGTGGAGAATGGGTTGGAGATGCAATTGAAATGCTAAAATTAGAGTTTGTGAATCTTGAGAAGGCTTACAACAGTTAGGAGTGAGATGGTGATGGCAACGCAGAGATGGATGGGAGTGCCAGAATCCAAACTTAGGTTGGTGGAAGGTATATATGAGGGAATGAAGGAAAGAGTTTTGGTTGGTTATAGGGTGTCAGAAGAGTTCAGTGTGAACATCATATTGAAGCAGGGAAGTTCACTTGGTCAACAACTGTTTATTATGGGAATAGAGCTGATGAGCAGGAAGGTCAGCAAGGGAGGCATTCTGAGGAAGATAACATATGCAGACGATCTAGATATTGTGGTGGAAAGTGGGCAGGAAATGCAGGAGGTGTTGGAGTGGAAGAATGTGCTTGAGATACATGGATTGAGGATGAGCCTAAAGAAGACTAAGGTAATGTGGGTTAGACGGCAGAGGAAGGAACTAAAATAAGTTTATGGTGGAAGAATATCTGGTGGGGAATTTGACTACCTAGATAGATTGGTGACTGAGGATGGTAGTTCGGAGGCAGAGATGCAGGGGAAAATGGAGGTGGGTGCTTGTACATTGAGGAAAGTGGAGGGACTCATTGCAGAAGGAAAATATCAAGGAAATTGAAAGGCAAAGTTCTGGGGTCTTGTGTAATGCTGGCCTACTTGACTTGTATGCACATTGCACTGTTATCAGAATTATCCTCAAGCTCTGCTGATGTTGAGCTCTTGACAGCAGTATCGAAGAGGTTTCTTGAGACTGTGGGCTACTCAGTCAGCAATGGTAGCAAAATTCTCAGGGTGACCTTGCTGATTTTGGTCAGCCAGAATGGTTTCCTCTGTTCGGTGAATTCTTATTCAAGACTGTGCCATGCTATCTAATTTTTTTTCAGAAACCCTTGAACTTGAGACTTGCCGAGTGCTTTCCTTGTCACAAAATGTGTGCAGAACAGGTGCCTTGTCTGTAAGGATGGATTTGTCTGTGGATAGTTTTCTACAGAAAATGACTTCTTCAGGTGTCCATGACATGGTGTGTGAATGTCACAGATTCATGAAACTTTGCAGATACGCTCTCACTTAACTCAGTTCAGACCTCCTGAAAAATGAAAAGGACATCCTGTATATTTAATTACCTCTGTTACTATCACTGAAAAATATCAAACTGCAAAATATTTTCCACTCAACTTCTCTCAATCGTCACCTTCAGCCTTCCACACTCGTTAAGATGCGGATCTGAGTTAATGTCGTCATGCAGAGGCTAAGACCGATGATTACCTGAAAAAGGCGACAAGTTAGGGAGACATTGCAATTCTTTCCTCCTCTCCTGATTTTTTTTTATTAATGTCTGCCATGTCTCAAAGTTTTATTTTTGTCTTGCTGTGCCCATCCCCCCTCTATTTTGTGGGCCAATTATACAATGCCCATATCTAATATGAGATCAAATGTCCATTTGGCCTTATATTATTACATGAGACCCTGTGTTTCTGTGAGACTCATTATTACATGAGTTTAAAAAAAAATATCTATTCTGACCACTGTGACTCTAAGTCCATACCCCTGGGCATTAACTGGGAGGTCAAATCTGAAAAAATCGTTACAAATTCCCCAATGTTTATTGCAAAAACAAAGTTTTCCTGAAAAAAATGTTTAAAAATGCACCCGTAACTGCATTTTTTGGTATTTGACATTTTGACACTGCCTCAAGGGACCAGGGGTGGGTCCAAAATGACACTGCTCTCATACATTCTTGCCTTGTGGTGATCATAACGACTAAGTTTGGTAAATTTCTGCAGAACCGTTTTGGAGGAGATAGCATGACGGACAGACTGAGCAGATTACAATCTCCCCCTGTTATTTTTTATTTTTTTTAAACGTGGTGATAATAAGCAGTCAACAACTCATTTTAACAAAAAATGCCAATAGCGTCTGTAGGTGAGGACTTAGAGGTCAGGAGATGTAACATTGGGTCAGTATTCAAAAGAAATTGAGAAAACACAGGTATTGATGCAACATCCAATGCTCAGCTTGTCGTGTAAAGGTTTGATCACCCTGACCAAAAATGATCCAGGCTGTGCTTAGGCCCACCTGTCGCTCACTTAGCTGTAGCAGCTTTGCCAAGCCTTTCCGTTCACCAGGGGAGAGGTACTTCTGCCGCTCAAATTTACGCTCCAGTTCCACAGTTTGCTCACTTGTAAAGCGCACCTGTCCTCCTTTACGCTTGTGAGCTGGACGTGGCAGGAATGGTGTCCAAAGCAAAGGTTTTCCTGTGGGATTAAGTAAAAAGTGTTAAACGAAGTCATATTTGAAAGCTTAGAAAAATGAAATGGAAGCTCTTCTATAATTACGTATGTTCTTCCCCCAATCTTCATTCTCATTCTTCCCTCCATGGGAAGCTATCTTCAATTTCATCCTTCCCATCTAAGTATTCCATACAGCTGATCACCACCATCGCAGATCATCCCCCATCCAAAACCATGATATTTTTTACCCTCGTGAACCCCCCTCCCATTCCAAAGCCCTTCTCCTTACAAATTTCATTCCCAACCAGTCTTGTCCACCCCATGCATCCTTTCCTGCCCCCACACCCATCGTTTTTCCAAGTGTCCGTCTATCTTGTCCTTCAACTTCGTTATTGGTGTCCCCCTGCCCCCTTCTCTCTACTGTTCCTCTTGTCCTGTTATGTTCTGATGCATTCAGTGTACTTGCTCTTTCACGAGCCTCGACTCGACTCTGTATACAACAAAAGTCTGATGTTCTTCATTTTTAGATCCTCGTGGAGGATCTCTAAGTCTTACTCACGTTGTTGTTCTTGTGGACTTTTTTGTTTCACAGCCTACAGTTTTCATCGAAACTTCCTGAAACTTGGCATATATATGTAAAAATACCCTGCGCAGACAGTAACCATCTCCGATTTTGAAAATTCCTCCTAGAAAAAAAGTTATGACGTCAAAATATCTCCGCTAATGGAAATCGCCGAAAAAATTATCTCAAACTAGGCAAGCTTTTTGAATTCTGTTTGCGGGAATCGAACAGGGCATTAGCAGAGATGAATTACCGCACATATGATACATCACTATGACGTCATATCATTTTTTATGACATCATTCCTATTTTTTGACATTTTTTGTTTGTTTGTATCACAGCCTGCAGTTTTCATCGAAACTTCCTGAAACTTGGCGTATATATGTAAAAATTCCTGCCAGACAGTAACCATCTCCGATTTTGAAAATTCCTCCTAGAAAAAAAGTTATGACGTCAAAATATCTCCGCTAATGGAAATCCCTATACCATTATCTCCGAAACTAGCAAGCTTTTGAATTCTGTTTGCGGAATCGAGCAGGGCATTAGCAGAGATGAATTACCGCACATATGATACATCTATGACGTCATATCAATTTTTATGACGTCATTCCTATTTTTGACATTTTTTGTTTCACAACCCAGAGTTTTCATCGGATCTTCGTGAAACTTGCCATGTATATGCAGAAAGCTCACGCGCAGGCAGTAACATCTCCGATTTTGAAATTCTTCCGAGAAAAAAAGTTAACGTCATAATATCGCCGCTAATGGAAATCGCCTATACCTTATCTCCGAAACTAGGCAAGCTGTTTGAATTTTGTTTGCGGGAATCAAGCCGGGCATTAGCACAGATAATTTATCGCAAACCTGATACATCACAATGACGTCATATTCGTTTTTATGACGTCATCATTAAGAGAATGAGGATCTTAGCTCATTTGAGCTTGTTTTTGTCAACGTGGCATATGACAAAGTAACGGCTTTCTTGCTTATTCCTTCAAGAAACTCCCAGAATCATTCATCCATTTGTTTAATTACCTTTTATTACTTAACAATTTAATGACATCAACATAGAAAATTAGAATTAGGCTGGCAGGATACCCAAGCTGTATGCACACTTTCCTCGAAGCTGCCTAGTGTGGGTTTGAATCCCGACCCAGCTATAAACTGTCATTCCAGTGTTTCATAGGCAGGGTGATTCTTTATTGTGTGTGCCATTAGTCGGAGGGACATTAAACTTGAAGAAGAAGAAGAAGGCGCATTATAATTGTAGTCCTGTTGCCTTAACAAAGGACTGATGTCTCGCACATTTGTGCCAAAGTACTTTAATTTCTAATTGAAATATATGACTGAAACTTGTACTTATCATCATTATCCCAGGGTCTGTTAAAGGTGTGTCAAATGGCATCTCTTTATTCTGAGTGCTCTCAGTTCACTGAATTGTAGTCAAACTTGGTTATTAGCCCCCATTGGACTTAGGCCAAAATGGGGGCTTGTGGATTTGGTCTCGATTTTCGTGTCCGTCCGTGCATCCGCAACCGTATCTCTGACATGTATGGACTGATTTTATTTGGACTTGACAAAAAGACAACACATGATGGAAAACATGCACATCGTTTGTTTTCGAGTTCAGATCCAAGATGGCCGAATGCAGGCCATTTTAGTTATTAAAAAACCCTGATGTTGAACACGTCCTCAACCATTTGTCGGACATGCATTTACCAATGTTGTTCAAACTTGGCAGAAAAATAAGGAATGATGGCTTACATAGTTAGGCACATCAATTTTTTTGAGATCACATTCAAGATGGCCGACTGGCGGCCATTTTCTTACTTAAAGGTGTCCCCAAGCATTTCTCAGACATGGTTTAATTTTGTTCAAACTTGGCACAAGCACAGTACACGATGGGATACACATACACCTCACTTTATTTTGTGATCTGATCAAAGATGGCTGACTGGTAGACTGGAGCCCATTGTAGATGTAAAAAACACCTGATATCGAACAAGTCCTCAACCATTTCTCAGACATGCAAAAAAAAACCAAAGGGTATCATTGCATCATTTGTGGTTCTAAAAATATTAACAACCACATTTGTCCAGGTCTTTTTGAAACACCGTGTATAAAGACTGAGCCCTTCATGAAGAGTAGGCGAGCTATCACCGCAAACTGGCTAAATCCCAAATTCCTGCCCTTACCCCCAAGAGAGCAATACATCAGCTGCATGCTCAGCCAATGATGCTAGCACATAGCCTTGAACTGCACACAAAAGATGAAGATTATACATTTGGTAAAAACTGACATTTCACCCAGTCACATAAAACAGAGTGTACTTTAATTGGGGCTTGAAAATGATCCAATGTTTATGCACTTTGCCAGATCATCAAACAAGTAACCATGTTCATCATCACACCATTTTAAAGCCTTTTTCCCTGAGCAGGGGTCAGCTTTTTGCGGACTCCAATCATGGTACCCTTTCTTGTGGCAATGTTTTTACGGCCAGATGCCCTTCCTGACGCCAACCCTTTAGTCACCTTCGACACGCAGGGATAATTACCAGTATACTGGTGCTCATTTCACCGACCTTGGAAGGATGAGAGGCTGAGTCAACCCCCCTGATGTTAAATCAGTGGCCAGCGGGGCTCGAACTCAGGACCCCGAGGATTCCAAGCCACCACCCTAACCATGAAGCCAACACCAGGCTCAAACAAGTAACCATGTTGCAGGAGATAAATTTTGGCATTTTGTGTCATCCTGCTCACCAAGTTGCTCTGAATTTATCTGCCCTTCACTTGTTCTAAATTAAATCTCATTGGGATATTCTTCTCTGCAGTTAAAATCTATTGAGTTTTTGTTCTTCAAAGTTTGCTTCCTTATTTGATTGATTTCAATAATTTGCGATTATTACTCATCATTCATAAAATAAACAATAGCACCTCTGCTTTGGCTTTTCCTCGTTTTTCTTAAGCCTTAATCTCAACAGTTGTGGGTTGGCTACTCAGATCCACATTCTCCATTCTCCTTTTTTCTTCTGTATCTTCTCTAAATCCCTTGTCCTTGAAACCTCTTTCGACTACTTCCCTCCACCCTAATCTCTGTCTTCATCTTGATATTTTCCCTAACTGGCTCATTCCATACTTTCTTGATTAGTTCCTCATCCTTTCTTCTCATTGCATGCCCAAACCACTGTAAAGGAACCTCTAATATTTTTTGTAATATGTGCAACTCCAGCTTGCAACTCCTCTCTTGCGTATCTCCTGATTTCTCAACCGCTCTCTCAGTTAAACTCTGAGAATCCATTGAAGCATTCTCATCTCTATCTTCTCCGGCAACTCCTCTTCCCTTTTTCTTACAGCCCATGTTTCTGCACGATACATTATGACTGGCCAGATCACTGGATTGGAGATTCTTACCTTCAATTTCCTCGGTATCCTTCTACCATAGGCAACACCACTAACCTACTTCCACCTTATCCATACTGCCTTCATTCTGTCCTGAACTTCTGCTTCACAACCTCCCTGCCTCGTCCTTTAGTGCTGAGCTAATATTTGAATATATCACCATATTTCTGGTCTTCACCTCTTCTATCTGCAATCTTGATCCTCTCTGCTGCATCCTCACTTTGTACACACCACATAACATCCATCTTTCCAGCATTTATCCTCAATCGCTGCTTCGCTAAACTCTCTTGCCATTTAAATACTATTCTCTGTAGCTCTTCCTTTAACTCTGCTGTTATGAATAGCTCATCTGTAAATAGCAGCTCTCAAATATCTCAGTGATATTTTCATTATGCACCATCCATCGCCATCACAAAAAGGAAGGGACTAAGTGCACAATCCTGGAAGAAACAAACCTCCACTCCAAAATGGTGTGAGTCCCCATTCACTGCCATACCATAATGCTGGCTCAATTACACATTTCTATCACGATCCTAAAAATCTTCTCTGGTCAACCCTTCTTCTTCAAACACCAATTGAGATTTGTCAGGTCAGGTCAGGCCAGATTATATCTGTGACTTGCTACAGGTACTATGTAAACCTGTACGAACCCATTTCATAGTCGGGTTGTCGGTGAATAAACCGTCTCCCCCACCAGGTTTCTTGGTGAGGATGGTGTATGATATGGACACCCAGCAGGATTAAAAAGAAAACATGTCAAAGGGCGAAGGAGCTCCAAGTGAGCTAATGGCCATCCTTATCTAGTGACCACCTGTGTCTGCGGACATCCTCCTGCAGATGGGTTACTTTTTTGAGGAGGTTGGTGGCAGGATTTGCACTCCAGCCACTGTAAAACCCTTCATTCTGCAAAACACAAGAAAAATGCAATGAAAATTGAAAACCCACTTCATGGGAGTACCAACTGTGCAGCTGCCCTCCGCAGCGCAGCTCACTGGATGACAGGATTGGGGCAAAGCCTTCGGGCCCCCACTCTTTGATGATAGGAGGAACACCATGGGGTAACCTTCCCGGGTCAGATTGCGGTAGTGTGTGTCGGGGTGGTGCTGAGGTGTCGTCCACCAGAAGGCAGTCTCCTTGAGATAACCTGAGGTGGTTCCTTTGAGTTGGTGCCTGGAATGTCCGATCCCGAAGAGAGGATGATCACCTGTCTCTGTTATCATCTGAGCTCAAGCATTTGAACATCAGTATTGCAGCACTCTCTGAGGTTCGGAGACCGGATAGTGGCGAGATCATGGAGCCACCCAAATTGAATATCCAGTCTCCGGTTACCATGGACTGGTTGTTCTGATGGTTACCATGCCCAAGGAGTGTGTGTAGCTGTGCCCAATAAGCTGACTCTAATGATAATTGAGGTAGCACTGGTCAACGAGCATATTATCAGATTAACGATTCATCACTCCTTGGGTGTTGTTTCCCTGGTCTCTGTATATGCTCTAAATGAGGCGAGTGATCTCACCATGAAGCACGCATTCTCGGTCACGCTCGAGTCTGTGGTTGATCAGTGCCCCAGGCGAGATACTTTTCTAGTCTTAGGGGATTTCAATGCATCGACTGGAATTGATAGGGATGGTTATGAGACATGTGTTGGTCCCCATGTGTCTGGAACTGTGAACCAGAATATCACAAAGTTCCTTGACTTTACAAGAAGTCACAGACTTAGGGTGGCTGCTTCATGGTTTCAGCACCCACAGGCTCATCGCTGGACTTTGAATTCCAACGCTGGTGGAGTGGCAAAGGATATTCATCATGTGCTCGTTGATGGTTGCTGGAAGATGATTCAGAACTGCATGGTCTATTAGAGTGCTCAGTTCCTCAATACTGACCACAAGCTTGTGGTAGCAACTCTGATGTTGCAGCTTAAATCCAGGAGAATGTTACCATTCTAGCCTAGGCTGGATGTTGGCAAGCTCAAGGATGAAAGGGTGCTGAGGTGTTTGTGAACAGGCTAAATGGGGGTTTGGGGGGTCTAGGTGCTTTGGGGAATCCTGAAGAGTTGTGGACTGCCTTCAAGACCACGATCCTTGATGTTGCGGGTGGATTTCTTGGAACTCACTATCGGGTAAAGAATAATTTTGACTCTCAAGGGACACGGGATAACATTGACCAGAATTGCAGGGCCAGGCTTAATAGCAGAGCTGTGCTTTTTTTTGTATACCTTGTCGAGGCTCGTGGAGAGCTAACACACAACGCACATCAAGGGGCATGAGACAAGAGGGGCGGGAGTGGGAGGGACAAAACAGTGGGGAACAGACACATTAGGAGATCTGTGGAAGGGAGAGGGATGGGACGGGGAACATGGGGAATAGAAGATGGACATTACAGGGACTTTCAGGAAGGAAAGCAGGGAATTTGAAGGAAGTGGGCTTGGGTGGATTATCGGGGAAGAAAAGATCGAGGATTTGGATGGGGATGATAAGAGGTGGTGGTGAACAGCTGTTTTGAAAGCCTGGAGGGAAGAATGGGAAAGAATAGTGAGGGAGTTTATTCCAAAGCGGGAAAAAAGAGGAATGAAAGAGTGAAGGTGAGCAGTTATTCGTGATTTTTGTAGTTTTACCAGAAGGGGTTGTAGGCTGACCTTGAGCGCCCTGAGGAAATGTGGTGGGGACAAATCGCAGAGAGAGCAGGGGGGGAAAGGCTGGAGAGGAGACGGTAGAAGACAGAAAGACCACCGACCAACCTGCGGTGATTGAGTGAGAGGCCCAAAGACTCAGCCTCATTGTGGGAGATGCCGATGATCCGAAAAGCCCTGGTTTCTACAGCGTGAAGCCGAGAAAGGTGGGAGGCAGGAGCACCAGCCCAGAGGGGAGAGCAGTACTCCATCAGGTTAGGGACTTTGTAAGTGGTCAGGAGCTCAGGAGGGCGAGGAAAGACTTTGCACGACGGAGGATTCCCAGTCGGCGACTGACTTTGGAGGCGAGGTTTGAAATGTGGCTTTCCCAGGAAAGGTCATGGCAGATAGTGAGACCAGAAGCTTGAAAGAAAGGACTTCTTCCAGAGGGTTGTTTAGAAAGTGGATGGGTGGGTTTTCTAAATGGTCCTTTCGAAGACACATAGTTAGAGTGTGAGATTTGTCCGGATTGAAAGACATGTTCTGTGTTGGACCAGTTTGTGATTTTATCCAGATCTGCATGAGCGAAGAAGCTGCTGCTTTCCGGTTGAGGGATGACCAATGGTACGGCAGAGGGTGGAGTCATCAGCAAAGAGATATAGAGGATTTTCCAGAGAGTCGGAGAGATCATTGATGAAAACCAGAAAAAGAACAGGGCCCAGAACGCTACCTTGAGGAACTCCAGCCTGGACAGGAAGAGGGGTGAAAGAACTCCATTTAGGGCCACATGTTGACTGCGACAGGAGAGGAAGTCTGTGAGCCATGAGTGGAGATGGCCTTGGATACCATGGGAAAGAGATTTGGTGAGTAGGGCAGGGGCCAGACTGTGTCAAAAGCACGTGATATGTCCAGGGATACGGCTCAGATTTCCTGTCTGGCATTGAGGACCTCCATCCATTGTTGGGAGAGCAGAAGCAGCATATCCAGGGTAGAGTGACCTGGTCTGAAACCAAATGATGATCGGAAATCAAGCCATTGGAGAAGAGGAAGGATTTCATGTCTGAAGCGATGATGAATTCCATAACGTTGCTGATGATTGGGAGAAGGCTGATTGGTCTGTAGTTGCAGGATCTGTTTTTGCACCTTTTTTTTGCAGGGCAGTGATGTTTGCAGATTTCCAAGCAGATGGCAGATGACCTTGAGCAAATGAGAGGGTGAATAGAACAGAGAGAGGGTGAGCAAGAGCAGAAGAGCAGGCTTTGAGGACACGTGGGCTGATGCCGTCTGGACGGTTGCAGAATCTGAGTCGAGGTTTCACAGCAAGCTCTCGACCTTGTCAGGAGAAAAGGACACAGAGTCCAGGGACAGTTGGGTGCGACTGGTAAGGTGGTAGAGAAAGTGATGGGTTTTTGACACAAGATTTAGCTGCAAACACCGAGTTTAGGCATTCATCTTTTTCACGTGCGGTATCAGCAGTGCGGCCATTTGAGGTAATGAAGGGAATGGAGGGGGAACATACATCATCT
>CM068953.1:160307031-160337781 GCA_035128595.1 Eptatretus atami | reverse complement strand
TGGGGTGTGGCGCTGCCGGTACCTGTGCGGGAGGACGAAAGTCCGAGTCCTCAGGTCCTTGGTGCTTCCATTCTTGCTCTATGGATTTGAGACTTGGACTCTGATGCGGGACTCTTAGATGGAGACTTAATTCCTTTGGTACCAAGTCTCTTCGGAGAATCCTTGGCAATCGCTGGTCAGACTTTGTGTCCAACGAGTGGTTGCTGAGAGAGACTCAAATGCGATTTCTTACCTGCATCGTCCTTAAGCGTCAGCTGCGGCTGTATGGACATGTGGCTCATTTTCCTGACGCTGATCCTGCTCACCAGATTCTCTCAGCGAGGGAGCCTCATGAGTGGAGGAGGCCAATGGGCCGACCACGTGGCTCATGGTTGCGTCAGGTTCATCAGCATCTCAAGGAGATTGGGATGGGCCAGATATCTGCGCAGTGGATGGCCAGACAGAGGCGCCTGAAGTTCTGACGGTAAGTGGACGCAGTGACGTGCTGCTCCGGCGCATGCTCCCATACCTGACCTGACCCCATTCACTACCCTACCCATAGTGCTACCATTCACTACCCTACCATCACAATCCTAAAAATATCCTCTGGTACACCCTTCTTCTTCAAACACCAATACACCACTTATCTTGAGATCCTATTGTATGCCTTCTCTCGGTCTATGAATGTGCATTATAGCTTTGTATTTCCATCCAGCATCTTTTCTTGCATCTGTCTCATAATAAAAATCACATCCAATGTTCACATTCCTTGCATGAATTGCACTGCATCACTTCCTTTTTCACAATCTCCTTTAGCCTTCGACCTACAATCCCCTCCATTATCTTAGTTGCATGCTCCATCAATTTGATCCCTCTGTTGTTTTCATATTCCATGATATTCCCTTTGTGTTTGAAAATTGATATTTTTTTGCTCTTCTTCCATTCATCCGGTATCTTTTCCTCACTCCACACCTTCCTTATCAACTCTACCATCCACTTTGCTCCCCCAAGCCGTCACACCTTCACTAATTTGACCGCAATTTCAGATGGTCGACAGGCACTCCCACCTTTCTTTTTGTCAAGTGCTTCTCGAACCTCATCCTCTTTAGCAAGCCTCACTTTTCAATGCCTCAGCCGTGCTCTGTTTCTCATTTGCCACATTTAGTAATCTTTCAAAGTTTTCTTTCCACCTTCTCTTTATTTCCTCCTCTCCATATTATAATTTATAGCCAGCATCACCTTTTACTGCACACAACCTCCCACACCCACCCCCTCCCCCAAGTCCTTATTTGGCCTCTGTCTTGCTTTTGATATTCTAGAAATGGTTTGCTCACCTTATGATGTTTGTAATTTGTCATAACATTCTTGTACCACTTCCCACCTTGCTTTACCCACTGTGTTCTCTTAGACTCACCCTTTATGACCCTTTATACCTCCTGTTGTTCTCTTGCTTGATCTTGTATATTTTGCCATTCTTTGTAGGTCATCTTCTTCCATTTAATCACATCTTGCACTTCTTCGTTCCACTACGATAACTCCTTTTCCTTTGGGTTTTCTCCCTTGGTTCTCCCCACCATCTTCTTTTCAGCAGCCTTAAGAAGGGTTTCTTTCACATTCTTCCATTTCTATATCTTCACAGGCTCACTCCACTTTCTCTGGACCTCCTCTTTGAAGAGGTCCAACTTCTCCTCTGCAGTGCTTTTCTGCATGTGCTTTTCTTTCAGCTTTTCTGCTTTGGCTATCCCTAAAAGATGGCAAATAGATTGAAATTTTCTCATCAAGTGAACCTATCACATTTTGGAAGAAAAAGCTATTAAGCCAAATATTTTCAGCACCTTACACTTGCTGAACTTAGTTGGATGACCACACATCAGTTTGTATATGTTGTGATGGGCTGGCAGGATGGCCAAGAGCAATGTGCACTCACCAATGAGTTGTCTTTCCTGGGTTTGAATCTCAGCCTGGCAGCAAAAAAAACTGTCATCTTGGTGTTTTGCTTGTCGGGGAAGGAAGATTGTATGTGCCCGTGCTGTCCCTCGTATGGACGTTAAACCGGGTGTCCTTTGTGACCACACTTTCAGATGGTCTGGATGTGAGTTGTTGAACGTTAAAAATCCTTTGATGTCCTTTTGTGGAGAGAAGGTGAGCTATCACCAGCATCTTGAACAATTTCTAAATGCTTGCCTTGACTGACTGCTGGGAAGACAATGGCAACCCACCCCGCATAACGTTTAACATAACCTTTTTAATACAAGTCATTCATCTGCAGCTTGATGGAATACTGCTCTCCCCTCTGAATTGGCGCACTTGTCTCATATCTTGCTCAGCTTGACGCTATCGAAACCAAGGATATTAGGATCAATGGAATCATGCGTGATGAAGCTGAGTCTATGCGCCTATCACTTTCGTATCACCGACAGGTCGATGGTCTCTCTGTCTTATTACGCCTCCTTTCTGGTCTTGCACCTTCTGCCATCTCCATGCTTTGTACTCTCCACCCTCCACCCTCCCAGGTATCTGGAGAACACACACGGTCCACCAGCACCCCACGTTCTCGTAAAACTCCAAAATTCCAGAATCACTGCTCATCTCCACTCATTTGTTCCTACTTTTTCCCGCCTGTGGAACCAACTTCAACATTCACTTCATTCTCATTCTTCCCTCCAGGTCTTCAAGACAGCTGTTCACCACCACCTCAGATCATCCCCAATCCAAAACCATCATGTTTTCCACAACCATTAAACCACCTCCTATCCCCACCCTCCCAAATTTTGCTTTCATATCCATCTTGTCCACCCCTTGCATTCTCCCCTACCCCTCAAAATTACCTGAAGCCCTTGTTGTCCATCTCCATCTATTTTCTCGATTGGCCCTGCTTTTGGAATTCACCCCTTCTCTTGCTACTTTTCCTTTTGTTATGTTGCTTCCTGATCCGTTACTGCGTTCTATCTCTTTCACGAAACTTGACTATGTATACAAAAAAAACCAAAAACTGCCTCAGCAGCAACAATGCTCTCGAGAGTATAATACATTTCATCTCATCTCGTCATTATTGTGATGCATTTTTTGCTCACAATATAATATCCTTGTTCATCAGGTAATCTCTGTACAAGATCCTTAAAGAGCATTCAGGGGTGGAGAGGGAAGATGCAGAAAGGGTGGGGGGGGGGGGCAGGGTGGGGGGAAACAATAATCTCAAGGAGGTAGCATAATAAACTAGGGGGAGGCATAATAAACTTGACATGTATCGTACCTTCAAACATGAAGACTGATATTAAAAATAAAAATTATCCATTTGGCCAAATCATGGCGTTCAATTGTCCACATGCAGGAAACAAATATATTGAGTCACATTAGAGTTCATAGCAAAATGCTGTTTGTAAAAGGATTATTTTAAACAGTTCACAATGTTTGACAATAACATGAATGTGCAAAACTAATGCAGTCGGTTTAAGCTGTTAAAATTGTTCCATTCTGAGAGACCTCTTTCCTTTGCATCCATCCATTTAAGTAATTTTCCTTTTAACAGCTGCTCGTCTCTGCACATATGCGAGGCAAGTTAAAAGCATGTTGTGTTGACTCCACTCTGATTTTCTTATTGATGAAGTGAGTAACAAACAGTGGTCATCTTCAGAAAGTGGTTTAAGTCGAAAGACAAACAGTGGCTGAGCTTTCGATGGACTTAAAATAAAGCAAATGCTTTTGCAAGTCATTCATGTGAAAGATACATCTAGGAATCATGAATGGTACAGTCGATAAATACAAACAACATAAAACAAAAATCAGAGCACATGGTTTGATGCTTGTCATGTCCAAGGTTTGCTTTGGTGCATCAGACATTGGGACCGACCTAACTTTTAAAATGCACAAGCAGGTGTACCTGCTGCTGTTCTAATCCTGTTGGCATTTTGAAGAAATCATGTTTTATTGTGGGGGGCCGAAAACACTTCCCTACATCCAGTAAGTAATGGGGTTGGGGATCATTTATATTACCTTGCACATAGCTACAAAGGCTTCGGCACTGGAGAGCAATTAAAAAACAATATAGATATATATATATATATATATATATATATATATATATATATATATATATATATATACATATACACACACACACACACATATATATTGTTGCGAATTCGCGCCCGGCGGCGTGCGATCGGCCACGTGACTCGAATCGCGACCGCCTCGCCCACCGGACGGACAATTCAGTCGTGACCCTCCCGGCTAATGCCGGGATCCAGTCACGGGTGGACCTTTCGGCCTCACCACAACCAGTCCGCATTCTACCCCGCGCGGAATAGGGTAAATCGCCGAAAGTCGATATACCTAAGTACCCGCACGGGTAACCTACCGAGGGTTGTACCTCGCCACAGGCCGACTTCGGACACGATCCGCTTAAGCGGCTCGTTCCGGGCTACAGGGATAACCGAGCGGTGTTATCGTCGGCCTTGACGGTTCCTGATTAATTATCGGGCGTCCGCGCCCACTCAAACCCTTTACGTGCAACAAGATGGAGACCCAACGAAGGAAGGACGCAGCGAAACGGGGGAAGAATTCAACAAGCAAGCATTTTATTTACAACGACACCACACATATAGCAAACAGTATGAAATCAAAATGCACATATATCACATAGAAAAGAAAGGCAACAAAGAAACAATGACGCAGAGCTACAACCGAATACGCGACACACGGACCACTTACACAGTACTACTTATAAGACACGGCGCCACACACAACACGTTCACACAAAACCCCAAAAGAAAATGGAAGTCGACTTCCCTGTGGCGTTGAGTCCTCGGCGACCGTCACTCGCCGTGGTCCGCGAGCTCTCTTGGTGCCGAAACCCGGGAAGCGAGCAGAGAGAATCAACGACCAAGCGTAGTGAGCAGAAAAGAACCTCCAAGCAGAAGGGAGCAGAGCAGAAACGACGACCAAGGAGAAGAGAAAAACCTCATCCGCCTCCGCCTCTTATACGCCCGGCGCGCCGCCCGTTCTCGGCTCCACCTTCCTTCGAGGCGCTTCGAGAAGGGGGGCGTTCCTCTCATTCCCTCCCACCTCCGGCTTGTGGGGGCGAGCGAAGCCGTTCTGGCGCCGGGCCAAGGAAGGAAAAATAGCGGGAAAACGCGCGTCCTCGCTTTGGGGACTTCTCCCTTCCCCACTCGCGCTCGACGGTTCCCCACGCGGAAACCGTCGTACGTGGACCGCGGAGGATGGCGTTCGTTGGTGTAGGTAGCGTGGTTGGGATGGTGACGTGGTTGTGAGGGTGGCGGTGCTGGCGTTGTTGGAGTGGTGGCTTGGTTGGCGTTGTTGTTGTTGGCGTTGAAGTGTGGTTGGCGTTGTTGGTTCGAAAATAAAGCAGAACAGAAAAACGCCTAACTCAAAGTATCGCAGCCCGAATGAATCACATTAATTCCCTCTAAACAGTGGGTTTGGGCTAACTACACATGTACTTCAGAAATACCTCATCTACGGGACCTGAATGATGTTTGCGAATTTCCACAGCCGTAACACTACCCCCTCCCCTTTTTACAGATCGTCCCGAGTCGTCAAATTATCGTGTGCCATCATGTGTAGTTCTCCCCTAGTACGTTTTACCTACGGATCCCTGAGTGCGACATTCATGGTATTCGTGTCCCCAAATAAATAGCCTGAGGGCTGAGTAACTAACTAAACAAACTCACTCATTCAGACGACTTAACTAAAATTGCCGGCGCTAAGACATACATGCCGGGGCGCACTCATATTTACAATACACAACTTATCCTTAACTTACAAATTTTACACTAAACCATGGCCCAGGATCAATGGACTCTGCAAAAAGAAAAGCAGTCAGCAGGGAGCCAGGCTGCTCGCATGCAGTCTCTGGCTCAAACAATGCAGGTGACAGGGAACGTGGCCGGCTGCTCACACGCAGTCCTAGGCCTTCCCTTTATAAAATGAACCCAGTGAACCACCACGGTGCATGGGCTGCACAAACGCAGTCTCCGTGCCAGCTCAAGTGGCACATGCAATGAGCACAACGGATGGATGGATGGTTGTAAAAAACAACGGCGCACGGGCTGCTGGTGCAGTCCCGTGTTGCAGCTGCCATCAGGGCAGTCCCTGCACATTTGCGCGACGATCTGCCACAGCAAACAACGTTGCACGGGCCGCCAATGCGATCCCGTGATGCGGCTGCCTACAGGGCAGTCCCTGCAGCTTGCGAACTGTTGCTTGTTGATCCTGGCGCACATGGAAATGAACAGGGGGGGGAACAGCAAAATTGAACGGGGGCAGAATGACGAGGGCAGTGGGCATGGGATGGCAAAAGTGAGCAGGCGAACACAGCCTGCAGAACCAGGCCGCTGCAGGCAAACACAGCCGGCAGATGAACTGGCCGGCAACAGGCCTTGAAGTAAACAGCCGACGGACGATCCGACCGGCACAGCTTGCAGCACAGCAGCTGCAGACGATCCGGCCGGCACAGGCCTGCAGGAAACAGCTGCTGACGCTCCGGCCGGTACAGGCCTCGCAGCAAAACGCAGCCAGCCGATGAAGTTGGCCGGCCTCTTGCCATGCAGTGCAGGTTGGTGGAGGGAGTGCGGTGGTGCTGGCCACTCGCAGAAGGCGGGCTCGGACCGACCCTACCTGTCTCCTCCCCCTATCGCCTTTGCCTGTCACTGTACATACCCACTCCCTTAATTTGTCAAAACCAATTTTAGCCCCAACTTATTTTTTTTTGTTGTTTTTATTTTTACTTACCCACTAGAAATCGTCCCCTAACCCCCTTTATCGTCCTTGTTCGGCTAACCTATCGTCCCCTAGCCTACTCCCAACCCCTACGTTCCCTTCCCGGAGGGGAATGAGGGAGGGCTAGCGTCCTGTGTCGAGGCCCAACCAAGCCTCAAGATGGCCTCCCCAGAGTTCAGCGATCTCTAACCCAGAGTGGGTCCAGCGGCCCACAACGAGAGCGAAGGGATGGATGGTGCGGAGGGGTACACTTCCTAATCTACCCTAACCATTTAACCTTTAAACTACCCGGGGCTTTCAAAAAGCGCCTCTCGCTTACACTATTGGTTCTAACAACCCAGATTCCCGTCGCCTGTGTTGGTGTCCTACAGTTCGGGCCTCGCCCTCGAATTTTCCCTCGTGCCCTTGCACGGTTTCGTGGCTGGGACGCGTGGCTCCCTTTGGCAGGCACGACCCTCTGCCGAATCCCCTACAATGGCACCCCCGGGCACTACACTGCCTCCGAGCCTACCAGCTCCCTAAACACCGGGAGTGCCCCCATGGCAACTCCCCTGAAACGCACACGTGGCAGGCTGGGCCCGGGCCCCTTTCCGAGGGTCACCGTGCCCACGACACTGCCCACGCGGCTAACGGCGCTCCGGGCCCCCGCACCAAGCGGGCGCACCCGTGCCCACTACGCTAACCCGGCCCCCCATGGGCCCTTGGCCTACCACGGCCGACTAGCCCGGTGCCCGGGGTACCCACTCAGCGATACTCACCTTTCGCAGCCACGCTCCCAGCCGTCAACAGGGCTCCTGCACCCCTCCAAATGGGTTTCGAGCCTACTTCCCCACCAACAGCAAAACGACCTCCATTTTTCAATTTAACTAACCCACTAACTCATCTACACTGACCCCGGGGTCCCTTGGGCGGGAGTCACTCCTCCCCCCAATCACTCATCGCACCATGCATTCCACATTCGCTCCACTCACACAGACCCGCTGGCCTCACTCACTCAACACGTTTCCATTACACTCTCCAACTCTCCAACAACACACCGCTGAATCCTGCCATCCTTCTATCTGCATCCCCTATCTAACTCGTGCTCCCACGTCGTCCTTAAACTACAGCACGTTCCATTTAACACTACGTAGCTAAGCTACGTCCCCACTACACATCCAAAGTCTGTCACTGTCTCCAAATCTCTAAAAAAAATCATTTTCCCACCTAAAGCTCACTACAATCCCTCTAACTAATCCATTCCACGGGCCCCATGAGGACTTACCCCTGCCCCATGGAGCCGGTCTAGCTAAGCTAACCCTTCCCCCTAGCTAGTTCCATCCTGTGCCCTGGTAAGGGGGTCTTCCACCCTTGCCCAGGGATCCTGTTCACCCGAAAGCGAGGCTTGCTTTTGTTAATTTTAATTTTTTTTTTTTCAATACTCTGCGCAGCACCAGGCGGCAACTCACAGCTCGCGCACTTTGCACCTTGCCCGTGACGTCATGCAGCTGCACGCGTACCTCGTCCCTCTTGGACGGTACCATCCGGCAGGGATTCACCTCCTGCCGGATTCCAACCCTACGTGCAGCCATGACGTCACCCTGCGCACCCCCAAAAGCAAACCTCGCACTCCGAGGGGCTCCCCACGCGAACACATGTGCTCTGCCCGTTGGAGCTTAACACAAGCTCGCGTGGAAACCCGTCCGGTCCAAATCCATCGTCCTGCTAGACTTTGTCCGTCCGTCGGGATCGGCAACATTCACGCGTGCGTTTCCGGACCGGGTTCACTCCCGCAAGCGAGCACGTGGGGGTCTCGTGCGCTGCACGGCACGGACCTCGCGCTCGCTGCTGGGTGAACCCGGCACGGCCCCCACAATAGCTACAGCCGCTACCCGGCTTTTGTCCCTCTGTCGCCGTCGTCTCCGTTCCACCCACGCCACCTGCGTGTTACGACGCACAGACTCCACTCCAACACACTCACATTCACACGGGAGACGCGGCTGCATGCTCACGCATGCCGACCGACATCTCCTCACACACAGAGACCATCACACACACGGTCTCCCTCACATACCGCATTCTCACACACCGTGCTTCACACACGCATGCCGTTTCTGGCGCACACGCCGCTCCAACCCACCCGTGGTCTTTCACCCGCAACCGTGGCTCCCTCCACACACGGTGCCTCATCCACCTGCGGTGCCCCTTTCACACACGGCACGCTGGGAAGCACGCACTCCGGCACACTCGCGACCACACCACTCACACACGGGGTCGCTTCCACACACGGGGGCACACTCACACCTTGCACACACACACCGGGACAACCACATGAGGATTCGTGTCCCACAAGGTTCCGGGGCCTCTATACCCCCCAAGCTGCCCGTGCACCCGTCCACAGCACTCGTCCCTCAACTCTGCTTGGCACGACCGAACCCACCTGGTCGTGATTCGCTTCAAGGGGCATACTCCCTCCCTCGTTCCTGGAGGCGGCCATCCAGCTGCTCACACCGGGTCCCCACACGCTCCGCGAGCTCACCCCATTATCCTCCACTACCTCTGTGTGTGTGTGTTTCTGTTCCTTTAACCCGTCATTATGTGCAGTCTCTCCTCTATTTTTTGTCTCCCACGTCTCTATACATTTGTTAGTTTCTGTTTCTTTCTGGAGTTTTTCCATCTCTCTGGATTTCAATTTTACACTCTCCTTCAGTTCATTAATTTCAAACTCGTATAGTTTTTGTTTTCTCTCCCACTCTTCCTCATGCTCCTCATTTTCCAATCTCATTCGTTTCCTTTCAATTGGCTCATTTCCTTCCTGTGTTTCATTCGCTGTTCTCTCATTAACCTTCCTTGCTTCCTCTCCTGTCCTTCCTTCTCCAGTTTCATGTTTTGCTTCATTTGGTTAATCTCCTTCTTGTGTTTCAGTTGCTGCTGTCTCATTTTCTTCCTTGTTTCCTCTCCTGCCCTTCCTTCTGCAGTTTCATGGTTTTCTTCATGTGGTTAATTTCCCTTGTGTGTTTCATTCGCTGTTCTTTGTCTACCTCTTCGCACTCCAGCCTTGCTTTTTCTTTCAATTGTTCAACCTCGGCTTCATGTTCTTTTTGTTTCTATCCATTGTTCCTCTCGCTCTTCCCTCTCCAATCTCGTTGTGTCCTTCAATCTCCTGATTTCTCCTTCCTGCTTCATTCGTTGCTCCTTCAACTTCTCCTCGTATTCCAACTTATTTTTTTCCTTTTGTCGTTCAGTTTCAAATTCATACTCTTTCAGTTTTCTATTCCACTGTCTTTCTTGTTCCTCGTTCTGCAATCTCATTATTTTTTTCAACTGACAGATTTCTTTCTCCTGTCTCATTCCTTGTTCTTTCAGTACTCTTTCTTGTTCCTCTTTTACACATCTCAGTTCGTTTTGTAGTTTCGTCTCTTTGTTTTGTTGTTTCTGTAACTCAGTTTTCTCTCTAATTCTTTTCTCATCTCCGCACCCTCCGACCTTGGCTTGGCTCTAACTGTTTCTTACCGGCTTGCCCTTGTGTTTGTCTATCCGTTCTCCAGTTCCTCTGTCTCCGTTTTTACCTCCAGTCCCAGCTTATCAAACTCTCTTAGTCATGTCTTGCAGTCTTTTCTCACACTCCACCATTTTTATTTCCTTCGTGCACGTCTCCGTCCACCCCAATTAATTTTTCCCTCTCGGTTACCGTCACTTTTTCCGTCACCTCCACACTTCTCGCCCAACACGTCTCCCGAATATTTTTCCCTCACCCGCTTCACCTCGGGGCCTGACAACCGTTGCACCCCCTCCAGCTCGTTCGCTCCCACACGTGGCGTCGCCATTACGCATTTCGCTGTTGTTGGCCTTCATGCCCGCCTGCAGCTCCGCCCATTTGCTGCGTTTCACCCCGCATTTCTTTTATTTCTTCCTTCATTCCTTGCGCAATTTGTTTCCATATTCTCGTTATGCCTTTTATTTCGTTTTTCATTTCGAGTGAGTTTCCATCCATTTTGTTTTTCATTTGTTGCATATTCGATTTCATTTTGTTTGTGTTTGTTTCCATTTTCTCGTTCACTCCTTTTATTTCGTTTTTTCATTTCGTTTTTCATTTCGTTCATTTCTTGCGCCATTCCGCTTATTGCCTGCAAAATCATGTTTACCTGGCCCACGTTAAGTGGGTCCGCGGAATCGCTTCACCCTCAGGCGCGGTCCGCCGGCGACTGGGGAAGGACTTTGACGGAGGCGGGGTGGGGGGGTGTCATACACCGCGGCCTCTGCCGCCGCCGCGCCCATTTCGGGCTCTACGTTTGGTTTGGGGAGTAATTGTTCCTGCACACCAATGTCCTGCATGGGATCTCATCCTGGCCATGGATCCTAAAACACTCTACATCCATTTCAATTCCCCCGGCTCCCGCTCGCCTTGAGACGCCATCTTATTCCACTTAAGGGTTAATTTAGCTCGCTCGTAATTTAGAGGGAATCGGGGGTCGCTTCTCTCACCCCTGAACCGATTCCCTTGAATTTAGCTTGGAGACGGGAGGGATTCGAATCACACTCCTGTACACCAGTGTTGCGAATTCGCGCCCGTCGGCGTGCGATCGGCCACGTGACTCGAATCGCGACCGCCTCGCCCACCGGACGGACAATTCAGTCGTGACCCTCCCGGCTAACGCACGGGATCCAGTCACGGGTGGACCTTTCGGCCTCACCAAACCCAGTCGCATTTCTACCCGCGCGGAATAGGGTAAATCGCCGAAAGTCGATATACCTAAGTACCCGACGGGTAACCTACCGAGGGGTGTACCTCGCACAGGCCGACTTCGGACACGATCCGCTTAAGCGGCCTCGTTCGGGCTACAGGGATAACCGAGCGTGTTATCGTCGGCCTGACGGTTCCTGATTAATTATCGGGCGTCCCGCGCCCACTCAAACCTTTACGTGCAACAAGATGGAGACCCAACGAAGGAAGGACGCAGCGAAACGGGGGAAGAATTCAACAAGCAAGCATTTTATTGACAACGACACCACACACTATAGGAAACAGTATGAAATCAGCAAAATGCACATATATCACATAGAAAGAAAGGCAACAAAGAAACAATGACGCAGAGCTACAACCGAATACGCGACACCACGGACCACTTACACAGTACTACTTATAAGACACGGCGCCACACACACACGTTCACACAAAACCCCAAAAGAAAATGGAAGTCGACTTCTCTGTGGTGTTGAGTCCTCGGCGACCGTTCACTCGCCGTGGTCCGCGAGCTCTCTTGGTGCCGAAACCCGGGAAGCGAGCAGTAGAGAATCAACGACCAAGCGTAGTGAGCAGAAAAGAACCTCCAAGCAGAAGGGAGCAGAGCAGAAACGACGTCCAAGGAGAAGAGAAAAACCTCATCCGCCTCCGCCTCTTATACGCCCGGCGCCCGCCCCGTTCTTGGCTCCACCTTCCTTCGAGGCGCTTCGAGAAGGGGGCGTTCCCTCTCATTCCCTCCCACCTCCGGCTTGTGGGGGGCGAGCGAACCGTTCTGGCGCCGGGCCAAGGAAGGAAAATAGCGGGAAAACGCGCGTCCTCGCTTTGGGGACTTCTCCTTCCCCACTCGCGCTCGACGGTTCCCCACGCGGAAACCGTCGTACGTGGACCGCGGAGGATGGCGTTCGTTGGTGTAGGTAGCGTGGTTGAGATGGTGGCGTGGTTGTGAGGGTGCGGTGCTGGCGTTGTTGGAGTGGTGGCTTGGTTGGCGTTGTTGTTGGCGTTGAAGTGTGGGTTGGCGTTGTTGGTTCGAAAATAAAGCAGAACAGAAAAACGCCTAACATCAAGATCGCAGCCCGAATGAATCAATTAATTCCCTCTAAACAGTGGGTTTGGGGCTAACTACACATGTACTTCAGAAATACCTCATCTACGGGACCTGAATGATGTTTGCGAATTTCCGCAGCCGTAACAATATAATATATATATATATACATACACACCACACCCCACCATTATATATATAATATATTATATTATATATTATATATATATACATATACCACACACACACACACACATATATATATATATATGTATAGATATCATATACACACACACACACACACACACACAACACACACCACACACACACACACACATATATACTCTACGGTCTGGAGTTTTAGAACACCCCCATTTTCCAGTTTTTACTGAAATTTAAGCAGTTTAATGTTTCAATGTACTCTGAAATTAAAGCAGAGAACAAATAAACAATTGCAGATAAAAAAAGAAATCATGGAATCGTTTTGTTGAACAAATTAAATCTAAATTTTTGACTCATCAAAGTAGCCACCTTTTGCAGATATAACAGCGAACATCCTCGTGGCATTCTTTCCACAATGGAAATCAAATATTGTTCAGAAAGTTCTTCCCAACACTGTTGCAGAAGTTTCCAAAAATTTGTTGCACTTGAAGGTTGCTTTGCTTTCACCCTTCTGTCCAGTTCATTCCAAACCAGCTCAATGGGGTTTAAGTCTGGAGAGTGGGCTGGCCATTCTATGATTTGAAGCCAACCGTCTTGTTCCTTTCTTCCAAAGTAGTTCTGACATAGCCTGGAGGTATGTTTTGGGTCGTTATCTTGCTGGAGGATGAACCCCTGACCAACTAGGCATAGACCAGAGGGTATTGCATGGTGCTGCAAAATGCTGTCGTCGCCCATTTGGTTCAGGGTGCCAGTCACTCTGTGAAAATCACCGACTTTGGATCCAGCAAAAGAGCCCCAGATTATCACGCTTCTTCTCCACGTTTGGACAGTTGCTGTCACAACCTGAGGAACCATCCTTTCGCCAACTCGACGGCATACAAAAACCCTGCGTGATGAACCGAAGATTTCAAATTTTGATTCATCGGCCCATAAAGACCTTCCAGTTTTTACACTTTTAAGGGTTTATATTGGTCTGTTTGTCTTCCTTTGTTAATTGTCTTTTTCTCACCATTATGAGAGCAATATACTACTTCCTGCAGTGCAATATTGTCCAAATAATGCTTCAGTGGGTGCAGCAACCCAGTCTGTTCCAACACTGCTTTTATACAGACAGAGGGTTCGTAACTAATCAACAAAAGTTGGACAACTGTAGGAATTGTTTGTATCAACTTTCAAGGCTTAATTTACTTCCATTGCTGCAGAACAGCTGCAGTTGCTAACCTATTACTTGTTTCCTGAAAAGGGCCTTTTTTAACAACTATGACATTTACATTATTTTTCAGTTTTTGGTAACCTAAACTTTTTTCTTTATCGCTTAGCTTTGTACCATTTCAGGTTATTCACTGGACTTGAACTGCTTAAATTTCAGTAAAACTAAAAAATGGGGGTGTCTAAAACTTTTGATGATGGAGTATATATACATTGTTACGGCTCTGGAAATTGCAAACACCATAAAGTCCCGTAGGTGAGATATATTTCTTAAGTACATGTGTAGTTAGCCCAAACCCATTGTATAGAGGGAATTAATGTGATTCATTCGGGCTGCGATCCTTTGAGTTAGGCGTTTTTCTGTTCTACCTTTGTTTTGAACAACAACAACAACAACGCCAGCAGCCAAAACCTACCTTCACCACTCGCTACCGCAAACCTCACATCACCGCCATTCCAAACAGGCCATGGCCATCGGACACCGCCGAAAACCCTCCACCACCTTCTCTACGGCCATTCCCGCACCACCTGTGGACGCCGAGCGCTCGAGCTGTCTTCAGCGAGACACGTGAGACGCGAGTGCAGATGGCGGGTTTTCCGAGGAAGAATTCGGATTCAGAAATGATACACGCCCACATCTGATCCACCCAATCAGGAAGCGCGGGCGGCTTGGCCCCGCTCCAGACGCGCCTGAAAAATCGGCATATGCAAATTTGAGGATCAGGAATGATACACGCCCCCTTTTTCTCCGTCCAATCGGCGAGCGTGGCTCCGCCCTGAGGTCGTTTGGATCCGAGAATTTGCATATGGTGGGTTCCCGAAGCCGATAAAAAGCGAGCGCAGTGAGTCAAAAATCATTTGAGCAGTATCGTGAGCAGTGTCGGTGGAGCAGCAGATCGGTGAGAGGTCAGTTGGGCTGGGTCGTTGGAGACGGAGCTCGAGCAGAGGTGGGGCAGACGGCTGCGGAGGCGAACGGCTGCGGAGGGCGATCGGCTGAGGAGGACCTGGAGGAGCGGGACGACTAAGTGTCGCGTTGAGTCGAGCAAGCCAGCCATACTCCCTCCCCAGAGCATCAACAATTCCCCCTTTCCCCCGCGCTGAGAGAGTGCGACAAGGGCCCCGTTCCCACTACACCAGCAGGTGCCCACGGAACCGCCGTGCAGCGACATATTCTGCGGCTCGCCACGAGGGCGCGGGTAGGACCCCTCGGTCTCTGGACCTGGCCGCTCATCCAGGTTCCACGCGCATTAGGCCCACGGGCCCAGTCTGACTCCCTTGCCTTTGAGGGGGTCTTTTCTTTGCTTCGTGTGAATGCGTGTTGTGGCGCGTGTCTTGTACAGGTAGTAACTGTATAAGTGTTGTCCGGTGTCGTGTAGTCGGTTTTAACTCCTTTTATATGTGCATTTCTTTTGTTCTATGTGATATATGTGCAATCGTTAATTGTGACTGTAATACGTGTGCTATATGTGTGCTCCGCGTGCCGAGAATAAATGTGCATGTGTGTGAACTGTTTTCCCGTTTCGCTTCGCTTTTTTCCTCCCCTTCACGTAAAGGGTTCGTAGTGGGTGCAAACGCCCGTACATAATCTGAACGTCGAGGTCGACGATCACCGACTCGGATTATTCCGATAGTACGGAACGGCCCGCCCAAGCGGCTCGTGTCCGGAGTCGACCTGCGCGAGGTACGATCGCCCGGTTACCATCCGCGTGGGTACTTAGGTAGGTCGAATTGAAACCTCCTACGACGGGTGGCCATTGGCTAGTTGGTGAGGTCGAAAGGCCCACCCGTGACTGATCCCGGGTTAGCCGGAGAGTCACGACTGAATTGTCCGTCCGGTGGCGAGGCGGTCGCGGTTCGAGTCGCGTGGCGATCGCACGCCGACGGGCGCGAATTCGCAACACTGGTGTACAGTGTTGATTCTAATCCCTCCCGTCTCCAAGCTAAATTCACAGGGAAGGTTCAGGGGTGAGAAGAGCGACCCCGATTCCCTCTAAAATTACGAGCGAGCTAAATTAATTACGTGGAATAAGATGCGTCTCAAGCGAGCGGGTGCCGGGGTAGAAATGTATATGTGTAGTAATGTAGGATCCATGGCCCGGGATGGTACTACTTGTTGTAATGTTGAATCACGAGGGAGCTCACCCTCATACTCTGAGCACGGACTTTGCCGGCAAACTGGGTCGCATAATGGCGGCGCGATCGCCCCTCAGCGCAGCACGGAGCGAGCGGCTATTTATGGCTCGGCGAATGGCACGACACGGGCGTCGACTCTCAACCACCAATTCGGCCCGAGTGGGTGGATCATGAATGGCCAAGAGTATAGATAAAAACGTGGAAGGAAGAATGGAAAAAGAGTGTAGAGATGAGAAAGGATTAGAAAAGAAAGCTTCTGAGTTACAAAACGAGCTGAAGATGTTGAGGAGAGAAGAACGAGAACGGAGAATGAAACGTTAAGGAACCACACTGTACAAATCGAAACAGCTGGAAGCGAAGGCCAGATTAAAGAATGAGATGCAAGAAAGAGTAATGATGGAAGAACGAATGAGACAGAAGAAGGAAATCGATCAATGGAAGGAAACCACGAGATTGCAGAATGAGGAACAAGAAAGAGTCCTGAAAGAACCAAAGATTACGACAGGAGAACGAAGTCAGCCAACTGAAAGAATAACAAGATACAGAATGAGAACAGAGAGACAGTGGAATAGAAAACTGAAAGAGTATGAATTTGAAATTGAACGACAAAAGGAAAAAAATTGTAAATAACGAGGAGAAGTTGAAGGAGCAACGAATGAAGCAGGAAGATGAGGAGATTGAAGGACACAACGAGATTGGAGGGGAAGAACGAGAGAACAATGGATAGAAAACAAAAGAACATGAAGCTGAGGTTGACCAATTGAAAGAAAAGGCGAGGCTGGAGTGTGAGTTGATAGACAAAGAACAGCGAATGAAGACAGGAAGGAAATGGGCCAATTGAAAGAAACGATGAGATTGGAAAGTGAGGAGCATGAGGAAGAGTGTGAGAGAAAACAAAAACTATACGAGTTTGAAATTAATGAACTGAAGGAGAGAATGAAATTGAAGTCCAGAGAGATGGAGGAATCCAGCAAGAAACAGAAACTAATAAATGTATAAGACACGAGGTGAAAGGAATTGGGAGGGAGAGAAAAGACAATTAAGACGGAAAGCAAGGATGAGGTACGCGGAGATCCTGAAAGAGCAAGGAGTGAAACAGAGGGAAGGACGGGAGCGACTTGAGGAGAAAGCAAGGTTGACCTACGTAAAGATAAGGGAAAGACGCCAGGAAAGAAAGCAGAGACTAATAGACACGAGAGACAACAGAAACTAACAAATGTACAGAGACGCGGGAGTAGAGAAAATAGAGGAGAGACTGCATGATAATGACGGGGTTCAAGGAACAGAACACACACACACAGAGGTAGTGGAGGATAATGGGGGTGAGCTCGCGGACTGGGTAGAGACCCGTGCGAGCAGCTGGATGGCTGCCTCCAGGAACGAGGGGAGGAAGTATCCCCCTTGAGGCGAATCACGACCAGGTGGGTTCGGTCGTGCTTTGCGAGGTCGAGGGATGAGTGCTGCGGACGGGTGCACGTGCACTTGGGGTATAGAGGCCCCGGGAACCCTTGTGGGGACACGAATCCCCAGTGTGGTTGTCCCGGGTTGTGGGGTGCAAGGTGTGAGTGCGCTCCCGTGTGTGGATGAGACCCAGGTTGTAGTGCGACCCCGTGTGTGAGTGGTGTGGTGGCATGTGTGCCGGAGTGCGTGCTTCCCAGCGTGCCGTGTGTGAAAGGGGCACCGCAGGTGGATGAGGCACCGTGTGTGGAGGAGCCACGGGTGCGGGAAAGACCACGGGTGGGTGGAGCGGCGGTGCGCCAGAAACGGCACGCGTGTGCGAAGCACGGTGTGTGAGAATGCGGTATGTGAGGGAGACCGTGTGCGTAAGGTCTCTGTATGTGAGGATGTCGGTCGGCATGCGTGAGCATGCAGCCGCGTCTCCCGGTGTGGAGGTGAGTGTGTTGGAGTGGAGTCTGTGCGTCGTGACACGCAGGTGTGCGTGGGTGGAACGGAGACGACGGCGACAGAGGGACAGAAGCCGGGTACGGCCGTAGCTGTTGTGGGGACCGCGCCGGGTTCACCCAGCAGCGAGCGCGCGGTCCGTGCTGTGCAGCGCACGAGACCCCCACGTGCTCGCTTGCGGGAGTGAAGCCCGGTCCGGAACGCCAGCGGTGGATTTGCCGATCCGCGGACGGACAAAGTTTAGGCAGGTAGAATTGGACCCGACGGGTTCTCCACGCGAGCTTGTGTTAAGCTCCAACGGGCAGAGCACATGTGTTCAGTGGGAGCCCCTCGGAGTGCGAGGGTTGCTTTTGGGGCGCGCAGGGTGACGTCATGGCTGCACGTGGGGTTGGAATCCGGCAGGAGGGTGAATCCCTGGGATGGTACCGTCCAACAAGAGGGGGACGAGGTACACGTGCAGCTGCATGACGTCACGGAAAGGTGCAAGAGCGCAGGCTGTGAGTTGCCGCGCTGGTGCTGCGCATAATTGGAAATACAAAATTAACGGAAGCAAGCCTCGCTTTCGGGTGAACAGGATTCCCAGGTAAGGGGTGAAAGACCCCCTTCCTGGGCACAGGATGGAACTAGCTAGGGGAAGGGTTAGCATAGTTAGACCGACTTCATGGGAGCGGGTAAGTCCTCATGGAGTCCGTGGAATGGATTAGTTTAGAGGGATTGTAGTGAGCTTAGGATGGGAAATAATTTTTGAGGATTTGGAGACAGTGACAGACTTTGGATGTGTAGAGGGGACGTAGTTTAAGCTACGTAGTTAAAAGGAACGTGCTGTAGTTTAAGGGGCGACGTGGAGCACGAGTTAGTTAGGGGAGGTAGATAGAAGGATGGCAGGATTCAGCGATGAGTGTGTTGAAGAGTTGGTGAGTTGTGTGGAGACATGGTGAGTGAGTGAGGCAGCGGGTCTGAGTGTAGGGAGTGATTGGGAGTGCATGGTGCGATGAGTGATTGGGGGAGGAGTGACTCCCGCCCAAGGGACCCCGGGGTCAGTGTAGAGTGAGTTAGCTGGGTTAGACAAATTGAAAAATGGAGGTCGTTTGCTGTTGGTGGGTATGTAGGCTCGATACCCATATTTGGAGGGTGCAGGAGCCCTGTTGACGGGCTGGAGCGTGGCTGCGAACGGTGAGTATCGCTGAGTGGGTACCCCGGGCACCGGGCTAGTCGGCCGTGGTAGGCCAAGGGCCCATGGGGGGCCGGGTTAGCGTAGTGGGCACGGGTGCGCCCGCTTGGTGCGGGGCCCGGAGCGCCGTTGGCCGCGTGGGCAGTGTCGTGGGCACGGGTGACCCTCGGAAAGGGGCCCGGGGCGCCAGCCTGCCACGTGTGCGTTTCAGGGAGTTGCCATGGGGCACTCCCCGGTGTTTAGGAGCTGGTAGCTCGGAGGCAGTGTAGTGCCGGAGGGTGGGATTGTTGGATTCGCAGAGGTCGTGGCCTGCCAAAGGAGCCACGCGTCCAGCCACGAAACCGTGCAAGGGCACGAGGGAAAATTAGAGGGCGAGGCCCGAAACTTGAGTGGACACCAACACAGGCGACGGGATCTGGGTTTTTAGAACCAATAGATTAACGAGAGGCGCTTGTTGAAAGCCCCGGGGTAGTTTAACACGTTAAATGGTTAGGGTAGATTAGGAAGTGTACCCCTCCGCACCATCCATCCCTTCGCTCTCGTTGTGGGCCGCTGGACCCACTTTGGTTAGAGATCGCCTGAACTCTGGGAGGCCATCTTGATAGCTCGACGACAGGACGCTAGCTCTCCCTTATTCCCCTCCGGGAAGGGAACGTAGGGGTTGGGAGTAGCTAGGTGACAGATTGGTTAGCCCGAACAAGGACGATAAAGGGGGTTAGGGGACGATTTATAGTGGGAAGGGGTAAAAATAAAAACAACAAAAAAGTAGTTGGGGCTAAATTGGGTTTTGCAAATTAAGGGGTGGGTATGGACAGTGACAGGCAAAGGCGATAGGTGGGAGGGAGACAGGTAGGGTAGGTCCGAGCCCGCCTTCTCGAGTGGCCAGCACCACCGCACTCCCTCCACCAACCTGCACTGCACGGCAAGAGGCCGGCCACTTCATCGGCTGGCTGTTGTGTTACTTCGAGCCCTGTGCCGGCCAACTTCGTCGGCTGGCTGCGTTGTGCTGCGAGGCCTGTACCGGCCGGATCGTCTGCGGATGTTTTCTTCAAGGCCTGTGCCGGTCGATCATCTGCCGGCTGTGTTTGCCTGCAGTGGCCTTTTCTGCCGGCTTTGTATGCCTGTTCACATTTGCCATGCCATGCCTACTGCCCTCGTCATTTTGCCCCTGTCCAGTTTTGCTTTGCCCCCCTGTTCATTTCCATGCGCGCCAGGATCGTCAAACAGTTTGCAAGCTGCAGGAACTGTCCTGTTGGCAGCTGCAACACGGGCCTGCAGTGGCGGCCCGTGCACCGGTTTTCTTTGACTCTCACCTTTTTCCCTGCAGAGTCCATTGATCCTGGGCCATGGAGTGTGTAAATTATAAGGCTAAGTTGTGTATTGTAAATATGAGTTGCGCCCCCGGCATGTCTGTCTTAGCGCCGGCATTTTATTTAAGTCGTCTGAATGAGTGAGTTTGTTTAGTTAGTTACTCAGCCTCAGGTTATTTATTTTGGGGACACGAATACCATGAATGTCGCACTCAGGGATCCGTAGGTAAAACGTACTAGGGGAGAACTACACATGATGGCACACGATAATTTGACGACTCGGACGAGTCTGTAAAAAGGGGAGGGGGTAGTGTTACGGCTCTGGAAATTCGCAAACACCATAAAGGTCCCGTAGGTGAGATATATTTCTTAAGTACATGTGTAGTTAGCCCAAACCCATTGTATAGAGGGAATTAATGTGATTCATTCGGGCTGCGATCCTTTGAGTTAGGCGTTTTTCTGTTCTACCTTTGTTTTGATACAACAACAACAACAACGCCAGCAGCCAAAACTACCTTCACCACTCGCTACCGCAAACCTCACATCACCGCCATTCCAAACAGCGCCATGGCCATCGACACCGCCGAAAACCCTCCACACCTTCTCCTACGGCCATTCCCGCACCACCTGTGGACGCCGAGCGTCGAGCTGTCTTCAGCGAGACACGCGAGACGCGAGTGCAGATGGCGGGTTTTCGAGGAGAATTCGGATCAGAAATGATACACGCCCACATCTGATCCACCCAATCAGGAAGCGCGGGGCGGCTTGGCCCCGCCTCCAGACGCGCCTGACGAAAATCGGCATATGCAAATTTGAGGATCAGGAATGATACACGCCCCTTTTTCTCCGTCCAATCGGCGAGCGTGGCTCCGCCCCTGAGGTCGTTTGGATCCGAGAATTTGCATATGGTGGGTTCCCGAAGCCGATAAAAAGGCGAGCGCAGTGAGTCAAAAAGTCAGTTGAGCAGTATCGTGAGCAGTGTCGGTGGAGCAGCAGATCGGTGAGAGGTCAGTTGGGCTGGGTCGTTGGAGACGGAGCTCGAAGCAGAGGTGGGCAGACGGCTGCGGAGGCGAACGGCTGCGGAGGGCGATCGGCTGAGGAGGACCTGGAGGAGCGGGACGACTAGGTCGCGTTGAGTCGAGCAAGCCAGCCATACTCCCTCCCCAGAGCATCAACAATTCCCCCTTTCCCCCGCGCTGAGAGAGTGCGACAAGGGGCCCCGTTCCCACTTACACCAGCAGGTGCCCACGGAACCGCCGTGCAGCGACATTCTGCGGCTCGCCACGAGGGCGCGGGTAGGACCCCTCGGTCTCGTGGACCTGGCCGCTCATCCAGGTTCCACGCGCATTAGGCCCACGGGCCCAGTCTGACTCCCTTGCCTTTGAGGGGGTCTTTTCTTTGCTTCGGTGTGAATGCGTGTTGTGGCGCCGTGTCTTGTAAGGTAGTAACTGTATAAGGGTCCGTGTGTCGTGTAGTCGGTTTTAACTCCTTTTATATGTGCATTTCTTTTGGTTCTATGTGATATATGTGCAATCGTTAATTGTGACTGTAATACGTGTGCTATATGTGTGCTCCGCGTGCCGCGGAATAAATGTGCATTGTGTGAACTGTTTTCCCTGTTTCGCTTCGTCTTTTCTTTAATTGAACCTCCATCCTGCTTCACGTAAAGGGTTCGTAGTGGGTGCAAAAACGCCCGGTAAATAATCTGAACCGTCGAGGTCGACGATAACACCGCTCGGTTATCCCGATAGTACGGAACGGCCCGCCAAGCGGCTCGTGTCCGGAGTCGACCTGCGGCGAGTACGATCGCCCGGTTTACCATCCGCGTGGGTACTTAGGTAGGTCGAATTTGGCGAACAACCCTATCCTACGCGGTGGCCGATTGGCACGATTGTGGTGAGGTCGAAAGGCCACCCGTGACTGGATCCCGGCGTTAGCCGGGAGGTCACGACTGAATTGTCCGTCCGGTGGGCGAGGCGGTCGCGGTTCGAGTCGCGTGGCCGATCGCACGCCGACGGCGCGAATTCGCAACAATATATATATATATATATATATATATATATATGTAATATATATATATGCATATATAATATATATGTATATATAATATATGCATTATATACATATTATGTGTGTGTGTATATCCATATATATATATATATATATATATATATATATATATATTATATATATCTGTACATTTTTATAAGCAAGAATTCTGGATCATAACAGTGAAAGCACAATGAAATATATCTAAGCTCACAACCGTGACTTTTTGGTATATTCCAGTGTTATAAAGAAGCATCATGTCCAGTAATAAGTGAGTAAAGGCAAAATGAAGGTCTGTGATGCATATTGATGGAAAAAAAAGTTGATGAAAAAGCAATGAAATTAGCACCAGCTGCAATTAGCAGTTCCAAAATTTTGCTTTAAATGTAAGGAAACAGGCACTTTAATTGAGTGAACCAGGTACAGACAACCTTTGTGCAGTTTGTGGTGATGCTCTGCCACCTTCCAAATTATTGGTGCTCCTGACACCTGATTTTACAGAGAGGGTATCAATAATGTTTTATCACCTTAGATTTGGTATGAGTTGCTAACACCACCACCACCACCACCAACTACTACTACTACTACTACTACTACTACTACTACTATAGCCAAATTTCTTCTAGGAATGGCCAGTGGGTAAATTTGGTTCAAGTATTTTCACAAACTAGCGAGCCAGGTTGAACATTCGACTGGCGCTCATTTGAACATGAACTTGGAATTTTGCCAGGGGATCGGTGATAACCAATCGGATGACCAAACACCGCATTGGAGTCATCAGAAGGAACCCGAATAAGCAAAGACCAAAAATGGAGTCATCAGGAGGAACCTGGATAGGATTCCGGTTTTAGCCGCTGCTCCACAACCCTCAAACACATCCAGGTGCAGCCAAGTTAGCCTCACAGAAAACTTTCTGCAATAATTCACTTCTCCCTATTGAAATAGATAAAGAAAGTGAAATAAAGAGCGAAAGAGATAAAATAAACGAAAAAGCAAGAATTGGAATAAATAAAGAGATTTGTAAAAAAGTAGAAAGAAGTGTGAAAGGAACAAAGAACAAAGATGTCGGGAAGAACCCAGACAGATAGATTTCAGCAGTTACTCCCCAGGCTCAAACACAGCAACAGATACTCACCTACTCTTAGTTTAAGAATGACACGATGAGATATGGGATAATGACAATCAGATAATGTTAGCACATGGGCCATGTAGCTTCGCTTTCATCTGAGGAACAGCACACTTTGTGATTTCATGACCTGCCCACCACGCACCAATCTGACAGTCGACAGTTGGACTTAAAATCATATACAGACAAGACAGCCCAAAGGTTAGTGTGCTGTGTCTGATGCAACATCCTGCTGTAGTTGGTATATAAAGAGAGCAGGATCGGAAATTTGACATCAGATGACTCACAAAAGGCACTGGCTGCTGTGCCATGATTGTAGAAAAACAAGGAGTGTTGGAAAAACATTCACAGCCATAACAGCACAGCCTCCAGGATGTCAACTGGGTCTACAATCAAGGAGATAAAGAGATATTGTCGACGGAGAGAGCCACGAGAATTGAAAATGTCTGTAGAATTTGGGTGTTTTCTGTTATTCCTCATCCAGACTCTTTTTCATAAGTAACAAATGTTATAACCGACAAGTGTCTTGATATATTGACTTTGAGTTTTTGACTTTCCTCAATCAGATTAATTCTGGTTTTTATGTGAAATTGTTTGTATAATCTTTCTCTCATCTTCCTTCTCTCTATTTTTCTCTCTCCACCACCCCCCCCCCCCCCCCCCCCCCCCCCCCCCCCTCCCCAAGGTCCCATGAAAGCAGGTTAATTGTTACCAAAGCAGGCCACGGCAAGAATTTCACTACGTAGTTTACCAATGCCTTCCACACCAATATCTGGGCGGAAAAAATGCCACTTTCACTTCTTGTGTATACTCTTTTTGGATGAAAAGTCGAGGCTCATAGAGGAGCTCGAACATAGAATGGTTCAGGACGTAACGGAGCAAAATGAACAGTAAACCGAGAGGTGGAAACTACACCAACAGCAGGGTTGAGGGACAAAATAGAGGGAGACTTGGAGAAATAATGGATGTGGGGAACAATGAGGGGTAGGAGAGGATGCACGGGGTGGACAGCATGGATACAGAAGCAAACTCTCAGGATGCAAAAACTACAAACTTGGAAAGAGGTGGACTTGGGGAGGATTAATGTGTGTAGAAAAGATCATGGTTTTCGATTGATGATGATCTGAGATGGTGGTGAACAGCTGTCTTGAAGACCTGAAGGGAAGAATGAGATTGTAGAGGATGTGTAAGTTCATTCCACAGGTGGGGAAAAAGAGGAACAAATGAGGAAGGAGCAGAAGGAGCAAGACCAGAAAGGAGGACCAGAAACAAGACCGGTAGAGGATAGAGAGACCATCGACCTGTCGGCGATGGCGAAGTGATTCGTCCATAGATTCCACTTCACTGCGGAAGATTCCAATGATCTTGAAGGTCTTGGTTTCCATGGCATCAAGCTGAGCAAGGTGTCAGACATGGATGCCAACCCAGAGGGGAGAGGAATGTTCCATCAAGCTGTGGATGTGGCCTCATCGGTAGATGGGAGTTCAGGTGTGCCAAGGATGGAATTTGCACAATGGAGGAAGGTCGCCGACTGGCTTTGATGGCCAATTTTGAAGTTTGTTTTTCCCAAGAAGGATCATGGCTGATATTGAGACCCAAGAGTTTGAGTGACAACTTTTTCAAGAAGATTGTTAAGAAAGTAGATTGTGGGGGAGTGGGGTTGCTAGAAGGTTATTTTGGAAAGAAAGAGAGAGAGAGAGAGAGGGAGAGAGAGAGAGAGAGAGAGAGAGAGAGAGAGAGAGAGAGAGAGAGAGAGAGAGAGAGAGAGAGAGAGAGAGAGAGAGAGAGAGAGAGAGATATGGAGAGAGAGAGATGGAGAGAGAGAGAGATGTTAGGATTGAATGACACATTTGAAGTGTTTAACCAGTTTGTGATAATGTCAAGGTCTGAAGAGAAGGAAGAAGCTGCAGCCTGCTTGTCTGAGAGATGAGAGAAGTTAAGACAGGGGATGGAGTCATCAGCAAATAGATAAACGAGGATTTTCCAGAGTGATGGTTGATGAAGATTAGGAATAGGACTGGTCCCAGGACACTGCCTTGGGGCAATCCAGCATTGACAGGGAGAGGAGATGAAAGGATTCCATTGAGAGCTACACGTTGGTCACGAGAGTAGAGGAAGTCAGTAGCCTAATAATGGAGTTGGCCTTGGATGTCATAGGCAGAGAATTTGGTGAGCAATGCAGGATGTCAGATTGTTTCGAAAATTTGAGATATGTCGATAAATTTTGCAAAAGCTATTTCCCTTTCACACACATATATATACATATATATATATATATATATATTATATATATATATATATATTATATATATATTTATATACAGTGGGGAGAACAAGTATTTGATACACTGCCGATTTTTCAGGTTTTCCCACTTACAAAGCACGTAGAGGTCTGTAATTTTTATCATAGGTACACTTCAACTGTGAAAGACGGAATCTAACAAAATTCCTGAAAATCACATTGTATGATTTTTAAATAATTAATTTGCATTTTATTGCATGAAATAAGTATTTGATCACCTACCAACCAGTAGAATTCCGGCTCTCACAGACTCTGTTAGTTTTGTCTTTAAGAAGCCTCCATTCTCCACTCATTACCTGTATTAACTGCACCTGTTTGAACTCGTTGTCTGCATAAAGACAGCTGTCCACACTCAATCAATCAGACTCCAACTCTCCACAATGGGCAAGAAAAGAGAGCTGTCTAAGGATATCAGGGACAAAATTGTAGACTTGCACAAGGCTGGGATGGCTACAGGACAATAGGCAGCAGCTTGGTGAGAAGGCAACAACTGTTGGCGCAATTATTAGAAAATGGAAGAAGTTCAAGATAATAGTCAATCTCCCTCGGTCTGGGGCTCCATGCAAGATCTCACCTCGTGGAGCTTCAATGATCATGAAGAGGTGAGGGATCAGCCAGAACTACACGGCAGGACCTGGTCAATGACCCGAAGAGAGCTGGGACACAGTATCAAAGAAACCATATGTAACACATTACGCGTCATGGATTAAAATCCTGCAGCGCACGCAAGGTCCCTCTGCTCAAGCAGCGCATGTCCAGACCCGTCTGAAGTTTGCCAATGACCATCTGGATGATCCAGAGGAGGAATGGGAGAAGGTCATGTGGTCTGATGAGACCAAAATAGAGCTTTTTGGTTTAAACTCACTCGCCGTGTTTGGAGAAGAAAGAGGATGAGTAAACCCCAAGAACACCATCCAACCGTGAAGCATGGAGGTGGAAACATCATTCTTTGGGGATGCTTTTCTGCAAAGGGACAGGACGACTGCACCGTATTGAGGGAAGATGGATGGGGCCATGTATCGTGAGATATTGGCCAACAACCTCCTTCCCTCAACAAGACATTGAAGATGGGGCGTGGCTGGGTCTTCCAGCTGACAACGACCCGAAACACACAGCCAGCGCAACTAAGGATTGGCTCCGTAAGAAGCATCAAGGTCCTGGAGTGCCTAGCCAGTCCCAGACCTGAACCCAATAGAAAATCTTTGGAGGGAGCTGAAAGTCTGTGTTGCCCAGCGACAGCCCGAAACCTGAAGGATCTGGAGAAGATCTGTATGGGGAGTTGGCCAAAATTCCTGCTGCAGTCTGTGCAAACCTGGTTAAGAACAACAGGAAACGTCTGATCTCTGTAATTCCAAACAAAGGTTTCTGTACCAAATATTAAGTTCTGTTTTTCTGATGTATCAAATACTTATTTATGCAATATAATCCAAATTAATTATTTAAAAATCATACAATGTGATTTCAGGATTTTGTTTTAGATTCCGTCTTTCACAGTTGAAGTGTACCTATGATAAAAATTACAGACCCTGCGTGCTTTATAAGTGGGAAAACCTGCAAAATCGGCAGTGTATCAAATACTTGTCTCCCACTGTATATATATATATATATTTATATATAATATATATATCTGCAATGGGATTGTTTGATGTTTTTGGTCGAGTAATGAGCATTGTGTATCCAGTTTGAAATATCTGAAACATAAATGACTTTGAAAATAAATTCGATAAAGCAGGGGCGGCATTCTAAAGTATTGCGTCGTGGACACTGTATACAAATATCATTTTCCAACGTCAAACGTTAGCTCTTCAAAAGAGCATTTGGTTTTCTTCTTCATCAGAAGGTCTTCAAAAGAGCAAAAACCATATAATCAAATTGGTGTTATTGCGCATATTGTTATTGTAATGAACATCCTATCCATTTCGATAATTAACAGAAACAATGCATGAAACTGTACTGTGCATTGGTGCGCAGTCTACCCCATTTCTGCGTACTGATCTTACATATTCATGTCTGTCTGTGAGATTAATTTTATGTCAGACCATAAGTGTGCTCCCAGATGTGACGTCATTATTCATTTGCATTTTGTAACACGTTTTGAATTTTTTTTTTCCAATACCGCTTTAAAAAAAACAAACACTTTGTAACAAAAAAAAAAATCACACTTTGAATTTTATATTTCCACAACGTAGAATGGGATATGTACTTCCTGATCAAAACTCACAGAAACAACATGACTACTTTTTTTTAATTAAATCTCCTTTTCACTCTTCACGCACCTTTCCGAACATAACTTCACCGTCGTGTACGTAAATGAAAGTTGGTGTATTTACGTAAGTTTCCTCATTACGGTGTGGCACTGCATCTGTATTTCAGACAAAACATTGATGAAATGGGTTTGTGAATTCAAAATCTAAACGAGAGAGTTCATCGAACACCTTCCCCCGTGCGGTCTTGAGAAGAAGGACATGGGAAGGGTCTTTTAAACCCTTTTTTTGTGTTTTCGAGCACAATCTATACAGTATTTCCTACGAACCGCAATTTTGTCTGGATCTCGATATTCCTCAATGATCTCGAGTTCAAGCGTTAAATTTGATTGGTCGAGATGGCATCACATTTTGTCCAAGTACGGGACTGCTAAACCGGCAGTTTTCGGTAGTGCCAAGAAGGCAAGTTGTGTTCGAACAGTGTTCAAGTATATAATTCAATTTAAATAAAATAAATATTTTAAAAGCTGTCAGAAAGAGAAAATAATTTTTTTTCAGAAATTTAGCACCGTTGATGCACTGTCTTTTACACCACCTTATTTAACAGTCACATTCGTTATTTGTGCCTGTTGTTTGTGTCCTTTACAACAGCCCTAAAAACAGTACGTTTCATGTTTGGAATGATTTTAAATTTTGATTGTCAGACAGGCAGAGTTAAAAAATAAATTTTATGTCACTCCTTTGTGTGTGATCGGGACGAGATTCTGTACATTTCGCCAAATTCAGTCAAAGTACTTCTAAACTGGAAGTTCGTGTTCAGATACAAGTTCAGATTCATGTTCTGATTCATATTCAAAATATAACATTCAATTGAAATGAAGTAATTCCTCGAACATAGACCGACGTCTGAGGGGTGTGTTCAGTTACCAAGTTTCTTGTAGAGCGCTCGCCAAGTGGCTTATAAGCAGTCAAACAAGCACTCCATTTGAAACCGTTGATAAGGAATGGCTGGCTTGGCAAGGGCTAGCTAGCTAGCTGCTTGGAAACTGAGCACAGCCCCTTGTAGACAGCCAGAGAGACAAAGTGAGCCAATTGCTTTACTGCGCTTTTCGCTTCGTGCGTGCGGGGTAAAAACACACTCTTAGGGGTTAAACAAATTTTGCGGAACAATCTTGGCATTATTTACTTTTCATAAAATTGCAGAACCGTTTTGTTGCCGTTGTTGTCGTTGTTGATGTTTGGGAATGAGAAAAGAAACGTCAAAATATACATTTATATAACTCTCCAGCTTGAAAATGCAATTCTGAAAATCTGAGTTATTTGACGTCGGATAATATACAGGGGAAGCGTAAATTGCACAAATTTTTTGCCAATTTTTTGGATCCACAACCGAGCCTTTCTCTTCCAAATCCTGAAATATTTTGATGCAAACTAAATCACGTGATTTTTCTCCATTGTCCTGTCGATGTTATCATTCACAAGAACAATAGTGCATATAATATACACCACTCGTCGATTATTCCTTCAATGCGGCCAAATTCAACGACAGTAGGCACACATGCATCGATTATTATAGTCGACTACTCGAGCATTGTCAGCGTTTCGCCACTCAGCAGCGGAGGTAGTTTTGAATGCTTCAAGTCCATCCAGCAAATCACTTTGCGGATCGCACGTCGGTTCGAGCTGAACCGCAACATGCTCTCAGACTTCCTCGCAGGTGTTTCCTGTTGCTTTTATCTTTTCCTTGTTCTTCATTGTTTTTAGAATTTGTGATTTTCTTTCACTCTGCCTTTCTGAAAAAAAAAGCCTTCCACGTGTGTTTGTACTCAACACTTGCTGAGATCGAAGGCCACAAAATGCACACGATAGTTGATGAACGAAGGAAACGCGCGGGAAAATAAAATGAAGGCAAGCGGTTGGGTGGGGGCGTTACACAAGTACAGAATGACTGCGAAAACAAGCCAATGGCTGTTTAATAGCAATCATTAAGCCTGGACCACAATGGAAGGGCAGCGGACGGAAGACGTTATCAGTGCTTGTGGAGACAAAACTCGAAGGAGCGGCCAAGCAGCCAAACATGAATCACGCGCGGCTTGCTTGGAACGGGAAGCGCACACAATGCACCGTGAGCGCGCGCTCCCTGCGGCTGAGGGAACCGGCGGCCTATCCGGAGCCCGAGTGTTTCCGCTATTCGAGGCATTGCGGAAGGCGCTAGCCTAATCAGCTCTGCGCACGCCTCGGCCCCACGGTGGCCGGAAAGCATCGAGCTGCATAAGGAGCAGATTTACTCCTATCGAAAGGCCGGGACTTCCTCAATTTGTGCGCCCGAGGTCCTCACAAGCAAGTCGTTCCAACGGACGACACTGCAACAGGGGCAACTGAGATGCGGGTGATCTGTGGACCATCCGTATGGGTGTTTGGTCTTCCTATAGGCCCGTGGTGAACGTTCACCACAAAAAAGCTATAACTTTTACTCTTGGTCTCAATCTCATCCTTGTTCTTATTCTCACTATTTCTTATTTTCCTCTCAAATCCTCCTCGCAACCCCAGGCACGCTTCGTTGCTGGGGGTAACTCCAACCTTGAGACCTCCGTTTGCTATTGTGGGCATGAGGAAAGGATGTCGTGATGAAAACAACGTCACGACACGCCACTTTCCCAACGTTTGGACACGACGACACACATTCAGATTCAACGTTTT
>CM068953.1:160284352-160304982 GCA_035128595.1 Eptatretus atami | reverse complement strand
GTGGACCGGGACCCGGGCACGGACCTGGACCTCCTCCGTGCTGCATGAGGGCCGGGACTTCCCGTTCAGGGATTTTGTTGCGGCGCCTCTTTCGCTCAATCTCGAACACTCACTCACAACCTGCACTTCGTTGTTCTCTCTCTGGCTGTCGGAGTTGAGTGCTGTGCTCAACCAGGAGTTCCTAGCAGCCAAGCCCTTGCCACGCCCATGCCACGCCCATGCCACGCCCCCGCCACGCCTCCAACACGCCCCCGCCACGCCCTCGCCACGCCCCCATAGCGGCTCACGCTTTAACTGGTGTACAGTTGGGACCAGCAAATGATATTTCTCTCAATTCAAACTTGTTTTTTCTAACAATCTTCAGTGGAATTTATTTTTCATTCTCAGCATGTCTTACCGATGGGTGGGTTGCTTTATTCAGAATCCAAGCTTTCACAAAGTCACACCGTGCACACTCATGCGTGGCTGTAATATTATTCATCGACGAAATTTTATGCCACTCATAAGTGGGGAGTATATATACACACACTCAATTCCTCTTTTGGGAAATTACCATTCATGTGCCGCAACAAAGCCGCATCTCTCGTTTCCAGTTTGACGAAGCTCATACATGTACCTGAATTCGAGATAACAAATAAAAATTGGAACCATACTCTTGAAAGAGAGTGTCGGTGCTGCTGAAGCAGTTTCCTGGGCTGTTGGGCACAATCCTGGACGGTTCGCCACTCCGACGCAGGATACTCGAATGGCTCAATTATCCCAGCAAGCTGGTACTTGGTACTCAATTTGGTACAACCTCCTGGTGTATTAATTCAGTGGCCGACGGGGCTTGAACTCAGGACCCTAGGATCTAGGATCCCAAGCCGTCACCCTAACCGCTAAGCCAACACCAGGCTCCTGAATTCGAGATACTTGGTATGAACTCACTCAAAACTTTCATTTCTCTTTCACGTTCCCTGCGCGGCCACCACAAAATACCTTATTTTCTCTCCAATCGCGTTTCGTTTCTTATCTTTGCGACCACAACTGCCATTATTTCACCCCACACCGTGCCCCCGTTCAAGCGGTGTCAGAAGCAAATACATTCAACTTCCAATCTGTTAATATGGAAAGTGATAGAAACATTGCCTGGTGTTGGCTTAACGGTTAAGGTGGTTGGATTCGCTGCCTTAAGATCTTAGGGTCTTGAGTTCAAGCCCCTGCCCCTGTCATGCTGTTGTAAATACCACTGGGTGGGTTAACTCAGCCTGTCATCCTCCTGAGGTCGGTAAAATGAGTCGCAGCTTACTGGTAGCAGGGGCACTGCATCAGTGGCACAGCTGTGCTTCCAGAAAATGATGCAACCCGCATCCGCAGCTCTGCTGTGTTATGAAACAACGACACCGACTTTACTACCATTTGTATTTTGTGCTCGCAATATATGTAGAAGTCGTTTTTTTTTGTACAACGTTGAGGATGTTTATTTGATTTTAAGAGTGAAGGTTCAGTTTGTTGAAGATGATCTTGGTTGAAGCAGGGCAGGGTTGTTGTGCGAGTAAAACTGTCAAGGCAGAGTCCGAAAAACATTCGGCTACGTAGTTACTACTTACTTTGGAGTTATTGGTTACCGGTTATTAACTTTCGGATCATTAATTTCCATAAGGCTTTTTTTAATATATATATATAAAAGTCAGTTACACCTGGCTCGTTTTGAAGGGTGGTAGCTAAGCTGGTTAAGAAATTTAACTCATTGATGAACAAGGCGTTATCCGGTGTTTCGCAGGCAGGGTGACGTATCAATGTGTGGACCGTCCCTCGGATGGACGTTAAACCGGGCGTCCCATCTGCCAGCATTGATTGCTGGACGTTAAACATCCCACCGTATCCTTTGTCAATCTAATCATTGCTAGTATATTTATATGTTAACATCGTCGTGAGGATATACAATGTTGATTTGATGTTTTCAATATCTTTTATCTTCTTTTGTAACATAAAAGGAGCTCTGTTTTGGTGTGCTCGCGTGAGTGCGTGCGTCTGTCTGTGAACAATTGTCGTATATGTGCGTCCGTGCATCAACAACGTGCGTCCGTCTGTCAACAATCCTGTTTCTCATACCGATTAGATTCAGAAAACGCTCACTGTACTCAATATTCCAATTTATTCATAATTAATGTGTTGTTGTGCATTATTCAGAATTCAGTATCTAAAAAGGCTGTGACTAAATTTTAAATTTTTACCATTAACATCAACCGTTTTTTTTTTTTCAATTTTTTTTCGATTAATTATTTTTATCCGCACACTTTTTGAAAAAAAAAGGGGGGATATTGTCATCAGCTCCATCTGTCTGTCTGTCTATCTGTCACGCTATCTCCTCCGAAACGGTTGTGCAGAAATTCACCAAACCTGATATATTTGATCAGCACATAGCGCGAAGGTGCAAGAGTGGTTTCATTTTTAGGCCCCAACCCCTGCATGGGGTCAAATACCAAAAATTGCAATTACGGGCACGTTTGTACACATTTTTTTTTAATGAAACTTTGTACATGCATTCAACATTGGAGGACACATGAAATATGTAACAATTCTTTTGGATTTTGACCTCCGATTCATGCCCCAGGGGGTCGGGACTTGTGGTCGCCGGGATCAAAACGAGAAATTTTTTAAACTCTGAATTACCGATTATTTACTTTGATGTTGGGTCATTCCGGGTGGAACTTTTTGCCATCTTTCAAATTTGCTTTTGGTGGGAAGCGCGGGGATTTGCAACGGTGTGCCATCGACTTCGCTCTGGTATGAATTCTCCAAGTCATCCTGTAACTGAGAACGACTGATTAATTATTGTAACTACTACACAATAAAACCTATACATTAAAAGAGTTTAAGAACGAATGCTTTACTGGGAAGGTGTAAAGCGACTTTCAGGCCACCCTGTACAATGTTTGCCGCACGTTCCCCTCTTTGAAGAAAAGCACATCATACTTAAGCACGTACTGCACACCCTATGTGTATCCATGAACACACACCTTCATGGACCTAAAACCTTTCTTCAAAGCAAGAGGGTTTTGCAGCAAACACCGACTGATTCTCCAGTCCTTAGGAAATAGTACATTTCTGTTAATAAAGCTTCGCGTACTCGGAATATTGATGTAAGTGTATCGAACAAAGGTGCAGAAAAAGCAATCCTTGGGAAGTGGATTTTTAAAGTGCCCTCTGACAAATAAGACTGGTTGGTCTATTGCATGCAGCGCCTCTTGAAAGGTCTCTGCACCTGCTGTGTACTTTGTCTCTGCCTCTCGGTGGTGTAGTTACGTAAAGGTAAACCGCACAAGCATATAATGTCATTGTCACGTGACCTGATCTCTGCCACTGGAAATGTATGTATCACTGTTGTGGGTAAGAAGTGGAGCACTACCGAAGACCACTACCGAAGTATTACCGAAGATGACATTACAGTGTTTCAGACTATATGACTGTACCAATCCCATCGTAATCACTGTCCTGCAGTGGTATCCACTCTAGTCCGAAGGCGTGTCCAAATTATGCCAAGTGCTGCAACTTCACCTTATGGGACATTTTTTTACAGTGAACAATGCTTTATTATTGTTCCACGTGACCACATCGTTTGACACGTGACATGTTAGCATCTTACTGCCACTGCGATTGTGAAACCGCTGTCAATGAGCCTCCTGTCTGCATACGGACAGATTCTACTTCGCGTCCTTCAGACCTTATTGTTTATATCATCGATGCGCACTTGTCAGCAAAGCCTCGTGTCGCTGCAGCTCATTCCACCACCTGTCAACCACAGTTTGGTTTTGGAAATAAAATCAGGTAACAAGTTGCAATCCAATCATTTTTTGTTCTGCCACCGAAGGTGAAGGAAGGTTATGTTTTCACCCCTCTGTCTGTTTGTTTGTTTGTCTGTCCGTCTGTTTGTGTGCAGGATACCTCAAAAAAGTTGTGGATGGGTCCGGATGAAATTTGGTGAGCAGGTTGGGTGTGTCACAAGGACCAAATTATTAGATTTTGGTAAAGATCCGGATGGAGCTCCGATAATTTTAAAGTGATTCTTCACCATTGAGAGTTAGGGCAATACCAATATATAGCATGATAACTCAAAAAGTTATGGTTGGATTCGTGAAAACTTGGTGGACACTTTCGGTGTGTGACAAGGAAGAATAGATTCAATTTTGGTGAAGATCCTAATCCGGATCTGGATCTGATAATTTTTGGAAGTGATTCTTCACCATTATGCCTGGTGTTGGCTTAATGGTTAAGGTGGTGGGCTTGGGATCCCAGGATCCTGAGTTCAAATCCCGCTAAGCTGTTGAATTCATACCAGGTGGGGTTAACTCGACCTGTCATCCTTCTGAGGTCGGCAAAATGAGTGCCAGCATGCTGGTGTACTGTGTCGGAGTGGCGACCCGTCCAGGATTGTGCCCAAGAGCCAAGGAGACTGCTTAAGCAGCACCAACACTCTGCACAGAGTATGGTCCCAATCTCCTCCTCCTCCTTCACCATTGAGAGATAGGGCTAAACTAATATATGGTACGATATCTCAAAACGTTGGGGACGGATTCGGATGAAACTTGGTGGACAGGTTGTGGGTTTTACCGTGACGAATTGAATAGATTTTGGTGAAGATCCGATTCCAGATCTGGATACGATAATTATTTAATTTTTTAAAAGTGATTCTTCACCATTGATCGGGACCAAAAACGATATACAGCATGATATTTACCTCCGTCAACGAAGGTGAAGGAGGTTATGTCTTCACCCCTTTCTGTCTGTCTGTTACTTGCAAAATCGAAGATTTTTCAAGTATATTGGTCAGTCGATTTTTTTATTCTGTCTGTCTGGCAATCTGTCTGTCTGTCTGTCTGTCCATCTGTCTGTCTGCCTGTTTATCGCCTTCAGGTCAAAATTTGAAACCAATCCACGAAACTTCACCACATGGAAGATTTTGTCAAAAGGAAGAAGTCTATTGTTTTTTGAGGTCAAAAGGTTAACATAGGCCAAAGGTCAACAACTTTGGTGAGATTTCTAAAATCCTCAATGCTCATCCGATTGGTTTGAAATTTGATGAGGATTTATATTTCAGGTCACTGAATTCAACCAACCAATTATTTTGGAGGTCAACATGGACCAAAAGGTCAACACAGGCTGAATGTCAACAATTAAGGTGGTATTTATAAAAAAAACAAGCAGCCTTTTACAGCCATTTTTCCCTGCTGAGCAGGGGTTAGCTTTTTGCGGGCAACATGCAATCATGGTTCCCTTCTTGAGGCAATGTTTTATGGCCGGATGCCCTTCCTGACGCCAACCCTGGTCGCCTCTTTCCTGACGCCAACCCTGGTCACCTCTTTCCTGACGCCAACCCTGGTCGCCTCTTTCCTGACGCCAACCCTGGTCGCCTCTTTCCTGACGCCAACCCTGGTCGCCTCTTTCCTGACGCCAACCCTGGTCGCCTCTTTCCTGACGCCAACCCTGGTCGCCTCTTACGACACACAGGGATATGGTACACCTATTCTAACCGGGGCATACACCGGAACCAGTACACTAGTACTCATTTCACCGACAGCGGAAGGATGACAGGCTGAGTCAACTCCCTGGTGTTAATTCAGTAGCCAACGGGACTCGAACTTAGGACCCTAGGATCCCAAGCCACCACCGTAACCACAAAGCCAACACCAGGCTTTAAAGTGGTATTTCTAAAATCCTCAATTTTCATCCCATTGGCTTGAAATTTGAAGAGGATTTGCATATCAGGTCACTGAATTGAACTCCCAATTATTTTTGAGGTCAACACAGGTCAAAAGGTCAACCTTGGCCGAATTTCTAAAATTGTCAATTTTCAATCGATTGAATTGAAATTTGAAGAGGATTTGCATATTTTGTCATTGAATTCAACCACCAAATATTGCTGTGGTCAAATTTGTCTTGTGGATTTGGCAAGTATCTTGCTCTGCACGACGTCTTCTTCTTGTTCGTTTGTCTGTGTGCAGGATATCTCAAAAAGTTGCGGACGGATTTGGATGAAACATGGTGGACACGTTGAGGGTGTGACTTGAGGAAGAATTGATTTAATTTTGGTGAAGATCCGAATCCGGATCTGGATACGAGAATTATTTAACTTTTAAAAGTGATTCTTCACCATTGAGAGATCAGGCCAAAAACGATACAGTACTGTTTAGCATATTTCTGATATGTTCTCGTGGATCAGGCATGACGTGGCGGAGGTATGCGCTCTACCAGGTGCTCTTCTAGTTTGAGACTGTTGTTAAGTGCAGAGTGGAAAGTATTGCTTTGGTTGTGAAATGAACAGCTTTTGGTCACGCTGCAACAGAAATAAAAAGCAGGATTTAATCAAGGCTGTGATGAAAGAACGAGAGGAAGAAAACAGGATGTTTTGTGCAACGTAGCTCAGAGGAACCAAGGTGTTTGAGTCCATTAGGATCAACTGGTTGGAAGGAGACTGCCTTAGGCAGTTCTGAAGCTGATTCGCCAAGTGGTCTCTTTTTTTTTTGACATTTTCTTGTCTCCAGAGAACTTGGGTCCATTAAAAGTGAAGGGAAGTGACAATTGCATTTTATGTGCTAATAGAGGGAGATTTGAGTGTCTGTTGTGGACATGTTCAGTCTCATTAGCATGAGACCATTTCACGTTTTGCCATAATCGGGTTTTGGAAGACCTTCAGGATGGTTTCCTGTGTGTTGTTCTGCATGCAGAATGTTAACAGCATGGTTGGAATGTGGAGTTTTATGCAGACAGGTTATATGCAGAGGTTGTGCTGCACACTCACAAACTAGATGTTTTTTTTTAAAAAACGTTCAACGCGCAAAGGATCAGTCAGAATGTTGGTGTGGATATGGGCAAAAAGAGAGGATTTCTTTCATTGCAATCCACTTCTTTTTGTCGGTGGAATTTTTTCCTTTATGTTTTATGTTTTTTGCATCATTGGGTTTTTATGCCACTTTGTTGTACATCTACATGTCTTATTCTTATTTGTTGGTATGCATCACAAGGCTGCAGGGTAGTGTCATTGGCTGAGGGTGCTGCTGTGCCACTGATGCAGTTCCCTCTAGATTGGGGCAGGAATTTGGAACATGTTCAGGGTGCAGACGATAGCTGACCTACTCTTCAGGAAGGACACCACGGGATATTTAATGTACACCAACTAATGCCGGCAGACAAGATACCTAGTTTGACATCAACCCGAGGGACGGCACGCACATTGATGAATCCCCCTGCCAGTGAAACACCAGGATGGCAGTTTATTGCGAGGTAATATGCGAACCCGAGGCTAGACAGGTTGGAGGCAAGTATGAGTACCTCTAGAATCTAGATCATCCTGCCAGCCCATCAATATAAATAGGATTGTGATTGTTTGTCGTTGTTGGTATTTTTCGTTATAAGCATTACCTCCACCATCGAAGGTGGACGGAGGTTATGCTTTCATCCCTGTCTGTCTGTCTGTCTGTCTGTCTGTGAGCAGGATATCTTCACCATTCAGAGATTGTGCTAAAAACGATACATAGCACAATGTCTCAAAAACTTATGGACGAATTATGACAAAACTTGGTGGATGAGTTGCGTTGGTGACAAGAACAAGGCAATTCGATTTGGGTTGAGGTGCGGTTCCAGACCCGGCCTATCGGTGGGATACAAAACGTAAACTGTTCAGCCTGCCGGAGGTATGCGCTCTAGTGAGTGCCATTCTAGTTAATGCATACATTTTATTTCAGATAATTTTTACTGTTTATTTAACAATTAATTCATCAGAATCCAGTCATTGACTTCCAACTTTTACTCCAACTGCCACTTCGGGAATGAGCTTGACAAGCTCACATCTTGTGCCTAACTCTTCCCATTGACAACGATATTGTAAAATTATTGCAATATACAACCCCTGTGGTTGGTAGGATAGCCCAGAGGTATCACCCTGAGCTGGCTAGCCTGTCTACCCTGTTACCTCAGCGCGGTACATCAATGTGTGGGCTGTCCCTCAGCTGGATGTTGAACTGAGTCCCTTATACTCGCATAAGTTGGTTGAGGATAAATATCCATGGTGTTTTTTTGTGAAGAGTAGGTGAGTTATCACTGGTATCCTGTCAAAAATCCAAATTCCTGCCTGGACTGCAGATGGCAAGTTGTCTGGTCTTTTTTGGAGGTTCCTTGAAACCAGGTTTCACTCCTTGAGCTAACCCATCATGTGGTTGCTGTCTTGGCAGCAGCTTCTGCATGATAAACAAGTTGATCAGGTTGTTTGCATGTTTCAGGTGAATGGCCCTCTTCCAGATATCAAGGGAAAAAAACCACACACAAACACACACACACACTCACCCACACACCTGCGGAATAGTAAACTTGCCAAGCACTATGGGATCTTTATTATGCACCAGATAATGCCAATAGATGGGCCCCTGCTTAATATCTATCCAAGCAATGGCATACTCATTGATACAATGACTTGCCTGTAAACACCAGGGCAATAGTTTGTAGCCAGGTTGAGAATCAAACCCAGACTAGACATCTCAAAGGTGAGTGAGCTACCTCCGAACACTATCCTGTCAGCCGATGTAATCACTCCCTTGAGGTGAAATAACCCTGCTTAATTCATAGACTTTTACCATAAATTTTTCTGTTGCGTCTGTAACTTTGTCTCAATTTACCGATTCAAAGCATTCTGTCAAATCATTCTGCTCCAACCCCTTTATTTTCTGATGAACTCCATTAAGACTCCCTTAAAGCTTCGTTTCTCATTCTAAACAGCTCTTTCCTTGATCTTTCCACACAACTCGATTGCTCTGTTTTTTTTAATGTATTTATTTGCTTAATGTATGTACAAACCTGACATAGCCAAAAGTATGTGGACACCTACTCGTCCAACATCTCATTCCAAAATCATGAGCATGAATATGGAGTTGGTCCCCCCCTTTGCTGCTATAACAGCGTCCACTCTTCTGGGGAGACCATTTCTGCATGGACCTCGCCTTGTGCACAGGGGCATTGTCATGCTGAAACAGGAAAGGACCTTCCACAAATTGTTACCACAAAGTTGGAAGCACAGAATCGTCTAGAATGTCATTGTATGCTGTCGCATTAAGATTTCCCTTCACTGAAACTAAGGGACCGAGCCGGAACCATGAAAAACAGCTCCAGACCATTATTCTTCCTCCACCAAACTTTACAGTTGACACTGTGGAATCGGACAGGTAGTGTTCTCCTGGTATCTGCCAAACCCAGATTAGTCCACCAGACTGACAGATGGTGAAGCGTGATCCATCACTCCAGAGAACATGTTCCCACTGCTGCAGAGCCCAATGGCGGTGAGCTTTACATCATTCCAGCCGACGCTTGGCATTGCACATGGTGATCTTCGGCTTGTGTGCGGCTGCTTTGGCCATGGAAACCCATTTCATGAAGCTCTCAACGAACAGTGTTTGTGCTGTTGTTGTTTCCAGAGGCAGTTTGGAACTCGGTGGTGAGTGTTGCAACCAACGACAAATGATTTTTCTGTGCGAAGCGCTTCAGCACTCGGCAGTCTCGTTCTGTGAACCTGTGTGGCCTACCACTTCGTGGCTGAGCTGTTGTTGCTCCTAGGTGTTTCCACTTCACAATAACAGCACTCACGGTTGACCAGGTCAGCTCTAACACGGCAGAAATTTGATGAACTGACTTGTTGTAAAGGTGGCATCCTATGTCGGTGCCACGTTGAAAGTCACTGAGCTCTTCAGTACGGCCCAATCCACTGCCAATGTTTGTCTATGGAGATTGCATGGTTGTGTGCTTGATTTTATACACCTGTCAGCAATGGGTGTGGCTGAAATATCCGAATCCACTAATTAAAAGGGGTGTTCGCATACTTTTGGCCATGTAGTGTATATGGTTTTGATTATGGGCAGCATTTATTGCCCATCCAAAGTTGTTCTAATCATCCCAGTTTTCCAGTGCTGCACCTTTTTCTATTGTCCATTATCTTTGTTCCCTGCAACTATCAATGGAGCTGAGTGCAGTACATCATCAGGGTCTTCGGGATCTTAGGGTTATTAAGAGTCTCAAGGCTCGGAGCTGTCTTAAGGCTCCTCGAGGTCTTAAAGGTCTTAAAGGGTATTTGGGTTAGAAAGAGGTAAAGGGTCTAACGGGTCTTCGGGGTTTTAAATGATCTAAAGCAACTTTGGGGTATTATGGGTCTTTAGGGGTATTAAGTCTTTGGGGTCTTAAAGCATCTTTGGAGTCTTAAAGGGTCTCAGGGGTCTAAAGGGTATTAAGGGAATGTCTGATGATGCTTCCAAAAATGTCACTAATTTAAACTTTCTCGATCTATCTATTTAGAAAGAGGTAAACTCTTTGTTGAAGGAGTATTGCCTGTAATCGGCTCTGTCTGCCGGTCCATTCCAGATATTTAAATATCTATTGTTGCTTTGATGTTGTTTAATGTCAAGCATGAGGTTTGCTTTGGCTTTCCATCACAAACACAGCGTATTCTCCTCATGCTGTACAAAGGCTGTATTGATACAGAATTAATAGTGCTGTACTTGCAACGTCTTTCATTATCCCCATCCTTTTTGAAAACAAGGAAAATGTGTCCAAGAGCAGCGTCCTAAGGTTTTGTCGGCTTAAAAAAAAAAAAAAAAAACTTCCGATATTTCGTCACGTGCCTTGATTAAGCCAATAGCGAGACCCGTCATAATGTATTTACGTATTTACGCTATATAGTGTATTTACGAAATAAATAATGTATTTACGAAATTACAATACGATAAATGGAATAATCTTTAAATAGTAACGTGAACTTTTCGAAACTTTAAAGCACATGTCCGAATATATTTAAAAGTTCATGATAGACACTCTCAAAAGGCACCGTCAATGCGAGGATGTGTACATGTGTTTAGTATTTAAGGAGATCCGGATCTTATATATACAAGAGTTGAGTCCTAGAGGTTAAGGTTTTGTCTTCACAAGAAGAAGAAGAAGAACGCCGAGCTCTCTATGAGCAGCGTTCGCTACGCGAGACGCTGCTAAAAAATGGGGTGATATTTAATGGCTCTGTCTGTCGTCTGTCCGTCCGTCCGTCACGCTATCTCCTCTGAAATTCACCAATCATAGTGAGTATGATCACCACATGGGAAGACGATGCAAGAGCAGTATCATTTTGGCCCTGCCCCCTGAGGTGGGGTTAAAGGTCAAATACCGAAAAATGAAATTACGGACACATTTTTAAACATTGTTTGAATTAAACTTCGAAAATGCACTCAATATTGGGGGACGCATGAAGTATGTAACGATTTTTGGGATTTGACCTTGGGTTCACGCCCCAGGGGGATGGAATTTGGGGACACATTGGTCAAAACGGAAAAAACAAATTAGCTCAGCATTTGATATGGGGTCATTCCAGATGGAACATTTTGCCATCTTTCAACTTTTTTCCATCAAGGGTGGGGATTTGCGATGGCGCGTCATCGGCTTTGCTCTATTTTTTTAGCTCACCTGGAACGTAGTTATTTCGATGAAACTTGACCACAACCTTCATCACCACGTATGTGATCAACAACCAAAGCTTGTTCGTGGCATTAAAACAATCGGGTCTGAGGTGGTCTAAGGAGTTTATGGAGGGTTTGCCCCCCCAAAATAGGTATTTGTTTTCTACTCAGAAACTACACACACAATTCCGATGAAACTTGACTACAACCTTCATCACACGGGATGTACTAAAGTTTGTTCAGACCATTAAAAATAATTGGGGTCTCAGGGGTTCTATGGGGGGCTTGCTCCCCAAAATATGTATTTGCTTTATTTTCTGAAACCACACACACAATTTCAATGAAACTTGACCACAACCTTTATCACCTGTGATGTACCAAAGTTTGTTCAGGGCATTAAAAAAAAAATCCATAGTATTTACTTTAGTCTCCATTACATATTTTGTGGGTCATCCATGCCTACTTGTGGTTCCCTGCTTATCTTATCCAGCCGCTACCAGGTGAGCACACAGGGTTATTGCCCCTACGTTTTTATTTTTGATATCACGTCATGAGGTCAATTACAAAAATAATTAATAAACATTCTTTTATTTTGTTCTAAGCTGTAGACACTTGTTATCCCAAAACCTGGAACAGATCATGTTGAAAGAACCTGATGTACTTTTGTACCACGGGAAATCCAACAAGGCTGAAGATTGGGAAGAGGTCATTTTGAAAGGGTGGGGGATGGAGGATGAGGTCAACATGCTAGTCATTAACAGAGCGAGTGGAAACACAACTATTTTTTGAATGACATAACTTATGGACTGCCCTTGATAAATAAAAAAAATGTTGCCGATGCTGGTGTTTGTTGCACAAGCCATTGACATTTCCATTGTATTGGCCAGTCAGCAGAAACCCATGCATGAAAATTAACTCAATAAATGGAGAAGGGGGAAGGTGGTTCGGGAGAACAAGTGTTATCGATGTCGTGACAATTAATTGTTGAGCTCTCTCTTTCAATATTTTAATGGGGAACAAATTGTTGGGAGAAATTTGAATCCATTTAGAAAAGTACAACACTTTTGGAAACAATATTCAATCTTTCACCAAAGTGGGATGTATACTAGTCAAAGCTTTTCTTCTTTAGTATGAGACTAACTACTGCTATGTGGAACAGTTCCACTATGTTTTTTGAATTCTATTAAAGTAACCTCTGCTGGATAATCCTTGTTCTAAGTGCCCCCTCTTTCCCTTTCAAGACCCACCCCGCCTCCCCTGTTCCACTCGCTCTCTCAATATTTGAATCGGGAGCGAATTTGGCGATTAGCCGACGCCAGTTGACGATACAGTCATAGCTCAGAGTCACTCCACAGCCTCATCCATGGCCGCAACTTTTGGAAAGTTTGTAAATGATTAATCCACGCGTGGGAGAGCAAGCATTCATCAAGCCTCTGCAAAAGATGTCAAAGGTGGCAATAGTTATTTCAGTTCTACATGTTGTTCACGTACACCTGAAAAACATGGTCAATTTAAACTCATGATTGCACAGTCGATGAATCAAAGTTCTTGTTGTACTCAAGAATCTTTTGAAGCATTGTATTTCTGATAATGTTGTTGAAAGAAATGCACATTGTTACAGGTATGAAAGAAATTTGTGTTGTTTGCTGTGGATCTTAATGGGAAGGGGAGTGGGGGGAGTTGGGGTCAAGGTAATGCCATCAAAATACTTGTTCGAGTTTTGCTTTACAATAACGTCAAATTTGTTAACAACGAGGTACTATCTCTTTCAGCAAAAAGAGGAGAGAAAACTCAAAACCAGTTTACACGAGAAGGTATCATGCTCGGTGCATCAGGAGATAAGAGATTCCACAACATTGATACAAAGCAACTACAAAAGCCCTTGACCTGCGGATCTGAGCCCTCAGTCAAGATGGTAAAGTGTAAGGTAAACTAGCCGGAATTGTGAGGAATGCAATAGATCTCATGTGAAACTGCAAAGTTTCACGTCGTAATTACTTTGCTCAGAGTCTTCGAAAGTCACATAGCACGAACCTGAAGAGCACGAACCACGTAGCACGAACCTTGTTGGAGCTTAAATTGCACTCTGTTTTCAGAAATACCGTAAATAAATAAAATAAATACTTGGAAATTGAAAATAAACATAAAAGTGCATAAGGTTGAGGTTAATAACGGTTAGAAAAATGAAGTTGGGGTGATGACAATGACACTGAAACAAACGAACGTAACTCAAGGTCACTGCACTACCTCATGATACGTTTATTGTGTGACTTAACAAGTTAACAAGAACCGTTTAACAGATACAAAATATTAGAAGAGCACTCTGTGGAGCGCATACCTCCGCCATGTAATGCCTGATCCAGTAGAACATATCGGGTCCAATACATTTTTGAAATATCGTGGCACATATCGTTTTTGGACCGATCTCTCGATGGTGAAGAATCACTTTAAAAAATTCAATAATACTCGTATCCGGGTCCGGATTTTCACCAGAATTGAATAAATTCTTCCTTGTCACACACCCAACCTGCCCACCAAATTTCATCCGGATCCGTCAACAACTTTTTGAGATATCCTTCACACAGACAAACAGACAGACAGGAGTGAAAACATAACTTCCACCTTCGGTTGCGGAGGTAATAACTGACTTTAAATGACCACAATAGGAAGTACACCATATATTGACCTTGAGTTAATTTGTAGATTCTACCCAAATTGTGCTTTCTTCGGGCTCTTTTAAGTTTCTCATTGACAATTTGGCTGGGATTTGCCAGAATACCATTCGCTTCACGTGGCAATAAGTTGTGATTATTGGGGTACCGAAGGATACTCTATTATTCTTGCATGGATTATTGTTATAGTTCTTCCCCGCTCGCTTTTTCACTTTTATTTGCTTTAAAATATGTTTTCCCTGCAACCGCTTGAGTGATCGGTATGAAACTTTCAACATCGGAGCGACTACCCATGGATATTTTTTTTAATGATAAGTATGATGTTGTGGGTAACATGGTACAGCAGCCATGTTGGATTAAAGGAAAAACTTTGGACTTCTCTGAAACCACTGAACGAACAAAATTGAAACTTGGCACATGTCAGATACTCCCCATGGGGAATAAAGTTTGATAACAATGACGTCATTGGTGTCCTTGTGTGGCAGCCATAATTGGTTTAGTCGAAATCCTTATCCGATCAATACGATTCTCCTTTTTTGTGGGTGATGTACTAAATAATTTTTTTGAGAGGTTTAAATTGATGACGTCATCAGTAACGTGGTCTGGCAGCCATATTTTTTTTGAAAAAGAACCATAAAAAAAAATCTTCTCTGAAACAGATTAACAGATCGATGCGAAACATTATATATACATGATTGACTACCCATGGGGAAAAAAGTTTGATCGCACTGATGTCATCGGTGACATGGTTTTGCAGCCATCTTGGATTTTAGCAAAAAAACTTTTAAAATCCTTTCTCAAACCACCCGATCAATGCGAAACTTTAAGTATGTCATCAACCAGCCATGGGGATAGAACTTTGACAAACAAAAACATCATACTTTAAAACAGAGCCAAGAACGGGCATATGGTTACTTGTGGGAGGTTCAAATTATTGATGTCAGTTTGGAGCTTACTTTATGTCATATTAATCAAGAAATAATCAAATTCGGAGAACTTAAATGTTATTTCCGCAAGGTATCAATGTGTGTACCATCCATGGGTTGGACACTAAACTTGGTGTCCCGTCTGCTAGCATAAGTAGGTGGACGTTAAAGATCCCACGATGTCCTTTGTGAAGAGTATGCAAGTTATCGCCGGTACCCGAGCCAAATTCCAAATTCCTGTCACCTTCAGTCCAATGGCAGGCTTGGCCAGCTGGTTCGTGAAAGGCCTAAAATATTTCCTGGACAACCCCACAAAATGGAAATAATTGGTGCCGTTTAAGAAGAAGTGTTAGTACTAGTGGTAGTAGTAGTAGTGCTTTATGATCTTTGTTAAAGTGAATTGGTAGAACATTGCACATATATATTGATGAACAATCTACCAACAACATGGGATTCTGAAGCCTAAGCAAATAAAAATCTAAATTCACGCAATTCTCAGCATGTTATTTCAAAGAAATGCTCTTGATTGTGTAAGTCAACAATTTGTCGCAAACAGCCCTCCGGTGTAATGTCAATCGAGAGCTGACAATATTTTACTAGTTTATCAAAAATAGGGTTATCTGACCTTGAGTTTGGCATGTAAGGCCAGCCAAGGCTGCGAGAGCAATGATCGGATTGTTCCACCGTTAAAATGGTCCGTTGTAACTTGTATGGTAAACGAGATGCACGTGAAAAATTCCAAACCAAACATTAAAGGCCTTTTAGTGAATTATTATTTTTTTTACACTCTTGACAAACTGAATGTTTTTTTGTTGACAAATGGAGTTACTTACTTTTTACATTGAAAGTCAAGTCACTGTTATTTTACTTTTCTGTGTATGTGTGTGTTATGCCAGAAGCTGCTTTTCACATGACCATTGCACATATAAACATGTTTAGGTCATGCCTGGGGAGTTTAAAGGTGAAAACATTTATCCTTATATTGAAGTTGATTAAACTTGCAGTAAAACATTATTTCAATTTAATTTTTGTTTGACGGTTCAAGAAAAGCAAGTTTTGAAAGTAAATAAATGCACAATAGGAATATATTCCTGGTGTTGGCTTAATGGTTAGGATGGTGGGTTTGGGATCCCAGGATCCTGAGTTCAAATCCTTCTTGGCTGTTGAATTAATACCAGGTGGTGTTGACTCTGCCTGCCATCCCTCTGAGGTTGGCAAAATGAGTGCCAGCTTGCTGATATCCTGTGTTGGAGTGCTGACCCGTCCAGGATTGTGTCCAATAGCCAAGGAGACTGCTTCGGCAGCACCAATGCTCTGCACAGAGTATGGTCCTGAAGGATGGAAAGGAATATGGAAAGCACCCCAAAAATTATAAAAACAGAGCCACCCAACTGAAAGTCACCAGAATTTGTAATTTTTGTCAGGGGGCCGGTGGTAAATGAGGGACTCGGATGAGGTGCACGTGGGATTCAGATGAGGTGCAATCCTCTGACGGATGTAAATGCTGAATAATTTCATGTCCATTTCATTGTGACCTAATCACATAATGCTTCATTGTGGCGAATGTTTTCACATCAATGTGGAAGTAAAAGTCTCAATACCGGGTATGTCCATCCCCGCCAACAATGACTCTGTTACACCCGGTGCAGCATTGACGGAATGAGAACTCAAAGCTGAGCTTGGGGAATGGCATTCCATGCCTGAATCAACTTCTGTTCCAGCTCATCGAGGGTCTGGGGCTGTCTTGGCAAGGTTTGTACATGACAATTAATGATATCCCAGAGATATTCAATTGGATTTTAATCTGGTGATTTGGCAGGCCAGGGTATCATGAGATTAACTTTGGTATTGTCAAGAATATTCCTTCTTCAATAGGCCTTGTTTGCGGAAGCATTATCATGAGTAAAGATGACCACTGGATCATGTTGTTGAAGTGTAGGCAACACTTGTTGCTGTAAGATCTCATTAATGTATCAATCTGCTGTTAAATTGCCATGGATAAAGACTAAGTTGGTGTGAAGTCTATCGACAGCACCGCCCCACACCACACCTCCACGTCCAAAATTTGCGGCTTCCAGAATACAGACTGGGGTATATCATTCAAAGCGTCTTCCTTAGACCAATGCACAGCCATCATGCCTTTTATTCAGGACGAGGCATAAACATGGATTTGTCACTGAACAAAACACTTGCCAATTGCCTCCTTATCCATCGGGCGTGCTAATTTGACCGCGGCAAGCTCGTTTGGATGTGTGGTAGTGCAAGTTTTGGATGGTGAACAGGATGAGAGCACGGGTTCTTTGCATCACGCATCACATATATGCCTCGAGAGTCTAGACGGTGTTGATACTTATCCTGCTAGCTCCAATGAGTGTGTTTGCTGTACTCTGTGAAGCTTGAAACCGAATGCGAATATGGGTCATGTGAATCTATCGCTCCTGAGCAGGAGTCGCTATCGTGGGACCTATACATATTTGCATATCTCTTGTTGATCCAATGGCTTGATGATGTCATCTAAGGTCATAAACAGTTCCTCTCGACATGTAAAAGAGACTTGCAACATGGCTAATAGAAGACCTTGCTTGAACTTGTCCAATTATTTCATTCCTCACATTTTCTGTCAAACCTGGCATTGCAATAGATTGTGAAAGAATGTAATCATTGTGGGATTGTTTTTGATGATCTACATGCTGTCTCAAAAAGACTTAAAAATTTGTGAATAATGCCTCGTGTCACCTCTAAAAACCTACAGGTGCATAAGTTGTGCAGCCTGAAAAATTATTGCACGAGGCAACTAGAACGGCACTCGGATTAACGCATATTTCCGCCATGCTGAACAGTTTACGTTTTGTGATTCCACTGGTAGGCCGGATCTGCATCCGGACCTGAACCAAAATCGAATCGGCTTGTTCTTGTCACAGACCCAACTCATCCACCAAGTGTTGTCAGAATCCGTCCACAACCTTTGAAATGTTGTGATATGCAGTATATCATGTTGGCCCTATCTCACAACGGTAAATAATTACGTTTAAAAATTCTGGAATCTGGATCCGGATCTGTATCTTCCCCAAATCTAATCAATTTGTCCTTGTCGCACACCCAACCTGTCCACCAAGTTTTGTCCAAATCCGTCTATAACTTTTTTGAATATCCTACTCACAGTCAGACAAACAAACAAACAACAAACACAAAAGATGTCGTGCATAGTAGTACTTGCGAAATCCAAGTAAACAACAGTTGCCATGGAAACAGCAATTTGGTAATTTGGAAAATTTGACCTATCAAGTGTTTGGCATTATGGAATGTTGTACTTAACAAATTTGGTCGATACATTTTCCAATTGCTGCCTAATTGGGTTTTACATGTTTTGGATGGAATTGACCTTGACCTTTGGCTATTTTTTTCCAGATTTTATACACATACACTACACATACGTACAAATAATCTGGGAAAGTTTCAATATGATATCTTGGAAAAAAATCCTGTGGTTTGGCAATAATAGAATCACAAAAAATATTCACGTCTGATTATAATGGGATGAAATTGTCGTCATGGACACTGTTTTTTCATTGCCACGTGGGACATGTCTCTGCCACGTGGGATTGTCTCTTACCACGTGGGACTTGTCTCTTTACCACGTGGACTTGTCTCTTTACCACGTGGGACTTGTCCTTTTGCCAGTGGGACTTTTTTCTTTGTCACGTGGGACTTGCCTCTTTACCACGTGGGACTTGTCTCTTTACCACGTGGGACTTGTCTCTTTACCACGTGGGACTTGTCTCTTTACCACGTGGGACTTGTCCTCTTTATCACGTGGGACTTGCCTCTTTACCACGTGGGACTTGTCTCTTTACCACGTGGGACTTGTCTCTTTACCACGTGGGACTTGTCTTTTATCACGTGGGACTTGTCTCTTTGCCATGCGGGACTTGTCTCTTTACCACGTGGAACTTGGCTCTTTACCACGTGGGACTTGTCTCTTTACCACAGGGACTTGTCTCTTTACCACGTGGGACTTGTCCTCTTGCCACGTGGGACTTGTCTCTTTGCCACGTGGGACTTGTCTCTTTACCACGTGGACTTGTCTCTTTACCACGTGGGACTTGTCTCTTTGCCATGTGGGACTTGTTCTTTTACCAGTGGGACTTGTATCTTTGCCACGTGGGACTTGTCCTTTGCCACATGGGACATGACTCTTTGCCACATGAGACTTGCATCCTTGCCACGTAGGACTTGTCTCCTTGCCACGTGGGACATGTCTCTGCCACATGGGACTTGTCTCTTACCACGTGGGACTTGTCTCTTTGCCACGTGGGACTTTCTCTCTTTGCCACGTGGGACTTGTCTCTTTGCCACGGGTTGTCTCTTTGCCACGTGGAACTTGTCTCTTTGCCACGTGGAACTTGTCTCTTTGCCACGTGGGACTTGTCTCTTTGCCACATGGGACAGGAATCTTTGCCACATGAGACTTGTATTCTTGCCACGTGGGACTTGTGTCCTTGCCCAGTGGGACTTGTCTTTGCCACGTGGGACTTGTCTCTTTGCCACGTGGAACTTGTATCTTTACTAAGTGCGACTTGTCCCTTTGTCACTTGGAACTTGTCTCTTTGCCACATGGGCCTTGTCTCTTTGCCAGATGGGACTTGTCCCTTTGCCACGTGGGACTTGTCTCTTTGCCACGTAGGACTTGTCTCTTTGCCACGTGGAACTTGTTTCTTTACCACGTGGACTTGTATCTTTGCCACGTAGGACTGTTTTTTGCCATGTGGGACTTGTCTTTTCCACGTGGGACTTGTCTCTTTGCCGCAGGAGACTTGTCTTTTGCCATGTGGGACTTGTCTCCTTGCCACGTGCGACTGTCCCTTTGCCACATGGGACTTGTCTCTTTGCCACGTGGGACTTGTCTCGTTGCCACGTGGGACTTGTCTCTTTACTATGTGCGACTTGTCCTTTGTCACATGGGACTTGTCTCTTTGCCACATGGGACTTGTCTCTTTGCCAGATGGGACTTGTCTCTTTGCCACGTGCGACTTGTCTCTTTGCCATGTGCGACTTGTCTCTTTGCCATGTGCGACTTGTCTCTTTGCCATGTGGGACTTGTCTCTTGCCACGTGGGACTTGTCCTTTGCCACGTGGGACTTGTCTCTTTGCCACGTGGGACTTGTCCCTTTGCCGTGGGACTTGTCCGTTGCCACGTGGGACTTTTCTCTTTGCCAGTGGGACTGACTTGTCCCTTTGCCACGTGGGACAGGAATCTTTGCCACATGAGACTTGTATCCTTGCCACGTGGGACTTGTCTCCTTGCCACGTGGGACATGTCCCTATGCCAGCTTTGGGACTTGTCGCTTTACCACGTGGGACTTGTCTCTTTGCCACGTGCGACTTGTCTCTTTGCCACGTGGGACTTGTCTCTTTGCCACGTGGGACTTGTCTCTTTGCCACATGGAACTTGTCTCTTTGCCACGTGGGACTTGTCTCCTTGCCACGTGGGACTTGTCTCTTGCCACGTGGGACTTGTCTCCTTGCCACGTGGGACTTGTCTCCTTGCCACATGGGACTTGTCCCTTTGC
>CM068953.1:160268850-160284227 GCA_035128595.1 Eptatretus atami | reverse complement strand
CCTTTGCCACGTGGGACTTGTCCCTTTGCCATGTGGGACTTGTCCCTTTGCCACGTGGGACTTGTCTCTTTGCCACGTGGGACTTCTCTCTTTGCCACGTGGGACTTGTTTCTTTGCCACGTGGGACTTGTCTCCTTGCCACATGGGACTTGTCCCTGTTAAACCAAATCACATGTGGAGGAGGGGTTAAAGCAATTTATGTGTGGTTGAATTTTGGCAAACAGGCCAACTATTGGTCCTCAGCGAAGTGACGAGTACGCTTTGCTTGTGCAGTATAAACGCCATTCATTAATGAATTTCTCTCTCTCTCTCTTCTCTCTCCTCTCTCTCTCCTCTCTCTCTCCTTCTCGTCTCTCCTCTCTCTCTCTATCCGTCTCTCTCTCTCTCTCTCTCTCTCTCTCTCTCTCTCTCCTCTCTCTCCTCTCCTCACAGCCACATCTTTGAAGTTGCAAACTCCAAACTCGGTGTACAAATCCAACTTAGTCTTAGTGAACGCATTGTGGGTGAACAAATCCAACTTAGTCCTGGTGAACAAGTCCACACATTCAAGGGGTTGTGGGGTTGGTGGGGGGGGGCGGGGGGTGGGGTAACATAGGCTGTGACTGTGACCATAACTCATGTGGGGGTGTGGGGGCATAAATTCTCCAAGTGAATGTCTACCATGTGGCTGCACCTTGTGGTGGCGAGAGTGCTGCAATATACCTTTTGCCTGGGAAACACTGAGGTTAAAGCATTCTGTTTGCACTGGTAAAGTTGTTTTCCTTCCTTCTTCCCTTCGCAACTCCCCAGTGGAGGGGCCGATCAAAGCCTGTCATCGTGTTTGAGACATCTCTAGGGGAGGTTACATCAGGACGTGAGGGGGGACAGATGAAGGGAGCGGGACATGAGGACGGGGAGGTGGTGGCGGGTAGATTTAAAGCACTCTATGCATGGGTAAATTTGGCAAACAGAACGACTAATTGGTCCATTGGTGAAGTGACGAGTAGGCTCTGCTCGTGTGCATGTGTATGTATATATATATATATATATAATATATATTATATAATATATATATATATATATATAAACTACAGTATATCTTCTTTTTATTATTTTGGCTGCTCCTGTTAGGGGTCGCCACAGCGGATCATCCGTTATGATCGCATAATGATTTGGCACAGGTTTTATGCCGGATGCCCTTCCTGACGCAACCCTGGTCGCCTCTTACGACACAGGGATATGGTACACCTATTCTACCGGGGCATACACCGGCCCAGTAACACTGGAACTCACTTCGCCGACCTGGAAGGATGACAGGCTGAGTCAACCTCCTGGTGTGTATTAATTAAAGCGGCCAATGGGGCTTGAACTCAGGATTTGGATCCCAAGCCGTGATCTAACCACTACGCCAACACCAGGCTAATAAACATATATATATATGTATATATATATATATTATTATAATATATATATATATATATTATATATATTATATAAATATATTATACAACTAGCAGGGATACCCGTGCTCCGCACAGGAATCCCGTGGATGACGCGGTCTGAAGGAGTATATGTCACAGTTAATTGTAAATTGTAGAGGCTGCACCATTATTATTTTTTTCATCACAGTATAATATTATTTTCCCCGCCATGTTTTATATGCAGAAGACTCGAGTTCAAAAATGTTAAGATTTATTGCCGCATCAGATAAAAACCATAATGCCTCAACAATGTGAGGCTGGTTTCATGTCATCATTTGCGACTTAATTAATTCTCATTCTCTAGCAAATTCCGTTGGTCCCATGTCAATCGCTGAACTTGAAAAATTACGTTACGAAATCAGGTGATGACGTCATAATTCGGAAACGCAAGTCGGAAGTACAATTCTTTTACATCGGGACACTCCGGGTACATGTTCTGTCAGCATGTGAAGATTGGTGAGGATCAGTCCAGTACTTTTCGCGTGCATAGGTCACAGACAAACACACACACACAGACACACAGACCACAGACAGACACACTTTCAACTTTATATATATATATATAGATGAAGCAGATATATCAGCAGTAAGACGACCTCTCTCTCTCTCTCTCTCTCTCTCTCTCTCTCTCTCTCTCTTCTCTCTCTCTCTTCTCTCTCTCTCTGCAGCTGACTCCGCTTGCCTGGCTCTTTCATGAGCAGATCGATCAGCAGTTAGCTGTTGCCGTGCGCGTGCAGTTCGAGAATTCAAATAACAGGAGGAGAATGTGTATGTTTAAAAAGTCAACGAATACGAAATTTTGTATTCAAAAAACCCTAGCGTTTTTAACCATGAAGCCTTTTGTTATGATTAATACGCGGCGCACTATTCGAAAGCCTTTTTTTTTTCTAATGGAATTTTTATTTTTTTTATTTATATTATATATATTATATATTTTTTTTTTTTAATATATTTTTTCATTTTATGGAGAGCCACTTAGCGCATCCTGGAGCTGAATGTTAGTTCTATATATTGTAAAGTTTCATCAAAGATCGGTTCACTGGTCTAGGAGCTTATCGTCACAAAAAACAGACAGACAGACAGACAGACACGGACAGAAGGACTGCATTTATAGAGTAGATATATATATATATATCTATATTAATATTTCGGCACGCCCCTTTTTTTGTTCCAACATCAGAATTTTGTTACTGCATGAAATGAAACAAGCTTTGACATATATAGTAACTAGCATAACCCGCGCTCTGCGCGACATGTTGGGGTGGTGTGTTTTGAGAAAGGAATGATGCAGAGTATCAGTAGTAATTTTACTTTATGCAGTAAGTGGAATACGATTTCACTGTTTCAGAACCATTTTATTTACTTTTTCTTGTACCATGCACCTCATATGGTCTTTGAGATATGTAAGCCGAATATCACGTTACTCGAGCGCAGACAAAGTCGAAGATAGCGCGACACGAACCACAAACTCGGAAATAATACACAAGATGATATTATTGTCTTCCTTAAGAGGCCCTCAAAATTCGTTTTGATGATTATGGTAGTTAAACAGTTCATGTTTCCATTTGCAAAATGGGAGGAATTATTGCCACAAAAAGAAAAAAATGTTTCCCATTTTTTAGAGGACCACTAAGATGAGTTCGCTCATTATCACGCTCCATTTGGGAGAAAACAGTTGAGTTCATACCTGATGAATTTGCACTTTCATGTGCCGTAGTTTCTTCACAAAACCAATACTTTCTGACTAAGTACAAAGTATTTCTTTGCTTTTTTTTATACATGGTTGCCGTTTGAAATTTTCATCGACCGATACCCGCTGCCCAGCCGGACCAACTGCCAACAAGTATCGCCGGTCAATTACGGTTAAACCCCAAATCATGATCATCGTTTTAGTGTGGAGTGAGTACTGACAGTGTAATTGGTGTTTTCCGGGTGGGTGCGGGATTGAGCACGTGCACATAAAAATCTTGGCAACCAACTTGAATTGAACAACAATGCCGCTTGATCCTTGAAATTTGAACGACAGAAATAGCCTTCGAGCTTCAGTGTTCAGTGAGCCTTGAGTCTACCGCTCCCTAAAAGTACTTCTTCAACCGTCTCACAAGTAAGAGTTCGATCGTGATGGAGATGCCAATAATACAAAGGAATTGAGACTCCTCAAGTCACTCCTCTGATGAAAATTCTGTTGCAAGCATCCCCCAAGTCCAAGCCCTAGCCTTGATCCTAACAGTGATATTGAATCCTCATAAAATATATTTCCATGAAAATTTCAATTGAAATCAGTCCTGTGTTTTTACTGCTTGACCATCAGGAGGTTGCATGGTATTACCATTTCCCATTCCCTATTACCTACTAGAATTGATTCAAAATGCTTTCAATATGCACAGGTGAAACTTCATTCACCCTTTTCCTACTGCCAGTTGTGTATGTCATATTGACATCATTTTACAGACTCTGTTCATTGTCACTATTTGTTCACTATCTGTTTTCTACTGCAGGTTGAACCATGCCGACTCCAAAGAAAAGGAAACAATTGGAGATGGTACCCCGAAAGCCGTCAGATGGCGCGCCGTCGTAGGCTCGAACTACAAACGCAAGGTGAAGCTGGCCCTGGCCCTGAACCTCAACTTCAACTACTGCCCATCGCATATGACTATTCGGAGCGACATTTCCGTAGCCAGACAAATGTTGGCGCGATGAATGTAATTTGTCGCCCTGTTGCGCGGCTAAATTCGTAGCGAGCGACCAGGGGTTTCTGCGGTTGTAAACAATGCAATGTACAGCTCCAGCCATTTCCTCCGTTGGCACAATTTCCAAAGACATCACAGAAATCTGATCACCACTCTCCCGCATTTCATTCAAAATACGAGCCTACAAAAGTGCCTTCAGATGACTAGCTTCGTCTGCAAGAACGACAACAGTCAGGATGGAGTCCCATTTTAGTGTGCATGACAAATATTCATCGCATCGGAAGTATGACCCATGTTTAAGGATCCAAAGGCAATTCCTCCAAATCTACTTCATAGACAACATACAGACTGTTAGAAAGACGATGAGTTCTTCAGTGGTTTGAGGAAAGAAGTTGTCGAATCATAACTTCTTCTTAGAACAAAACAACAAGTACGTCCAGCAATTCCTCACGACTCACGACATATATTCAAACGGAAGGCGAGGAATTGAGATTTACGAGTCGTCATACATGAAGATAAAAAAACGTGAACAGAACCAAAGGCGATCAATGCACCTACAAGTGATGAAGTAGCAATTATTATGCCAAACGATCCGACATGTACAAGGACTTGTTATTCACCTTCGAGAAGGTCCATTACACAGCGATATCGGAGCTTCATCGATCGTAGACCCACTCACAGTACACATTACTTTTTCCGTAGGAACTGACGGCTACAGTCTGTACGAAAAATAAGGCTAATAAAAAGATCTCCCAAATCCAGTATTATGCTATCACATTCAAGAGAAGAGCAGGATGATCTTGCTAAGGCTGGTTCGTCTATTCCAACAGTTTTCTGGTGGATGTCTACTGTAAATTGAAATGCAAGACTTGGATTCCTCCGCCGAGAAAGAAAGCACTCAGAGCTGACAATTACTCCAGTTTACGCGATTCGCATCATCAATGAAGATTCAGATCCACGGCAACTGGGGCAGAGGGTCATCCCGTTCTTCTAATGTCGAGGTCCTAGATACATGCAGAAAGACAACAAGATGCCATTGCCTATGTGAGCCATCATGGCCGACAAACTTTTTATCACGTCAACCACAACCCAAATGGCCGGAAATATTGTCAAACTTATTACAGCGACAATCAAGCGAACGACGACCGCAGTTTAACTGTTCGTGTATTCAACGCAGAAGAAAGATCGAAAGTCAATGCTCAAAGATGGTGCTTTTGGAGAAGTGACTGCGGTGGCTCTATTCCGTAGAGTTCAAAAGCGTGGGCTTCCGCATGTCCACTTCTCACTTGGCTCAAAAGGGTAGTCCAATCGTTCCTGATAATATCGATCTCGAATATCTCAGCAGAAATTCCTTCCGCCACTGAGGAACTGGAACTTCACAATTTGGTAAAAACCAACCATGGCTTCAGCGTCCATGTGGACCACTTCGGCGAATGCCCCATGTAGTCGGACGGTGCTGACCAAGAAATTTCCCAAAAGTTTCAGATTTGAAACTGAATATGGAAATGATGGATACCCCAAATATCGGAGCGGCTCACCACCACGGTCTGGTGGTAACACATCAACGTGACTAGATTCATTCATAATCAGGAAGTGACGGAAGAACTGACAATCGCTTTTTTGTACTCTATAACAATGGCTTCTTAGGCAAATGAGTAGCCATACCAACGTTGAGATTTGCAGCTCTGTAAAGAGTATCAAATACGTTTTTGAAGTATGTCAATAAAGGCTCGACCAGTTAATCTTCAGCATACAATTATGAAATGAAAACGACGAAATCGAACTTTTATCGAGAAGATAGGTACGTTGGGAGTATGGAAGCAGTTATCGACTTTTGAGCTTTCCTATTCATGAACACTGGCCGCCTGTCATGCAGTTGGCAGTTCACTTAGAAAATGACAACAAGTATTTTTCACTTCCGAAAATTCTCAGCCAGAGCTGCAGCAGAACCGCCAAAGATACCTAGATAGAGTTTTATGCACTTATGTCAAAGTGACGAGTTCGCTGAAACCCTCTTATATCACGAGGTACCGCAGTATTACACATGGTCGAATAAGACATGGTCACGGCGAAAGCAGGGCCAACCACAGCAGCATCCTGGATTTAAAAAAGGTCCAATGATAGGAAGGGTTTATACAATCCATCCAAATTTGACGGAATGCTATTTCCTGAGAATGCTACTTCATGTTGTGCGCGTCCGAAGACTTACGCCGACCTCCGTCGAGTTGACCAATATCGAGTACACTACATATCGAGAGACCTGCCTGGCGCGCGGTTATTAGCCAACGCCAACATCATACAACTGCACTGAAGGAATCTCAACAGTCTTAATTTCCAATTCAATGCGAGCTTCCTCTTTGCAATCGTAATCATGCGTGCGAACCGTCGGATCCTTCAGGGACTCTTGGATATCTTCAGGACGCGCTGAGCCAAGACATTGGTGGCAATAAAACGGTTTGACGCCCTACTGACCCACCCTCCGGAGCATCTATATCAGGGTGTCCTTCATATCCATCAACGATCATGCTACATGTGATGACCGGTAGGAATATTTTCCAACTATGGACTACATTTGAACTTCCACTCATACAGGTTTCGCATAGAGTAATACACGATACCTGATAAGCGATGTTGCCGAACAAATTACAGTTCTTCTTTCTTTCACTTTCTCAAAAACTGTGAATCAGAGCAGCGGAACCGGTGTACGATGAATTCAAATGCGTCACGTTCTCCAGCAAAACCTGGCATCATTTTCTTAGATGCTCCTGAGAGAACCGGTAAAACACTTCTGGATCAATGTCATTCTAGACTCCATCAATCGTCAGGAAAAATAGCATATCCTGTGCTTCCGTGGTATGCAGGCAAATCTAATAACAAGAGGAAGAACATCCAACTCCACGTTCAAGAGTCCCTCTACAACTCATGTCCAGGACATCTACTTGCGCTGTCAAATAAGAATTTCACTCGCTCGCTATTCAGTGAGATGTCAGGGTTTAATAATTATAGACGAGGCCACCTGACACACCGGGAAAGCCTACGAAGCCATAGATCGGACATTACGAGACATAATGAGCGAAGAAGACGCATTCGGGCATTCCACCATGCTAATAGTGGTGATTTTCGACAAATATTACCGTCGAGACAGAACCAGCACCAAGCATTGTCGACGCCACACTCAAAAAGTCTCATCTTGGCATCGTACAACTACAAGCAACTGAAACAAACATGAGGCTTGATGCTGATTGAGGCGGAAGCAGGTCGTTCGGCAGGATACTGCCGTTCCAGTCGGAGAGGTCTACAAGCCTACCATTCAAATCCCGATTACGTTTCCCTCAGCAGTTTGAAACGGTTGACGAGTGGCAGAAGCTTTGATAAAGTGGTGTATCCAGACATTCATGCTAACGCCAATAACGCTGGCTAATTTTATGATAAAGCTATATTAGCTCCCATAAACGGAACTGTAAATGCGATAAATCAATCAATCATCGAAAAATTTTCCAGGCCAATCTACCTCCTATACTGCATCACAGTACTCAAACCAGACCGATGCCGTTCATTATCCCAGAAATTTCTGGACTCATAGAGCTCTCTGGAATCCATCCCATGGTTGCATTCTCAAATAGGGTGCCCGATAATTTTCAATGCGGCTCTCTGGAATCTCTCGAACTCATGAATGGTACATCGTTGTGATAGTACTAAACTACGTGTGCTAATTGTCCATCGAAGTGGAGCTACTGGATGGACAGTCGAAGGGAAAACCAGATGATAACAAGATTCCCATTACTACCTACTGATACTGATGCTACATTTGCATTCAAAGAATCCAATTTCCTGTAAAACCCGTGTTTGCCATACACCACAACAAGGCACAAGGGCCAACATTCACTCGCATTGCGCTTACATTTCTGCTCTCCTTCATTTACCACGGAATGTTGTACGTAGCACTTTGCGCGAGCGCGCAGGCAAAAAAAACATAACCATTTTTGCTCGACAAAATTACAGGAAAGTGGTTTCTTACAAAGAAGTCTTAACTTTAATGTGTAAATGATCGTTGCAGGATTTTCTCATTTATTGGTATAATAACTTAGTCTTGAATGGTCAATGTGAGCAATGTGACTGTGAAAATATATGCCTGCATAAATCTTTAGAGATGTATGTTATATTAATCACTAACCCAATATAATTGCTCATGTTATTGAGCTTCAATAAGCTATCAATCCATAGACATAGAATAAACTCATTGAGTATTCATATCTCTACTTTCAAGCGTAATATACAAGCGGTACTTCATGATGACTCATAAACCTGTTCGATGTACCGTCGTCCCGTATATTGTTCACAATCAAACGATCGTGATGCATTTTAAGGCTTTCCCGAAGAGCTTTGGAGAGATTACCTACACTTCACCGCACGGCTGTTTTTTTTATTCCTACTGCATTCATTAGAACATAGATCGTGGATGGATGCGCAGATCCAGGAGAACACTATAGCTGTATAAAAACAATTCATATATTCATCGATCGGAATTATAAAATTGATATTTAATTGATATGAAATACATATGTTATTTAAATATCTTCAATTTGTGAGTTTTATAGTTGTTTGTGAAATATTAGGTCTCGGTTCTCCGCATAGTGGCGTATCAGGCTTAAGTCGTACTTCTGTTACTACCGTAGAAAATCACAGAACCATGCATCACATGCTGTTACAGTTCAGAATCAGCTAAATTTTACAACATTATGAATATGTAGACGAAACTATTCCGGCCTTTTGGATCACTTTAAAGTAGGGTGCCCTGTATTTTAATGGCTTATGGTCTCCGGATCACGAAATGGTACACTGTTGTCGTATCACTAAGGCCCTAAGTTCACATTTGCCACGGCGGCCGTGGGGTCTCCAAATCGTACGGGCACTATGCAATTATACGGCGGCCAGCAGTATTTCCCCGGTTCACACAATGTGCAGTCACATATGTTTTTTATTTCTGGGTAGCCGCACGGGGGTATTTAGAAATGTGGAGACGAAAACGTGGTGGGTGCGCACGTTAAGCGGTCTTTGATTTGCTGTCGCACGTGACCTTGGGCATTCCTGCGGGGGCCATAGAATTCAAGGCAGACGCAAGTGCCCGCAAGGCGACCGCAAGGCGACCCCGAGGGGGACCGCAGGGGACCTGCAGGGGGGCCCAAGGCGACGTGAGGCATGACCGGACTAACGAATGGGTTTTATTTTTTTTTTTTTTACCAGATTCTTTGTTTTCGGGCTTGTCGAATTTATATCGGCGAACGTAGAAAATAAAAAAGTTTACTCCGCGTTGTAATCACGGCGACTACGACCTGTATAAATATAGCCAACACAGCGTAGGGCCACCCTGAGCCACCTCAAAACTCGCGCGCCGCACGTTTCTGTCAATTCAGGGGCGTACGGCCGCCGTATCTCCGCGTAGAGCAAATTGTGACTTAGGCAAAACTATGTGGTATTCATTGAAGTGAGAAGAGTACTGCGGTACAGTCGAAGGGAAAATCTGAATGATAATTATATCATGGATAAAAATGATATAATATATGTTTAAAATACATTTATGCTATCTGTCTTTTACATTGTTTGCCAGTGACGCCGCTCGAAGACGGCACTTCTTACTCATATATATATATATATATATATAATATATATATATATATATATATATATATATATATATATATATATATATATATTATGAAAGCGCATCGTCAGTCCGTGAGGCCGTCGTAAGTCGAGAAGCCGTGTGACTATATGTCTATTAATTAGAACTGTTTGAAGATCAGTTGCACCTGACTCCACCACGAATGTCTTAATTGCGTGCTGTTGGAATGTGCCTTTCGACCCTATCGACTGCTGAGACTCCTTTGACCCTTTGACCATTGAAGACGCTTTAAGACCCACAAGACCTTTAAGAACCCAAAGACCCATAAAGATGCCTAAGACCAAAAGACCCTGAGGACCAAAAGACCCCAAAGACCCAAAAAGATCCTAAAACCCAAAAAATCTCGAAGACCAAAAGACCTGAGAATCTGAAGAACGCCAAAGACCCAAGATCACATGACCCAAAGTACCCGAAGACCCAAAGTCCTGGAGGGTGCAAATACTGTGAAATCTAAAGACCCAGGTGACAAAAGTCCCCGAGGACCCAAAGTCCCTGAGGATCTAAAACATGCCGAAGACCCCAATACTCAGATGACCCAAAAGTCCTGAGGGTGAAAAGACCAAAACGATGACCAAAAGTCCCAAGCCCAAAGAAAGTGAAGACCCAGGTAACCTAAATGACCCAAAAATGACCGAGGATCCAAAGATCCCACAGACTCAAAGACCCAAAGACCAGAAATACAAAAGATCCAGAGGACACCAAAAGACCTGAGGACCCAAAGACCTGTAATACCCAAACTCAAAGATCCCTGAAGACTCCCAAACATCCTTTAAGACCCTTAAGATCCCAAAAGACCATAAAGACCCTTTAGACCTCAAAGACCCATAATACCCAAAGACACTTAAGACCCTTTATCCAAAGACCTGTCGAATTCCCATCATTTGCAAGGTTATGTAATCCACTATCGCTTCAGATATTAAACTCTTCCTCTTTTCCAATGGCTGATTTGATTATCAATTTGGTTTCAGACCAGGTCACTCCACTGGATATGCTGCTTCTGCTTCCCAACAATGAATGGAGGTCTCAATGCCGGACATGAATCAGAGCCATATCCATAGACATATTGCGTGCTTTGACACGGTTCTGGCACCCTGCCTTTCTCACCAAACTCTCTTCTGTGGTCTACAGGCAATCCAAGGCAATCTCCACTCATGGCTCGCAGACTTCCTATCCTGTCAACGACAATGAGTTTTCTAAGCAGCGTTCTGGGCCCTGTTCTTTTTCGGTTTCATCAATGATCTCTCCGACTCTCTGGAAATTCCTTTTATTCTTTGCTGATGATTCCACCCTCTGCCGTACCATTGTCCCCTCAGACAGCAAGCTGCAGCTTCTTGCTCACTGCAGATCTGGGTAAAATATAAACTGGTCCAACACGTGGAACATGTTTCTCAATCCGGACAAATCTCACACTCTCACCCATGTCTCTCCGAAAGAACCGTTTGGAACCCCCCCCCCCCCATCCACTTTCTCAACATCTCGGAGAAGTCCTTTCTTCAAGTTCTGGGTCTCACTGTCTGCCCATGACCTTTCCTGGGAAAGCCACATTTCAAACTGGCCTCCAAAGCAGTCGCGACTGGGAATCCTCATCATGCAACGTCTTCCTCGGCCCACCTGAGCTCCTGACCACATACAAAGCTTTCGTCTGCAGCCTGATGGAGTATTGCTCTCCTCTGGCTGGTGCTCCTGCTCTCACCTTTCTCAGCTTCACGCTGTGGAAACAAGGCATTTTCGGATCATTGGTATCTCAACGTGAGGCTGAGTCTTTGGGCCTCTCACTCTACTCACTGCAGGCAGGTTCGGGGTCTTTTCTGTCTTCCACCTCCTCCTCTCCGTCTCGCCTCCCCCCCCCCCCCGCCCGCTCTGTCTGCGATATGCCCACCACATATTCCGCAGGGCGCTCAAGGTCCGCCAACAACCCATTCTGGTAAAACTACCAAAATCACGATCATGCTCTCCTTCACTCTTTCATTCCTCTTTTTCCGCACCTTGAATAATCCCTCATCTGTTCAATCCCATTCTTCCCTCGGCATCAAAAAGCTGTCACCACACCTCTTATGTCCCCATCAGATCTCAATCTTTTCTCCCCGTTAATCCACCCCAACCACTCTTCAAATTCCCTGCTTTCTTCCTGAAATTCCTTAAGTCCATCTTGTAATATCCAGTTTCCCACACCCCATCCTTCCCTCACAAGATCTCCTAATGTCTCTGTCCCCACTGTTGTTGTCACTTACCCACGACCCCTCTTGTCTATGCCCCATTGGCTTGTGTGTGTGTGTTCGCTCTCATACGATCCTCACAAGGTATACAAAAAAAGGACACTTATGACCTTAAATATCTTGGCCCCAACATCCTTTACTCATATAGACCCAAGGCTCTTTCATACCTCCGCACCTTTAGACGCTAAGACCCTTTACACTCCAAGATGCTTTAACCCAAAGTCCTTAGAGCTCCCTAAAGACCTAAATAACCTTTGGACTCAAGACCTGGTCAGAGACCATTTATCCCTTTATAACCCTAAGATCCGAGACCCATTATAACCCTTGGTCCACAAATCCTATAACCATTCTTAGAACTTCTGTCTGAGGACGACCACAATAACAATTGAGGATACCAGTCATATTCTTACCCAACACTCCCACTAATCTCCCCCCCCCCCCAACATGTGAAAACCATGTCATGCCAAGCAAAGAAGGGTGCAAAAAATCAGAATTCAATTAATCTAATTTCTCTTTATTTTGTCTGGTTTGCTCTCTGGTTAGTGGAATTGGGAAAAGTCCCATGTGGAATTAAAAAGTCTCACGTGGCAGGAAAGCCCACTGTGACAAAGAGACAAGTCTCACGTAGCAAAGAGACAAGTCCCACGTGCAAAGAAGACCAGTCCCAGGTGGCAAAGAACAGTCTTCTCGGCAAAGAGAACGTCCCAGTGGAAAGAGACAAGTCCACGTAGCAAAGAGACAAGTCTCACGTGGCAAAGAGTCCAGTGGAAGAGACAGTTCACGCTGGAAAAACAAGTCCCACGTGGCAAAGAGACAAGTCACCACTGGCAAAGGAGTCACAAGGTCCCATGCAAGAGACAAGTCCCACGTGGCAAGAGACAAGTCACGTGAAGGCGTCACGTGGCAAGAGACAAGTCCACGTGGCAAAAGAGACAAGATCCCACGTGGCAAAGAGACAAGTCCACGTGCAAAAGAGACAAAGTCACCACAGTCGGCAAAGAGACAAGTCCCACTGGCAAAGAGACAAGTTCCCACAAGAAAGTCAGGCAAAGAGACAAGTCCCACGTGGTAAAGAAGACAAGTCCACGTGGCAAAGAGACAAGTCCCACGTGTGCAAGAAACAAGTCCCACGTGCAAGAGGACAAGTCCACATGGTAAAGAGACAAGTCTCAAGTGGCAGAGACAAGTCCCACGTGGCAAGGAACAAGTCCACGTGGCAAGGAAAGACATGTCTCACGTGAGAAGGAGACAAGTCTCACGTGGCAAAGAGAACTGTCATGGCAAGAGACATTCCACGTGGCAAAGAGCAAGTCCAGTGGCAAGAGAAAGTCCATGGCAAAGAGACAAGTCCACGTGGCAAAGGGACAAGTCCATGGCAACAGTCCACACCATGAAGAGACAAGTCCCACATGGCAAAGCAGACAAGTCCCACATGGCAAGCCGAGCAACTCCCACATGGCAAAGAGACAAGTCCACATGGCAAAGGAGACAACTCCCACATGAAAGAAAGTCCAGTGGAAAGAGACAAGTTCCACGTGGCAAAGAGACAAGTCCACGTGGAAAGGACAAGTCCATCAGGTGGCAGAGACAGTCCATGGCAAGAGAAAGTCAGTGCAAGAGACAAGTCCCACGTGGCAAAGGACAAGTCACCACGTGGAAAGAGCAAGTCACGTGCAAGAGACAAGTCGCCAGTGGCAAAGAACAAGTCCCAGGTGGCAAAGAGACAAGTTCCCCATGTGGCAAAGAGACAATCCCACGGAGCAAGAGAGCAAGTCCACGTGGCAAAGAACAAGTCGCACGTGGCAAAGAGAACGTCCCATGTGGCAAGAACAAGTCCCAACGTGCAAAGAGACAAGTCCCAGTGAAGACAGTCCAGGTCAAAGAGACAAGTCCCAGGTGGCAAGATACAAGTCCAGTGGGAAATCAAGTCAGTGGCAAAGATGCAAGTCCCACAGGTGGCAAAGAGACAAGTCCCATGTGGCAAAGGACAAGTCACACATGGAAAGGACAAGTCTCACGTGGCAAAGAGACAAGTCCCACGTGAGAAGAAAACAAGTCCCACGTGGCACAAGAAACAAGTCCACGTGGCAAAGAAAACAAGTCCACACTGGCAAAGAGACAAGTCGCCACGTGCAAAGAGACAAGTCCCACGTGGCAAGAACAAGTCACGGGCAAAACAAGTCGCCGTGGAAAGAGACAAGTCACGTGGCAAAGGAACAAGTCCACGTGGCAAAGAAGACAGTCCCACGTGGCAAAGAAACAAGTCCGCACGTGGCAAAGAGACAAGTCCCACGGTGGCAAAAGAAACAGTCCCACGTGGCAAAGAGCAAGTCCCACGTGGCAAAGAGACAAGTCCCACGTGGCAAAGAGACAAGTCCCATGTGGCAAAGAGACAGTCCACAGTGGCAAAGAAACAGTTCTGACGTGGCAAAGAGAACTGTCCCATGTGGCAAAGAGACAAGTCCCACGTAGCAAAGAGACAAGTCCCATGTGGCAAAGAACAAGTCCCATGGCAAAGAGACAAGTCCAGTGGCAAAGAACAAGTCCAGTGGCAAAGATACAAGTCGCAGTAAAGTACAGTCCAGTGACAAAGAGACAGTCCCACGTGGCAAGGGACAAGTCACACATGGCAAAGAGACAAGTCTCACGTGGCAAAGAGACAAGTCCACGTGGCAAAGAGACAAGTCCACGTGCGAAACAAGTCCACGTGGCAAAGAAACAAGTCACATGGCAAAGAGACAAGTCCCACTGGTAAAGAGACAAGTTCAAGGGCAGAGACAGTCCCACGTGGCAAGGGGGGAACAAGTCCACGTGGCAAGAGAAACGTCCATGTGGCAGAGACAGTCCCACGTGGCAAAGAGACAAGTCCTACGTGGCAAAGAGACAAGTCCATCTGGCAAAGAGACAAGTCCAGGTGCAAAGAGACAAGTCCACGTGGCAAAGGGACAAGCCAAGTGGCAGAGACAAGTCACACATGGCAAGGAGACAATCCCACATGGCAAAGAGAAATCCCACGTGGTAAAGAGACAAGTTTCACGTGGCAAAGAGACAAGTCCCACGTGGCAAAGAGACAAGTCCCACGTGGCAAAGGACAAGTCCCATTGGAAAGAGACAAGTCCACATGGTCAAAGAGACAAGTCCCACGTGACAAAGAGACAAGTTCCCACATGGCAAGGAACAAGTCACACGTAGCAAAGTGTAACAAGTCCACGTGGCAAGGAACAACGTCCCACGTGGCAAGAGCCAAGTTCCACGTGGTAAAGGAGACAAGTCCTGCAACGTGGCAAGAGACAAGTCCCACATGGCAAAGAGACAAGTTCCACATGGC
>CM068953.1:160247280-160268825 GCA_035128595.1 Eptatretus atami | reverse complement strand
AGGTCCCACGGGCAAAGGACCAAAGTCCCACGTGGCAAAGCGCGACAAGTCCATGTGGCAAGGAGACAAGTCCCACGTGGCAAAGAAACAAGTCCCACGTGGCAAAGAGAGAAGTCCCACTGGCAAAGAGACAAGTGCACAAACGTGGCAAAGGACAAGTCCCACATGGCAAAGGGGACAAGTCCCACGTGGCAAAGGACAAGTCCCATGTGGCAAGGAGAACAAGTCCCACGTGGCCAAATGAAACAAGTCCCACGTGGCAAAAGAGAAGTCCCACGTGGCAAAGGGACAAGTCCCAGTGGCAAAAGGGACAAGTCCCACATGGCAAAGGGACAAGTCCCAGTGGCAAGGAGAGAAGTCCACGTGGCAAGGAGACAAGTCCCACGTGGCAAGAGACAAGTCCCAAGTGCAGCAGAAGAGACAAGTTCCCATGTGGCAAAGAGACAAGTTCCCACGTGGCAAAGAGACAAGTCCACGTGGCCAAAGGAGACAAGTCCACGTGGCAAAGAGACAAGTCCCACGTGGTAAAGCGACAAGTCCCACAGTGCAGAGACAAGTCCCACGTGGCAAGAGACAAGTTCGCACTGGCAAAGAGACAAGTCCCACGTGGTAAAGCGACCAAGTTCCCAAGTGGCAGAGACGTCCCACGTGGCAAGGAGACAAGTCTACGTGGCAGAACAAGACTCATGTGGCAAAGATTCCTGTCCCACGTGGCAAGAGACAAGTCCCACATGGCAAAGAGACAAGTCCCACATGGCAAAGAAACAAGTCCCACGTGAGCAAAAGAGACAAGTCCCACGTGGCAAAGAAGCAGAAAACAAGTCCCCACGTGGCAAGAGACAAGTCCCACGTGGCAAAGAGACAAGTCCCACGTGCAACAGGACAAGTCCACGTGGCAAAGGGACAAGTCCCAGTGGCAAGAGACAAGTCCCACGTGCAAGAAAACAAGTCCCACAGTGGCAAAGAGAGAAGTCCCACGTGGCAAAGAGACAAGTCCACTGAGGCAAGGCGACAAGTCCCACCATGGCAAAGAGACAAGTCCCACGTGGAAAGAGACAAGTCCCATGTGGCAAGGGAGACAAGTCCCACGTGGCAATAAACAAGTCCCACGTGGCAAAGGAGGAAGTCCCACGTGGCAAAGGAGACAAGCTCCACGTGGCAAAGGGACAAGCCACATGGCAAAGGACAAGTCCCAGGTGGCAAAGGACAAGTCCCAGTGGCAAGGAGACAAAGTCCCACGTGGCAAGAACAAAGTCCCACGTGGCAAGAGGACAAGTCCCACGTGGCAAAGAGACAAGTCCAGTGGCAAAGAGACAAGTCCCACGTGGCAAAGAGACAAGTCCACGTTGGCAAAGAGACAAGTCGCACGTGGCAAAGAGACAAGTCCCACGTGGTAAAGCGACAAGCAGTGCAGAGAACATGTCCCACGTGGCAAGGAGACAAGTCCCACGTGGCAAGGAACAAGTCTCATGTGGCAAAGATTCTGTCCCACGTGGCAAAGGGACAAGTCCCACGTGGCAAGAGAAAAGTCCCACTGCAACGGGACAAGTCCACGTGGCAAAGGGACAAGTCCCACGTGGCAAAGAGAAAGTCCCACGTGCAAAGGACAAGTCCACGTGGCAAGGAGACAAGTCCCACCATGGCAAAGAGACAAGTCGCACATGCAAAGAACAAGTTCCACGTGGTAAAGAACAAGTCCCGCATGGCAAAGAGACAAGTCCCACGTGATCAAAGAGACAAGTCCCACGTGGTATTAAAGAGACAAGTCTCACGTGGCAAAGAGAAATGTCCCATGTGGCAAAGAGACAAGTCCCACGTGGCAAAGAGACAAGTCCCATGTGGCAAAGAACAAGTCCCATCTGGCAAAGAGACAAGTCCCAGGTGGCAAAGAGACAAGTCCCACTGGCAAAGGGACAAGTCCACACATGGCAAAGAGACAAGTCCACATGGTAAAGGACAAGTCCCAGTGGAAGAGACAAGTCCGCACGTTGCAAGGAGCAACTCCCACGTGGCAAAGAGACAAGTCCCCATGGCAAAGAGACAAGCCACTGGCAAAGGCAAGTCCCATGGCAAGAGACAAGTCCCACGCTGGCAAAGGAGACAAGTCCCACGTGGCAAAGAGACAAGTCCCACGTGGCAAAGGACAAGTCACACGAGCAAAGTGACAAAAGTCCCACGTGGCAAGGAGACAATCCCACATGGCAAAGAGACAAGTCCCACGTGGCAAAGAGGACAAGTTCCATCGTAGCAAAGAGACAAGTCCCACGTGGCAAAGAGACAAGTCCCACGTGGTAAAGAGACAAGTTCACGTGGCAAAAAGACAAGTCCCACGTGGCAAAGAGACAAGTCCACTGGCAAGGGACAAGTCCCATCTAGCAAAGAGACAAGTCCACGTGGCAAAGGGACAAGTCCCATCTAGCAAAGAGACAAGTCCACGTGGAAAAGAGACAAGTCCCACGAGTGGCAAAGGAACAAGTCACACGTAGCAAAGTGACAAGTCCCACGTGTTAAAGCGACAATTCCAAGTGCAGAGACAAGTTGCACGTGCAAGGAGACAAGTCTCATGTGGCAAAGATTCCTGTCCATGAGGCAAGAGGACAAGTCGCACGTGGCAAAGAGACAAGTCCCACATGGCAAAGAAACAAGTCCCACGTGCAAAAGAGACAAGTCCCACGTGACAAAGAAAAAAGTCCCACGTTGACAAAAGACAGTCCACGTGGAAAGCGTCAAGTCCAAGTAGCAGAGACAAGTCGCAATGGCAAGAGACAAGTCTCTTGTGCGCAAAGATCCGTCCCATGTGGCAAAGATACAAGTCCACATGGCAAGAGACAAAGTCCACATGGCAAAGAAACAAGATCCACGTGGCAAGAGACAAGTCCCACGTGGCAAAGACACAAGTCCCACGTGGCAAAGGACAAGTCCCACGTGGCAAAGAGGACAAGTCCATGGCAAGGAGACAAGTCCCACGTGGGCACAGAAACAAGTCCCACGTGGCAAAGAGAAAAGTCCCACGTGGCCGAGAGACAAGTCCCACGTAGCAAAGGGACAAGTCCCACATGGCAAAGGACAAAGTCCCACGTGGTAAAGCGTCAAGTCCAAGTAGCAAGAGACAAGTCCGCACGTGGCAAGGAGACAAGTCTCTGTGGCAAAGATTCCTGTCCCATCTGGCAAGAGAACAAGTCCCACATGGCAAAGAGACAAGTCCCACATGGGCCAAAGAAACAAGTCCCACGTGGACAAAGAGACAAGTCCCACGTGGCAAAGAAACAAGTCCCACGTGGCAAAGAGACAAGTCCCACGTGGCAAAGAGACAAGTCCCACGTGGCAAAGGGACAAGTCCCACGTGGCAAAATGTGGCCGAATCTTCGATTTCACAAGTAACAAACGGTGTAAGCATACCCTCCATCCACATTTGGTGGCTTAGGTAATTACATTATGTGGAAACTTGCAATCAAGTTTTACACACATCCCTTGTACCAAAAAGGGAGTTGGAATGAATTCTGGAACAGAGTTTTAATAATTATATTGTCATGTTCATGATGGTTAAGACCGACCTGGACGGATAGCCGAACATTTCTCCCTTGTAGTCAAATTATTGGAGATTATTGCGTGCATGGGATGGAGGGCTGCAAAGCATGCACCAGATGTGTTCATCAGGACGGAGGACAAGGGTTATACCCAAACCCAAAACGAATGGACAGACATAAGAGACCATACTCTGTGCAGAGCGTTGGTGCTGCCGAAGTAGTCTCCTTGGCTCTTGAGCACAATCCTGGATGGGTTGCCACTCCAACACAAGATACCAGGATGCTGGCACTCATTTTGCCGACCTCGGAAGGATGACAGGCTGCGTTAACCCCATCTGGTATTAATTCAACAGCTGAGTGGGATTTGAACTCAGGACCCTAGGATCCAAAGCCTGCCACCCCAACCATAAAGCCAACACCAGGCATACAGACATAAACAATCTTAATAAATAGGGGTTTAATGAACATTAATCAGATATTCATAAGAGGAATATATAAAAGCATAATAATGAAAATAAATCAAACCATGAGGTAATGAAATGTGAGGTAATTTACAGCCTAAAGTCGATACACCTATACACACAGTTACAAAAACGGACAATGGGGAAAGATAAAACAAAAGAAAAATCCCTCTCTTTATTCTGGCACCAAGCCACTCTTTGGGCGGGAACCGTACGTGAGGTATTCATGTGGCGGTATTCAACACCAAGGCTCAGAAACCGCCATACACCTCAGAAGCCTTCCTGGAGGCGCGGTTTTTGCCTGCTTGAAACATTTGGCTTCCGATTCCTTTTTATTGCCGGTCTTGAAATGCAAAAACATCGGACAAGGTCACAAGAAATGGAGTCACATACAAAGAGAAATTGGCCTTAATCCCTACCTAATTAACACAGCACCCCCACCCCATGCGCTGACATGTACCAACTTAAGCTGACAGTTTTCCCTACTTAATTTCATTGAGATGTCTTCTGTTCGTCCACGGACCATACTACTCTAAACAATCCTACCTTTGCTATGAAATTCCTCCATCTACCCCACAAACATAACAATATTATAAATTCCACACATTCAGCTTCAATGATTGAGAGTGTACTTTATAACTGGGTAAAGATTCAAATCCAGTTTAGACAGATTAAAGTCAAGTTCCAGCCACTTTCAATATATAACAATACATAAGTCCTAAGTAGTAAGAAAATATTTCATAACTAATTTTATATATATACATATATAGAGGCATATATACTAAAGGAAAAAAGTTCCTGTGCACCACAAAAAAATTACACAAAATGATGCTGCCATGTACTGCAGCAATATAATGGTCAGCCAACATGTGCCTTGACATGTTTCCTCGTTTACCCGTGAATATCCGGAATTTGCATTTGCATTTGCATACTGTGCACTGCACGCACAAATTGCCTGTTACGTGTACTGAGTCACGTGACAGTGCTGCACTTGGTACTGATCAAATTGTAATGCAGCACGATTCGGTGAACCACCCCAGTTGTGAAAAACATTTTTATTGACGTCTAAACGTCGTAAACGTGATGCCACGCCTTTACGAAAATGAACGTCTCCGTGCTGTTGGCATGCTTGAGACATGAATGGCAAAAAAACGTTGTGGATCGGCGTTTTGGTGTTCGTTGGAACACCATACAGTCACTCTAGAGACGTTATTAACAAACTGGCAACATCAGAGCCCGTCCACGTTCTGGGCGACCACGTCTGACATCACGTTGGCAAGATAGCCTTATGTGGTTGGTGCCCCTGAGGAATCGGTTCCAAATAGCAAGTTTGACAGCTCGCAGCATCCTTGGCTTGCGACCAATCAGTGCCATAACTGTCAGGAATCGATTACACTAGCATCACATCGGATCACGACGATCGGCAGTACATCCGATTTTGTTGCCACTTCATCGACATGTGTGCCTAGCTTCGTGTAGACAAGGTCTGAGGTTCAGGATACATGATTGGACTGCTATCCTCTTTGCAGATGAGTCGATGTTCCATCTTGACAGTTGCAATGGCTGTTTTCGCGTTTATTGACGGGAAAGCGAATGTTACGCTGACACATGTGTTGTGCATCGTCCGGCGGTGGAAGCGTGATGGTATTGGGAGGCATCACCACACATCACATAACCCAGCTGGAGGTCCTTGATGGCATTTTGTCAGTTACCGTGATGACCGTCCTCACATCCACCTGTTCCTGCGGGTTTATGGGCATCACATCACACTTCAACAGGAAATCGTGTGCCCTCACGTCGCACGAGTGATCACCATCTTCATCGCACAACAAAATATTCCCACACATTCCTGGCCAACTGTTTCGTCTGATCTTTCTCCCGTAGAACATGTGTGGGATGACATGGAACGACGATTGCACAGTCTTCAAAACCAGCCGGCGACATTGACTCAACTGCAGCTGGCTTTGGTACAGATCTGGAATGACATCCGTCAAGCCTTCTTCAGCCATCTTGTGTCCTTAATGAGGTGCCGTTGCCAAGTGTGTCAACGCAAATGGCAGTCACACCAGATACTAAGCTGTTAACTGACTTTTGACAGCACCCCTCTTCGAGCCTCTGGAGACATGTCTTGCACACATGTGTTGACATTCTCATGTAGATTTCATATTTTTCAAACACGAAATATTGATATGACCAAACAACGTGTTGTGTTTTGTTTTCATTTCACAAAGGTGCAAATGATGCACAGGAACTTTTTCCGTTAGTATATATTGAAAGAGCTGGCAGGATAGCCTTGGGGTGTGAGCACACGCCTCTAAGCTGTCTTTCATGGGTTTGACTCTTGGCCCAGCGATAAGCTGTCATCTTGGTGTTTTGCAAGGAGGGCGAGGCATCAATTTGTGTGCTGTCCTTTGGTTGGATATTAAACTGGGAATCCTATCTTTCAGGATTAGATGGTGGATGATAAAGATCCCCTGGTATCCTTTGTGTAAATTGGGTGAGCTATCCTCGGTGCTCAGGCCAAATTCCAAATATCATATCATACAAGATCAATCATTCGAGAAGTGTCTAGTTGTGGGTTTGTTTGTCTTCTTTGCATCCTAAACCACTGGACAGAATGAGTTGAATACTGCTGGTTGCACTCGGGGTGTGCACGGGAAGCTTTTAGGGGGTAAAAAATCATCGATCCCTGGGGGGTTCAAAACCCCAATTTTCTCGAAGTAAATGTGTATTGTATACTGCCACCTAGTGGAAGCCAGTATTTTTTGATGTACCACACTTCACAGAGCGTTGGTGCTGCCAAAGCAGTTTCTTGGCAAGGGAATTTGTGTTTATAATGAAAACAAATATTATTTTGATACTTAATGTCTTTCACCACGTATCGAAATTATAAAATTATTAATGAAGGGAATTTATCAAACAAACATACTCCATCAGGTACAAGACTTTAATTCAAAATGTTGCAGACAATTATGTTTGTACATATTGTTTTATCTCAACAATAATGAGGACTTTTACAATATCGTTTATAATCTAATATAAATACAAAATGACTTGTGTTGGAACGGACATCGACCACATCTACCTTTGTTGGAGCTCAAGAGCTGGATAATGATTTGTCAAATTATTGCACGAAAGCTCATGCTGATTGACAGAAATGTAAGATATTGACATGAAAAATAGTTATAAATTATCTAAGTCCTATGAAAGCAAATGACGTTGAAGTTAAATGATTTAACACAATATTTGACCTTAGACAAAATGGCCATCTATTCCAAAAATATAGGAATGATAACTACAATACCAGTGCATACGTCAATCAATGTCCCAATTATAATTGTATTTTATAACCAAGGGCATGTAATTCATTATGAGAATACTACCTTGGGAATATGATATCATGACATGATATAGTTCTTAAGCTTTTACTCTCCAGGGACCGGCAAAGTCAGCGATAAAAGACCCGCCTATTGAGAACCACGTAATTCACGGTTTTTGCTGTCTATACTTCACAACATCATACATCTGGAATAACTGAATACAGTCAATATTTTTTAAAGGATTGAATGTAACATGAACATTAGTCAAGGAATACATGATAATCACTTGTTTATTTGCTAATAATTGTGTAGACAATATAGAGAGAAATTACAGTGTTGGCAGATCATAATCAAAACAATCATAAAATCTCACGTACACTTATACAAATGAATCAAACGGAAGACCAAATACTGCATTGGAGTCATCAGAAGGAACCTGGTTAGGATTCGAGTTTCAGGAACAACTCTGCTTCCCTCAAATCCAACTTTATATGATTCGTATGAATCCATACAACTTTAAATAACAAACATATATGAGGTAAACATGTTCACACACAACTTACCATCACTGCAGACATAGACTCGTACATTAAGAACACATAATAATTTTTCATAATAATAGCAATTAAAAGTAAACAACCAATATACATATACATTTGGAGAAAGTAAAACATTCTCCCAAAGGCAAATTTATCGATATTTTTTTGATGCAACATTCATTTTTTTTTCATTGAGAAGTTTTAGCTTGTGTCGCTCTCACAAGTTTGTTGATACGCGGTTCTGTTTTTGTCAGTGCAAGCCACAGATTGTCATACATATCGTCTGTTTCGTCATTTTATCTTAAAAATATAAACCCTGCCAAACAAATATGTGGTGTGTGTGTGTGTGTGTGTGCACATGTCTCCGCTCACTTGTACTCACAGGAAATTGTAGGAAAGTCATCTCACGTACACGGATATTCCTTGTAATTCTATAAATTATCGTGACTCCGATTTTCATCCAGGAACACAACAATTATGGTGAACCATTTTGAAATTGCCACTCTTTTGTTTGAAATGTTGAAAATTGTGTTAAGGAGACAAATTGAATTACAGATCTCATGCTGGTGATGGCAGGTTTAAAGAGTCCTGTCTAGCAGAAGTGTCACTGAAAAGGCACACACAGCGCATGCGCCAAAGGCCTCGTTAGCATTCATATGTCATTTTGAAAGACCCATATTGTTGTAGATTTTTTTGTTGTTGATTTCTTGACATCCATCAAAGTTTTCTCTCCATTCAAGGTAGTTTATGTTTCTTACATCTTTCGCGTGGAAGAAAAGACGTCCCAGACGTTCGGATTCCGAGTCAATTATTTTTATTCAACTGCCACCATACAACCCACTCGTCCTTCTTCCTGGGAAACACCGTACCAGATATCCCCAGATATATCAGAGCTCAAGCATATTTCCATAGTATAAAATCCAAGGCAAAATGATGCTTCTACAGTACTCCCCCTCCTAGTGCATCGATTAATTAAACAGAACATACAGACAAAACATATAATGTTGTAGATTACGATATGTTAACTGTCCATATAAGCATAAAAGTCACAGCAAAGGGAAATGGACAACAAGCAAAATGTAATCTCATAAATTTCGTCCTGGGAAAAGTACATGATACCCAGAAAGTGTCGTATACAGCGGTAAGGGTATTGTTGTAGTAGTTGTCAAAAAGCTACCAAATGATGCGACAGTATGACGTTGGATTTTGGGGTGTTGACATTGAAGAAATTGCTTGTCTCAACGGCACACGTTGGCACTGATGTGTGGGCAGACATAGCGAGTGATTATGAGTCATTGGGTTGCTCAAATACCTGGGTGCATGAGTGAGCGAAAAGTGATGAAGACTGTACGACGGAATGCTGCAGGAACGAAAGGGTGTGACTGTCCTGTTGATGTATCACACACGAGGGTAGTGTTTGTACCGAGGAACGGTACCTTGCGAAATGTAAGTGAACCAGCTGCAGACCGTAGATGGTGGAGCTCTGTGTCCCCCCGTTGTGTTTCTGCAAGTGCATGAAAAATTGAAGGCCAGAGTGTTGGTGGAAGACAACGCCAATACCTCGATGTGTGAGAGAGCATCGGCCTCCAAGTTCATGATTCCTTTGATGTGTCGGATGTCGGTGGTGAATTGTGAAATATAACTGTTAAAGTTTTGTGGTCAATCAGGACAGAGAATTGTCTGGCTTCTAAGAAGTGGTGGAAGTTCTTGATGGTGAGGTATCCAGTGAGTAATTCCTGATCAAAGGTGCTGTACTTTCACTCTGTTGGTTTCAGAATTTTATAAAAGGCCAGTAGACGCCAGTCGGCATCGATGAACTGGTGAGGGCCTCAACCACCATGACATCAGATGCGTCTCCTATCAGGCATGTGGAGCATTCATTGTCAAATGAGAATAGAGTCAAACTTCTGGGGGTTGATACAGAATTTCTCAGGTGCTAGTCGGCAAGCATGCGTGAAAACAGAGGGTCCCGCGGTCTCGATGTGATGCCTGATTTGGTGTTTGATGGGCTGGATTGTCGCTGATGGGTATTATGGATGGTAAGCCATAAATTACCTTCTGAAAACGGCATGTGGGCATGGATGGAAGATGTGATATTCAGCAACGAAACAGTACATGCATTACCGAGAACACCAAGCTGTGTTGAGTCATCCAATTGACGGTGATGTTTGACATCGATGAGTAGACTGCAATGACGCGAAAAATCCGCACCCAGGATAGAGTATCTGGTGTTGGCAATAGTAAACACCCACAGACATGAGCAATGTAAACTCAAATCAAGCTGGAGAAGACTTTCTCCAAAAGTAGCAATAACACTGTTGTTAGCAGCATGTAAAGAATATTCCCGTCGATTTTTCCATTCAGCAGCAGATGGTGGCACATTGCTCACCTCTGCCCCATATCCACAATAAAATGAAGTCCACTCGTACGATCCACAAGGAAGAGAGGGTAACACTCGTATGGCCCAGGTGAACTCATCACCATTAGTTGTGGGCCTCGTCGTTTTCCTGCGGCCGGTACGAGCATGGTGCTTTACACTGATGAGCATTAGCACCGAAGGTCACATGGTTCCAACACCAATCTGGAGTGTTCATGGAAGGTAAAGGTGAATGATAGCTCGAGGTACAGCGTTTCTCTCTGTATCTACAAAGGGTACACGAATATGAACACAACTAACAATATGAAGCACCAGAACGAGCTTCTTTAGCTCTACCATTTTAGATTGTAGCTGTGTGACATGCTGTGGTGGAGGTGTGACATTAGCCACAGTCGGTGTAACAGTGTCAATGAGATGATCAGCCAGATCCACAGTGGCAGGTAGTGCCAGCTTTGCATTATCTGCAAGTGTCATGTTGATGTGTTGTGGTAAATGTTGCAAGAACAACTCGAGAAGGAGTGACTGATCGAAGGTGGCATGATGGTCACTGAGAAGCTGCTGCATATGACAGTAGTTGCTTGGGTCTTTAATCTCCTAAATCCTCGGATTAAGAAGTTGTTGAAAGTGGTCATGCTCAGAGGCGGTCATGCACTTTATGAGTATGATCTTCAAAATTGTGTACATGTTGTTCATTGGAGGTTGTCGTAAAATATCTCTCATCTTCATCACATACGCTTGGTGACAAGGAGCCAATAATGTATTGGAACCACATCAACCCGGAAGTTATGTTGTTCCGGGTGTCAAATTGGACTTTGACTTGCATAAACCACAGCTGCGGGTCATTTGGCCAAAATGTGGCAGCTTTATCCAAACCACTGCCACAGATGAAGCTGCTTGAGCATCTAGGAAGAGCACAGCTGCTCGGCCATTCCCGGTGACTGGTTGCATGCTTGTAACTCATTGGCTGTCCATTTGGATCATGTCAGGTTCACCAATTTAGCCTGGAAGAAAAGGCATCCAAGACATTTGGATTCCGAGTCAATTCTCTTTTTGTTCAACAGCCGCCATCCAATCGTCCTTCCGGGAAACACCGTACCGGAAATCCCTCGATAAACCAGAATTCAAGCATTTTCACAAATTTAATTGTTTATGTGTTTTATATCATTTGAATTTGGTTCTTTCTTTGATAAGATCTATTTGGTAATTTTTCACATTCGTTGTGTTTTTCCGTTTAACAACCAAAGATGTGATTTTCTGCATTTTTTTTTTGTTGTTGTTGGTTTTTACTTGACTCTATCATCAAAGACATTTATGAAGAGTATTTATATTTTAATATGTTACCCATGGATTAAATGTTTTATAATCAACAATTGAGGCTTTCTTGAGTAAAGCCTGCTTGGGTGATGAGGTTTCCCATGCCCTGACTCCTCAATATGTGTCAGACTGAGACAAAGGGGTTGCTTAGCAGCAAAATAAAGCATTGAAAAGAGTAATTACTTAAACAGCAAAAGCAAATACTGTCTTTTTCTTATATTACCCTTGGATGAAATGCTTTAGAATTAATAATTGGGGAATACAATCATCGTCCTTCTTGAATAATGTCTATTTATGTTATGGGGTTTCCCTTGCCTTGTCATTGGAATTTCCCAAGGGTTTTGTGGCTATGTGTCAGCCTTAGGTAAGGCAAAAAAGAATGTCAATAAATTCCACAGGATAGAGAAGACTAAATTGTGTCCTAGAAATGGCTAAAATGGGAAAATGATAAAAATTGAAAAAGTGAGAATAATGACAATGATGACAGAATGTTTAGAAATATAAATCATTTTTAAATCCTTTTTTTTTTTTTTAACAGAGCTGAGGGTGGTGAATATTGTCCTATTACTATTGACTTCAATTATAATTTGATGTGGTCCAGAACCAACATTTTCATACGACTGATGCTGCTGAAGCAGACAATACATCTTTGAATGAAATATCTCAGGCTATAGACTTGCATTCAAACCAAAAATACAACAAAAAACATTTATTTATACTATTAATTATTAAAAAAAATACTTTTAGAATAAATATTATTTTGTTTGGATTTATGGCAGCCCGACTCCCTTCCCACACTGATATTGGGACTGCAGCCTGAGAAAGGTTAGTAATGCACTTGCATTCAATCCTTGTCTCCTGATTCATTTCCAAAATCATCAATATGTATAAAAGTTCAACTGTTGCTGACTATTAGAGCAGTCGTTGCACCTGATAAGGTATATGTAGGGGTGACATGCTTTAACGCAAGAACAGGTCGCATGCTGACAGTTAGTTTTCGAGCATTTACAATCCACATTTTTCAGGACACTCGGTTGAGACAGATTTAGGATCTCTCGTGAATCATCAGACTTTCATTGTCCAGTTTCCATCCACGGACAACTGGGCTTGTGGCACAAATACAGGTGTCCAGACACCGGCGATATGCCACACACTGGTAAGCTGTTCACAAGGTATGTTGTGTCAAGCATTCTTTGTTAGTGCGGAGTGCCTCATCAACTTGACATTTCACAGTGTACATGTTCTGCCTGGCTTCATTGATGTCAGTGCATTTATTCTGGTTATGCAGAGAGGAGACAAAGTCTTCAAGGCCCAGAGCAAATGTCATCACATGGACCCCAGTGTTAGTGTGTGGTTCCTTATTCTGATAATGTCTCCTTGGTGAAATCATTGTTATCCCAGATGATAGTAGTCAGCACTTTGAGTTTGAAACCTTGGGGAACAATATCCTCCTGCCCAAGCAGTAGTGATGAAAGGGTGGTGTTATGTTCAAGAACCACCAAATGTGACACGCATTGGCCAAAACCATTCATAATGGAAATAAGATTTGAAGACCCAGTGGGGTGCCACATATCAAAGTCATCCCTGGAACCAAATTACTTGGAGTTAGCTTCCACTCTTTGGATAAAGTACAAACTCTATCCTGCGTAATGGACAGTAGCTTTTCATTATTGTCCTCTTTAAGTTTTGACAAACCCATCCTGACAGAGCTAATTTGATGTCACAGTCATCCCAACAAGAACATTGTATATAAGGGGCAGGTAAAGTTTGTTATTTTTTTATTATTATTTTTATTTTTTGTATACCTTGTCGAGGCTCGTATGAGAGCTAACACACAATGCACAGCAATGGGGGGGCATGAGACAAGAGGGGCGGGAGTGGGAAGGACAAAACACTGGGGAACAGAGACATTAGGAATCTGTGAAGGGAGAGGGATGGGGGTGGAGAACATGGGGAATACAAGATGGACATTACAGGGACTTTCAGGAAGGAAAGCAGGGAATTTGAAGGAGGTGGGCTTGGATGGATTATCGGAGGTAGAAAAGATCGAGGGTTTGGAAGGGGGATGATAAGAGTGGTGGTGAACAGCTGTTTTGAAGGCCTGGAGGGAAGAATGGGATTGAATAGAATGAGGGAGTTTATTCCAAAGGTGGGAAAAAGAGGAACGAAAGAGTGAAGGTGAGCAGTGATCTGATTTTGGTAGTTATACTAGAAGGGGGTTGTTGGTGGACCTTGAGCGGCCTGCGGAAATGTGGTGGGACAAATCACAGAGAGAGCGGGGGGGGGGGGGCAGATGCTGGAGAGGAGAGGGTAGAAGACAGAATGACCACCGACCAGCCTGTGCTGAGAGAGTGAGAGGCCCAAAGACTCAGCCTCATTGCGGGAGATGCCAATGATCTGATATGCCTTGTTTCCACAGCGTGAAGCCGAGAAAGGTGGGAGGCAGGAGCACCAGCCCAGAGGGAGAGCAGTACTCCATCAGGCTGTGGACGAAAGCTTTGTAAGTGGTCAGGAGCTCAGGTGGGCCGAGGAAGGACTTTGCACGACGGAGGATTCCCAGTCGGCGACTGGCTTTGGAGGCCAGGTTTGAAATGTGGCTTTCCCAGGAAAGTCATGGCAGATAGTGAGACCCAAAGCTTGAAAGAAAAGACTTCTTCCAGAGGATTGTGAAGAAAGTGGATGGGGGGGGGGGGTTCTAAACGGTCCCTTTCGGAGAGACATGGTGAGAGTGTGAGATTGTCCGGATTGAAATACATGTTCCACGTGTTGGACCAGTTTGTGATTTTACCCAGATCTGCAGTGAGCGAAGAAGCTGCTGCTTGCCAGTCTGAGGGATGACAGATGGTACGGCAGAGGGTGGAGTCATCAGCAAAGAGATAAAGAGGAATTTCCAGAGAGTCGGAGAGATCATTGTTGAAAACCAGAAAAAGAACAGGGCCCAGAACGCTGCCTCGAGGAACTCCAGCCTGGACAGGAAGAGGGTATGAAAGAATTCCATTTGGGGCCACGTTGACTGCAACAGGAGAGGAAGTCTGCGAGCCATGAGTGGAGATGGCCTTGAATACCATAGGAAGAGAGTTTGGTGAGCAGGGCAGGGTGCCAGACTGTGTCAAAAGCACGTGATATATCTAGGGATACGGCTCTGATTTCATGTCTGGCATTGAGGACCTCCATCCATAGTTTGGAGAGCAGAAGCAGCATATCCAGGGTAGCGTGACCTGTTTTCCCCACAGTTTCCTCCACAGAGGCCATTTTTTAAAATCCAAAGTTGTTGGAGGCCACTTGGCTGTAATCCCTCTGGCTTCGTTTTAAACCCGGTTGATCTACCTCGCAGAGAGAAATAACCAGTTTTTGTTCCTCTTGTTTATCCAGGCATGCGGGTAAACTGCATCATCAACTAAAAAGTTTTCTCTGTACCACTGGTCTCAGATGACTCCCAATGGTCAAGGGAACTCTCTTTACTGGATGCTAACATGATCTCACAGACATTTTGGCTGGTAGGCCTTATAAATTGGAGCTGAGAATAATGCACCACCAGTTTCTCTTGGGGGTACAGGGGTCCCCACTATACGTATCCCTGCTGTATGTTGTTTCGCATATACGTCCATAAGTCACTTAGGAACATTTTCATTATATACCCAAAACGACCAATTCCCCACACAAACGTCCACTCGACAGAAGACCAGTTACCCGGCATTCTACCCCCACAATGGTTTGCATACCAGCTTCTCAGCGTTCCACCCCACAATGAGGAACAATAGTCCAGTAGATTTAGCCCCAGAATGGCTGAACCTGAAACAAATTGCAATAGTTTAGGTTATTTTGGCTTCTTAAGGGTCCTTTGGGTCCTTGAGATATTTTGGGTTCTTAAGGGTCTTCTGGGTCTTTGGGATATTTTGGCTCTTTGGGGTCCATTGGGTCTGCAGGGTCTTGTCTGTCTTTTGGGTCTTTGGATGCTCATGGTCTTTCAGTCATTTGGGTCATCGGGATATTTTGGGTCCTTGGTGTCTTCGAGGTCTTTGGAGTCCATGGGGATTCCTGGGTCCTCGGGGTCATTTGGGTCCTCAGGGCTGTTTGGGTTTTTTGGATCCTCAGGTTTTTTGGGTTCACAGGGTCATTTGGTTCCTCAGAGTTGTTTATGTCCTCAGAGTCTTTTGGGTGCTTGGGGACATTTGGGTCTTTTGGGTCCTTGGGGGAGGGGGTGGTCTTTTGGGTCCTCTGGGTACTTTAGGTTAAGTATTTCAGGTTACAGTTGTGGGTGACATCAGGTCAGCTGTCCAACCAATGGGAGAAGAGTGGACATCCATACATACAAAACATAAATACATACATACATACATGCATACACTCACATACACTTGCTCCATTATATATAGATTAATTAATATATGGTTTGTTACAATGTTGTCATTATTTTTGTGATTTATGTTGTAAATAGAAGGCCATGCATGGAAGAACTCATCCATTTATAGGAGAGTCTTAAAGGGTTACAGGGTTTTAGGGGTCTTTTGGGTCCTCGGTGACTTTTGGGTCATCTGGGTCTTTTGGGTCCTTGCAGACTTTTGGGTCCTTGGGCTATTTTGGGTCTTAACGGTCTTTAGGTGGCTTTGGGGTCTTAGAAAGGTCGAATGGGTCTCAGCATTCCAAGTGTCAAAAGGTAAATTCCAATAGTAAGTAATTAATTAATACACAAAAAGCATCACACACACACACACACACACACACACACACACACACACACACACACACACACACACACCTCATCCATTTATAGAAGAAACACGGTGTGTTCGAAAGGTTCTCCTTCTTCATTTTTGACGGACGGACGGACGGAAGGAAATAGCCAAATATTTAAGCAGCTTCACTGCTTAAAAATTTCCCTCCCCACTGGAGCCCCCACTTCCACAGTTGTTAATTTCCAAAAGCTCCTTGCTCCCAATCTGGGACACACAAGTAAAGTGATTTAACTGGCCACAATTGAAGAATCCTTACCTTATATGCGCTGTGCCAAACCTTAACCATTTCATGGAACTATTGACCTGCGAACACGACCACAAATGAGGTGGACAAGTGAACGGGAGTGGCCTCCTAAAACGTTGTCACTTAAGCATACCAACTCTCACAACTTCAGACAGTAGAAACCCTTCTCTCCTCTTGCAGTGACTCAATTCTCAATTATAACCTCCTTACTATCCCCGCTAAATCATCGACACTCACAATCTCCTGCATTAAAATTCCCAGTTAATTCACATCACTGTTTCTAAATATGCAGGTGATCATAATGTTTTAATTCGTGCTTGGGACCAGCCAACAAAAAAATTAACTTGACCATATTGACTATAAAATCACTGAATGGTTCACCTGACAACTGCTTTTGAATGGCAAAAGCGTCCTTAAAGTCTGCATAATCCCTATCATCAACAAACGCATTCAGCAGCACCTACAGTGCAGTATCTGAACTCTGAAATTGTACCATGCTTCTGATACTGCTGCACCTGCTGCTGTTGCTGTACCATGCTTCTGATGCTGCTGCTGCTGCTGCAAAAATTAACAACAATTCCATAACATTCAAAAGCTCCAAATTTTTTCACATTCACAATTTGGATGCACATCTCTAATGTCTTGAAAAACCTGTCAGTCCTGATCCATTGTCCCCCCAAAAACGTTGGCGATTCAATATCCAGGCCCAGCTGCTTCAGCTTGTGTTGTTGTATTTCGCCATCTACTGGGCAGTTTGATTCTCTGACCTTTCTGCATTCCTTCCTCATCGATCAATGAATAGTTTGTTGCAAAATTTATGATATGCTGTTTGTTGTCAAATCAAGTGTAGTACTTAAAGCAATATTGGTTCGGTATGCTTCCCAAATGCCCTGATGTAATGTCAAATCAATCGATACTATTCACATGTCCACCTAACCCAGCATGGATTAGCACACATGGGAGCCAGAGACACGAGCTTGGGTTGTCAATTAATTAATTAATTAATTAATTATAAACTTCTGCACACGATCACAGAGTAAATAAGTTGCACCCAATTCTATGAACACAAATTAATTTATAGAAGGACGACACAGATATGTTTACAAATTAAAATCAAATGCTAAAGAGTCCTGAATGAAATCTAAGGCCAGAAATATCTGAAGAAATTGTTAAACTAAATTACTTAATACTTATCCTTATCAACCGACAAATTAACCTGCTGGAAGGTAAATTAAGCTTTAATCTGGAAGGCAGCATTAATGAATTAACATTTTGATATGGATAATAACAAAAAAATTCAATTTGGGACATGAGTTTGCCATTCTAAGGGGAATAATCATTCATTACAGTTTCGTAATCATTCGTCATAACAAACAGTTCAAAATGTATTAATCGTACAGAAGAAGGCTGAACCAAAGGTGTAATATAATCGAGGTGGAGACATTGGTTTTCATTGTTGTTTGTGAAACGAATGGAAGATCATCTGTTATCCTCTTTATAATTCAAATGCAGGTGAATTACTCTACCTCGTGACATTATTATGTATAAATTCCCAATGATCATGATGCTTGCTGGTCTTGTATGCACAATCGTTCAATCAACACATGGAACAGTCTATGATACTGACAACACCAATGGAAAGACGAGTTTGTCAGTTGCTGGAGATATCATCCTAGGAAGCATTTTTGAAGTTCGCTCCATCAAAGCAAAATACAATTCAGGATTCGGTAAATATCCTCCAATGCCAGAAAGCTGCACGATGTAAGTTTTTTTTTCTTTCAATTCACATGAATCATTCACTTGTGTTATTATGTTTATCCATTTATCAAGGTAGTTTTCATTTGTATCATATTTGTTTTTCGACTCTATGTCTCAGTCTCAGGATGGGTTTTTACCACATGCATCTGAAATCGACGTGTGTATACACGCATTAGAAATGCAGAAAGTAATGAAATATATATATATATATATTTATATATTTATATATATATATATATATATATATATATATATATATATATGCCACTGTACACCAATACTCTCAACGTCTCACACATTTGGGCAAACAAACAAGATAAAACAAATGATTAAAATGGCCCACTTTAAGTTGCAAGAAATGTTGAAAAAAAAATAAATCTCAGAGTCCCTATGCATCTAACTGAACAATAAATCCCATATGGGTGCAGGTGCAAGTGCTTCCATCGTGCATTGCATGTGCTGCCAGGAGAGAGGCCTGTCTGCAGTGATAATCAGTGAACTGATTTGTTGGGGCTTTGCAACATCCGATCGGAAATATCCCATACTTTCTATTAATGTTACCACTGCTGGCCTGCCGGATCTCAGCACGTCCGCCACTGATCCAGTTTTACAGAATTAGGCAATTAACTGTCTCACTGTGCTGAAATGTTGTACAGGAGTATTGGGAAATGCTTCCACACATTTCTATTGCACCTTCTCATTATACTCGCCTGCACTACAAAACACTTCACCAACAACATACGATTATATATATATATATATATATATATATATAATATATATATATATATAATATATATATATATATATATATATATATATATATAATCATTTGAGGTTGGGAATGCATCATCATGATCTGTGCTGAGATATGAGCAGTGAAAAGGCGCAATCTGTAATGTTTGCATATTTGAAAGTCAATGACACCTCGCTGCTTTTCTAATCCATTATTATATTGTAAGTTATTGATAATTCGAGAAATATAAAATGTTGCTTTACTCAAGATTTGCAAAGTGTCTATGATACAGATTTACAATGTCTGCGCTGACGTAATAATTTCACTGTTTTTTTTTTATATCTAGAGTAATTCCACAGCAATTACAATGGGCGATGATGATGGTTTTTGCTGTGAAAGAAATAAACGAAAATGCTGAATTCCTGTCAAACACCACTCTGGGTTATGAAATGTACATAACTTGCCCTTCATTTCCTATTGTTATAGACAATACAATTCACCTTTTAAAGAACCACATGTATACAGGAAATCCTGGATCACACACAGCTCATGTTATGATAGGACCATATTATTCTGAAACTGCAAAATTCCTGAGCCCATTTATGGATATTTTCGACATTCCACAGGTAAAATTTTAGTCTTTATCTCGAAGTTTTTCTTTTCCGGAATGCTAGGTTATTCGTCAATTTCAAGATAGGTCTCAGGTCATGTTTGGCAAATGCTCGTTTGAAATTGTAATATTTTCAAACATATATTGTGATGATTTGATCCAATTTACTAATTTTGATAGCATGTTTACAAGATACAAATTGTTGAAGGGTGAGTTAATAAATCCTCACCTTTCTTAAAAGGTCATGGATATTAACCATCTTCATAAAGAATGAGATATATGATCAGTAATCAAATGATATAAAATGTCACCATTGACTCAACAAGCCGATTGGTAAAAGTTGATGAAATTAAAGATCCAATGGCAAGACTTCAAATATGAATGTGTGCGTGTGTGTGTTTTTGTATATATACAAGATTAAATAACGTATCGTATAGGCTTTATATCTGTCTCCTGTTTATGGTGGCCACTTCCCGTGCTGCGTTTGAAAAGCTCACCATTCATTTTTGAAATGACTGGAGAATAGGCATGAGTAACGTTGATGCCAAATTTTATTTGACAACCAGGATATTTTGCCCTCTTTTTTGACAAATCCAGCCACTGTCACCCTATGCTGCACCACCATTTTGTTGTGGGCATTATATGTAGCTCAGAGCTTTGGTTATGAGCGAAACAAAGAGCACAACACAATTGACCTTTTTTAAGTCCATGAAATATTATTTAAATTGATAGATTAACTCAAACTTTTCCCATCACTGGGGACAGATACTTTTGCTCGCTTTTCACGTCACTTGGGACAGGTTCTCTTCCTCGTATATATGTATGTATATATGTATATATGTATCTATATATATATATATATATATATATGTTGTTGTTGGTCATTCGGCTGCTCCCGTTGGGGGTCGCCACAGCGGATCATCCGTTATGATCCGCATACTGATTTGGCACAGGTTTTACGCCGGATGCCCTTCCTGACGCAACCCTGGTCGCCTCTTACGACACAGGGATAAGGATTGGGTTTCGCTATGATTCCGGGCTGCTCTACACCCTCTCATAGCGGGGCCCAGTGCAGAGCTCCCGTCTTCAAGCGATCCTCTAACCCAAGCCTCCGAGTAGCCGGGTTACAGGCGCACGCAACTACGCCCGGTATATATATATCATCATGAATTTTTTTTTCGCCACATCAAATGTGTACAAAGAGATAATAGAAAGTGAGGATTTCAGACTTTTAAATCATCTACCTTTTATCAGAGTGTTTTCTGAACTACCAAGACTGAAAAGGATGCCAGAATACATCGCTAAATCACTAAATTGTACTTCTTCGCCTTCCTCTTCCCCTTAAAAAAACAGTGTTAAACTATTGTCCTACCTAATACAAAAACTGCCGAAGCAATTAGGGTGGTTCCAACATGAGGAATTTACTTTGTCTCTGGCCTATTGCATGCAACCCAAAATTTCAAAACATATTTAAGATTAATCGTCAAACCAGGATAGTGAGAGTAGGGGAGGGTGGTGGTGGGGTAGTGGAGATGGACAGAACCATTCCAAAATAATAATATCCAAAATCAACTGAATCAAGTATTGAAACAATTTAACATCTTAGATGGATTTAATCCATTCCAAAATAACAAAAATATATAAAACAATAAGCGTATTAAATTCGTTAATACCGTGATAAAATATTTATAATCAACTTCAAAAGAAGTCGTAAAAACACAAATCACAACACTAACTGATGGGAAGTTATAAATTGCAGTTGAGCAATTGTGAAGGCGGGTGCAGTCATCTTCTAGCCCTCCAAAACGATGCTGCTCCAGTTGGTGATACGCATGTCTTTATACGATCTCATTGATCTGTGTATGTGTATTTTGTGTTATTTGTCAAGTCTTTTATAAACTCCCCCTCAAAGAAAAAAAAACA
>CM068953.1:160182980-160196144 GCA_035128595.1 Eptatretus atami | reverse complement strand
TGCACACACCTACGCAGTTCTTCCAATCAATACTCTTGTCAGTGAAGTATTTGTCAAGGCAGAGCATTATGTCATCTGCAGCTGTTTTTGTGTGAAGGTCTTTGCAAATCAGTAGATCCTCATGAACATCACTGTCCCCGCAGTAACTCACGAAAACTAGCAATAAAGCATTATTGCTAATGTCAGTAGATTCATCCAACTTGAATGGAATAAGACATCGGCATTTATTTTTTTCCACGCAGTTTGCATTCAATGTCTACTATGTTTCAAAATTCTTGCTCAATAGAGTATATTAGAAGTGATACAGGACGTTGTAGTCTGGCGTTGAGCTGCCTCTCCATGAATTATTGACACATATCATCGCATGGGTTAAAATTAAGCTCTTCGCGATTGTGAAAGCTTCTTGTAGAGCACCGTCTGGGTAGCCGCCACGCTAGCTGGCTTCCTAGTTGTGGCATTCGCACTCGAGTTGTAAATGTTCGTCAACATATCAATCTTTCTGTTGTGCGCTGGAACCAGCCTTTCTCTCTCACAATTGACTATTCCCGCGCACATTCGGCTAGTCTTGCTGTCGTTACGTGTCTGCTCTCCATGATAGACTTTGAGGTTAACGCGGCTCCCGTCAGGACTACCAGCCTCAAGTAGTCAGCACTTAACCACCTGTGCTTTTATGTCACTCGCCCCCCTGCATCTAATTGACGTGCAAATCCTCCATAATTGCCCACATGTACTGCGATTGGAGTTCATATTCACTCACCTACACATTCGTTCGTCGCACGACTATCTCTTTTTCTGAGTCGACACATATTATGTCTCTCCACACGACTTTGTTTCAAAAATCGGCTCCATTTTGGTTAATAGATAATGATTCCGGTAAAAGTTAGAAAAGTTACAAAGAAGATTCAAGTTCGTGAAGATTGAACTAAAGTACAAGGCACGTAGTGCATAACCACATGCGTATGATGCGCAGGTGCAAATACACCACATCAACGGATATAGTTAGGTTAATTACAGGTTAGTGTAGATAGATACGCGCTGTAAACGACTGATAAACATTGAGTAGTAATGGACCAAAATGACTCATCCTATCTTCTTTCCATTTGAACAGCCCACAGCCCGCCCCGCAATCCGCCACACCACCCTTCCACCACACAGCACTGGGGAGGGGAGTCGGGTGGGATAGAGGGGAGTGGTGGGCGGCGTTCTGAGAAGGTACGGAGACGCACAAACTCACAGAACAGAGTGATTGCAGTGTGCGCTGTAGTATCCTCTCTAGATCAAGTCACACCTTTTTATATACTTCTTCACTTTTATTTTCTGCACAAAAGTCCAAATGATGTTGAGTAAGACCTTGAGAGAGATCATAACACTAGTGACGGGTCCGCGCCGCTTATCACGCAGCTTGAGAAGGGAGAGACGGACGATCACGTGAGGACTCAATCGCCGGCTGGGCAGAAAGTTAACATATTTTTGATATCAATGTCTAATATTCTGTCTGTGTATAGGCCATCTTTAAGTTCAATTGCCAAAATATAAGTAAATAAAATTCTCATTGTCATATAAAGGAACTAGATGATACAGATGTCAGTTTGCCGGATGGCACACTTAATCAAAAAGGTGGAATTATGTTTGAGTGTCAAAGAGTGTGAGCCAATTATGATAAGGGAAAACCTGTCACAAGATTCAGATGCGGTAGAATTCCCATGCTTGATCTGTAGTTTTTGACTTGACTAGATCACGCTGATGCATATATATATATGTATGCTTGGAAGAAATTAGTTCGGTATATATATATATAGTATTAATATTAGTTATATAGCAAGGATACACAGGAACTAGCATCAGTCACCTGACGCATTGACTAGCGAGTGGTTCATCAGTGTGGGTGTGCCTGCCAGATAACCTCGCTCGAATCCGCGGGGTCTTTCCCCAGGAAGTAAATCTAAATTTGAGTCTTGATGAATCTCGTCGGTGAGTTAATTCACGGTGAAACCTAGTCTGGATAAAATTAGTTGCGAGTATAATTTTTCAGCAATAAATTATTGACAGTCGTGGTCGAAATATCAATGAATGACCTGCCAACATTCTCATGGTGGGATGTGCCGCCAGCGCCAGTCAGACGCGACACGACAGCTACGAATGCTACTTCGTTGTGCAACTTAATATTTTCTAAATCGTTTTTCCCAAGCCACGCGCACACGCAAAATTCTGCGAACGCTTCTAAGAGATCAGTTTTCGTGTGATTTAGAAGGGATGAGAAATAGAAAGCGCGAGACGAAAAGAGATCATTAGGGAATCGGATCATAGGAGATAAGTTTAAGGAGTATGCACGGAATGTTTATTTCTAGTTCATGCTTCAAGGAAGCGAGAGAAGGAAATAGATATGATGATCTCACAGTCAGTTGGATAATGCAAGTGGACGAGCATTGTTAAAGACTGGCTTGACGTTATCATTAAACCAGCGTATACATTCAAATAAACAGCACCAGACAGACGAAGATACTGATTATTTTCGGCATTTAAGTTCGTATATTAACAAAGAAAGCGTTTATGAGAGTCCATAGTCTGAGACAAGAATTGCGACGATGTACTCGCAGCTGATCTGAACACAGGTGATGCGAATCAATCTAAGAAGGCGATAATAGTAAAATGTATAGACACACTCGATTTCAGTACGATCTGCTAAGTACTGCAATTTGTTTATAACATGAAAACATACTCATATATATGTCACTAATCTTGAGACTGTCAAGGAGAGCGAAGAAAAAAAAGAAACAGATAGAACCTGATGATATTACATCTTTGGCGAACAATGATGACTGTGTACTGAAAAGTACAAAGGTATGAGCTTTGGGACTATAAAACGCATGGCCAGAGCTCTTATGCACGACAAGTGTGAACGAATAACGTCAAGCGACGATTTTTTTTTTTTTAATACAGTAAAGCCTACACGAAAGAACTACACTAGAGACGACAGCTGACCAGAACGCGACTAGCGATTTGTATCATCGGACGCCGTACAGGAATTTGAATACACTTCGTACTTGTCACTGATAAAATTGTTGAGGTATGACTTACTGCATTAACGTGAATGTACATATAACGTCTTCGCGAATGAGGCAAATAATAGAAAAAAATGACAAGCCCCATTTTAACCCTTCCTGTCATGAAAAATTCTTTCGACCGACCACGATCTAGTTGATTTCAAAGGCAATCTCTAATTGAATTGGATGCCGCGCGATAGGAAGGACAAGGCCTAGACACAAGTGATCATTCTCTCTGGAGCGGCGGCTCCCTCCATAACTTCATTAAATACCATAATCGAGGTTATCATCTTGAGTCATGAGTGACGAGATTTTGGCACACGTAAAACGATGTAAGTGGCTCGAGAATCGTCGGAATTCCTGCTATAATAATTATATACGGTAATCTGTAATAGCCATATATGGATTATGACCAGAAGGCAGATGTCAGCTCAGTTCATAGTACGACGCCCAAGGGGAAAACTGTACGAATGTACTTATATTTACTTCACATTTACTATGGCCACTTCTGCTAGAGTGTGGTTCGCTCTGTTGAGGCAATCAATACTAGGTTTCCCCAAATCCTTCATCTTCTCACAAAACTCACCCTAGCTGGTGTCAAATTCTGAAGTTTCTCACCATCGAGTATGACTGTCGCCATCTTGAATCATCTCAAACTCCATAAAGTTTCGAATACTGTTGTCAATACTATAGTCATAGGTCGACTCGCTGTGTCACAAGTAAGAACTTCAGAGTCTGTTTACTCGCTCTCTATTTGTACTTCCATGCGTGTATGTTTGTTATCAGGCAAATTATGTCAGCAAAAACTTGAACTAACATCGGTAAGAGCATAGAAGATGAAATTGGCAAATGTAACCCTATCAAAGACGAGTGTATATCTTCAGGATAGTCGTATATTCACACAAGAGACTATGGCTTCTTAAATCGGGTAATGGGCCCGTGTTGGTTGGGTGATCATACCGCGTCCCGGCTAAGGAGATCTTGCGTCTAACATGCGTATTAATTGTGACGTGGTTTATAGCCGAGGACCCGCCGTGGATGTTAGTTGTTAAGCACGCGTACTTGCAGTTTCTCGTGCGAATCTTCCATGTAACTGACGTCGATATAGAGAAGGTGGTCAGCAGCGATTGCAGCAGAAGATACGATCAACCCTGTCCTTCGTAGTTGTATAACGTTAGTAGCGTAAGTGAGTCACGGTGATTAAGCGTGACTTCGCGCTCATTGAAGAAGGGAAGTAGTCATTTGATTCGATGATGTTCATTAGATTTGCGTATATCCTATTTATAAGTACATGTTTTAAGTAGATAGCGATCAGTGTGGCAATCGTAGTCTATATCATTACCTCGATTACCTTATTACCTTGAGTATGGGTTAAAGATCAACTATTTAAGGCAAAGATACACCCTCGCACGTTTAGTTGTGCATACAATATTGTTTGTGATTACAATAAGTCATGTGCTTTCATTGATATGCTATGCTACTTACTACATCGCGAGTGAATGTTTGGCTAACATCCTGGGTATTAAGGTGACATGGGACCTATTAAAGGCAAAGAGCGCGAAATACTCACTAGGATGTCAGGACTCATTGCCCAAAGTTGATGTCGTGATTCTTCTAGACTCACCTTACTAACAGAGCTCGCGACCACTGCTACACTCTATTCAATCTCGATTGAGCTGACAAATAGGTCTGACACGGTACACAGCCAGTTTTTTGCGTCTAAGAATATATATGAAGTTCTTAACAGTCACTAAGTCTTAGACTGTCGTAGAGTTGATGGTGCTAATTGTTTCTTATCAATATATTGTCTTGTCTGTTGTAAATAGAGATACTATGATTCCAAAGATTTATAATACTAGCATTCAACTCAACTTTCTCTATATTGATTTATAACTTAATATAAGAGACATGTTTATTGAAATGCAAATACCTCTAGTGACTCGACCATGTAAAAAGGCAAGGTGACAGTCACATCAGTGAAGGCATGGTATCCGGGCAGCTCGCTACTCGTAAGGGAGAGGGGGATCCCGTCTGCGTGACCTGCGTTTCAGCACAAGGTGTGGTTAAAGATTGGTGATCCCAACCATATTTGAGATAGTGTCTCTCTCACGAACTGTTGATTGCTCCATTAAAGCTCAGCAGGTCATGAATGAGTGTTGGTCCATATCGAACCGCTGCGCACACCCACTTTCTGCATTGTCGCCAAGTGGTGATACAATGGAATTAACAGAGAGCACTCTATTTGAAGAACCATAGGGTAACAGGTATAATGCACTTGTCTAACTTCATGACATTTGTATCTCTGAATTCTGGTTGGACATTGGAAAAACATATAAGATTGATGGAAGTAACGCGATTTTATGTTTTTACTCTCTTTGTTGCTGTTCTGAGGCATGGGTGCTGTGTTGCGGTTGCTTAATTTTTCTTCTCTGATCGATGGATTACATGACAAAAATTTCACAATTTTTTTTTTTACTTGGGACCGGTAGTATTTAATGGGAATAAGACCTAATGGTGAGAGTAGTGAATATTCAATAAATCATAACGTATTCTTGACTGTAGTGAAGTCTTGGGATTTTAGGAAAGCAGATAGCATAGTAGAAGTTCGCGCTGATGCGATCATGGTTTCAATGCAATTTTAATCATAGTAGTGACTTGTATATGTGGAATAGGTAACAGGATGTGTAGTTAAGTTTGAGACGTGATCAACTAATATTCGCATAGATCATTTTTTTTCTTCTCTAAGTAATAAAGAGGTGGTAAGCAAATGCGGGATCTCCTGAATCCAGAGCAAACTTGCTGCGATATGATGAACGCATTCTACTTGTATGTGACTGTCTACTGTGGTTCGGTATAGGCTTATTACAGTTGGCAAATATATTTTGCGTTTCAATAAATATCTCTATTAAAGTAATCATTGAGCAGTGGGTTGAATGGTTATCATTTGAATTTGTACTATGAAATTCTTTCAGAGAAAAGCGGAAAGTATGTAACCTTCCTGCGAATGCATGCGTAAATAGTATAGAGGGAGAGAACGCTCGTTCAACTCGCGGTCATATAAGCGTGGCGGGATAAAGACGATGAGTAATGCCATGTGCACCGGGCTGTGTCAGGTGGCACTTTGCCCTTCAAGGTGGTTTGGTGGTGATCAAAGCCGCGCTGAGCATCCCGGATGTCGACGTCATTCAGATTTGGTTGCTGCATCCGATGTTGAGCGAGCTCAAAGCAGGCCACACGAGATGTGCAGACATATGATCCAGCTAGCGAGTATTATCAGATTTTATCTAGATACGAGTCAGCAAATAGACGTGGCACAAGTGATCAGGTAATGTAAGGCATGAGAAAACTGAGGAGAGTATCTGCGACCACCGCAGTAATCTATTGGACCTATATACGTAGACATGACATTTCACACAGCATGGAAGTCATGGGCTAATCATTCATTGTATCAGTTTCATGAAGATATCCACATTAAGCAACATCGACAACGGATCGAACTGTGCGCTGCGTTGCCACCTCTTCTGCACCATCGTCCCGGTACACCTTGACATGAGTGATCGCAGTGGTGTAACGAGCGGATGGTGCGGATACGCAGTTATTGTTAACCAGCTGACTATGGCGACACATGAACCCTTTTTGCAACTGTACATGTAATTCCCTGGGTAGACGCGATTTGTCACCGAGCCTTTTTGCAATTGCGGGGTCGATTTGGATGGTACGTGCTGAAAATGGAGAGAGAGAGGTGAGAGGATTAACCTGGTTTGTAACAGGAGTGGAGAACCCCAGCATGTATCAGGAGTGGCGTGTGTTGAGAATCGGCAAAAGTAGAACGAAGGGCCAGAGAGGTATTCATTGCGAGGTCGACATGGTGTACTAGCGTGTGCTGAGATTTGAGTAAGAGAGCTATTAGATGAGACTATATATGAGGAAAGATTCAAGATGAGCGAAGCTATGGAGTGAAGACTCAGATCAGAGAGAAGATGGGGATTACTGATGAGGAGACCACTCTAGAGAATTTGAATTGTGAAAGTTATTTGCATACTGAATGGGTCTGTTATCATCTAAGCTTTGGTTCACTGTGGCGTTTTTCTTCTGTAACACTTTATCTTGGACTATAAATTATTGCCAGGCCCGTTACCTGCTGTATTACGATCCTGATATGACACAATTTTCAAGTTAACATTTGATACAAGGTGGAATCTTGGGTAACATGCATTAGGGATTTTGGTGTACCTCATCGAGAGGAGTTCATTGTAGATGTGTAAGGTAGATTGGAGAAGGGGGTTAGTTGCATAGTGTTTGCATGGATCCAGGGCCGAGAACCAGACATCACTAGAATCTATATCGATCTAATGTCGGTCATCTCTTACTCAATAAACTTTTTTTTTTTTTCTGTTGCGTGGTTATTCAGTAGTCGAATAGGATACTTAAAGATAGATAGGTATATTAGGCACATCTACCATCCAACTATAAATGCACAACAAATGTGCAAATCATAGAAATTTACTTATATTCCGTAGCACTGATCATATGCAGATCTTTTCTACGCTGGCGCCGCTCATTTCTTTCGTGTTGTGGTGTGTTTATTGTCGTAAAAGAGATGTAACTCAGTTCTATCAATTCTCCATCTCGTAGCAGTATAGATGTCTGCTGCATAGCTATGGGTGTTTTCTGACTTTGAGACCAGTAAACACGCCTCTAATTCTTGTTGTCTTTTACGGTAATCTCTTCTCCCGTACCATTGTCTCATGATGACGCATGGTAATGCGAAAAGATTAAAGTTGAACCATCAGATGTGCTTCATCTGGAGTGTTGATTCACTTCGGAGAGTGTATTATGAAATGTAGTAGAAGGTGTTTTTTTCGATGTTGTATAAAATCTTTGAAGGCATCTACTTCGAAAGTATGCACATCTTCTTGCTATATAATGCTTGACACTCCTGATTAAGACAAATTTACTCTTTGCGTCAGCGAGCCTACCGCCAATTTTCCAACCATAATCTCCGGAACGCTGTTCTTTAATTTCGACGAACTTAAAAGGGAAATAATAGGTCGTTTTGTTGCAAACATGTCGATTAACATTCTATAAACATGTTATATGGGGAGCCTGATTGCCATTGCGTTTACGGGGTACCATTATACTAAGAACGTTGTTTTTATTTCCCCGTTTCGAAATGTGATTGTAACAAATACTATTGTATGTGCTCTAATAGTACTTTTTATGATGGAGCGTTTCGGGCTATCCATAGGATAATCTACTTCTTTTCCAAATGCCAACCTACAGGAATATTAGGAAATCATTCTGTATTTTTTCGCTAAAATTCATATTGTTTGCGGTGCCGTTGAGTGTATTCACCATGTTTAGTAGTCGAATGACCGATGTGAATTTCGTTCGACTTGCAGGTTAAATCACAAAGCTGGAGAGGTCGATAGCCTTCAATTTATGGGGGTGGTGTGTGTGCCATTCAGTGGGTGCTCTGGCGGGCTACAGCCCGATTCACGAGAACGTACTGTGCTAGCTTGGCGCGAGTCATTCTTTTCTAATATTTGATGACTCTGGATATGGACTGTTTAACGCTTTAACACTTATTTCCTGTAGGTTTTCTATGCTCTGTGGTTTGGCTACACCGTTTGTATATGAGTCTTCGACATCTTTTTGCCGACCAGTTCCATTTGTTTGGGGATCATAGGGCGCCCATTCGAGGGGTTGCTCTCGTACGCTGCTACTTGACCTCTCACACGCGAAGAATAATGTCTGGGATGGTTCCAATACCTCATATCTCCGCTATCTCGGGATCTAATAGTGGCTCAATAACCATCTCTTCCCAGTGGAGGGGAGGATCGTTTGTGCGACCGCGTTGAACCTCGACGAGCTGATCTCGGCTCAAATTTTGGGGATGGAGGCATTCGGGGGTTTCTGGCGGCCATACTACTCCGAGCCTCCATCTCACGAAAGAATGTCTGGCAGTGGTCATAACATGATCAAATCGGTTGTCTGGGAGTCCGGGCAGCATGGCCGAACATTTTCCCTAGCAAGGTTGTCATGGGAGGTTTAAACTCTCATCGGTATAGCTGATACTAAGTCTTGTCATTTGGTGTGGTGTGTTTGCCGGGTTGCACTAAATGTTAATCTGCGGGGCAGGGCGGCACGCCAGCGCACTGGAGAGAGTCAATGGCAGCTGGCTTCTACACATATATTCTGCCATTGAGACATCCAATAGCGCCGCCATTGACACTGTGAGAGTAACTTGTGCAGTTTCTTTCGCGCCAGGGCCGTCCGGGCTGACGTATGGAGGCCACTGTTTTGGAGAGAAGATGGTTTCATAGGTTACTCATCAGAGTTGATCTAGGCTCTCTTTTGGGGTCCCTTTTCTAATGGCCCTTTGTGACCACACCCACCAGAATGATGCCCATGCTTTGACTGACTAGGACAAGGGTCCAAATGCTCTTCGCGTGAGTATGGACATGCACAATTCCGGTAAGGATACCATGCGTGAGAATGATATTGCCTAGATAAATTGGTGTGAATCGTGCCTGTTCAGCTAGGGTCTTGACTCCCCCCCTGGCTCGAGTACCCGGTCCTATAGGCGGTCTCCTTGGGTTACTGCAGGCGGTCTTCCGGAGTTGATGTGTTGAATATGACGTTAAGTCTTACAGATATATCCAGGGCGACAGATGGCATGTTACTTTGTTGCTGCTTGATCAACATAAATATTATGAGAATTACTAGCGTTTGGAAAAACAACATTTTAAGCCTTTTATATTGATTACATTTGAGTCGAACGCATAGGTGTAGAAGTTTCTGAAAACCCAGAAATGGTATATGAGCGGCGCATGTATTTTCAAAATATGAGTGGGATTTGTGCGCGCTAGTGTCTGCCTAAGAGGATTGGGCTGCGAGTTCCATGTTAACGGGATAACTAGTGATCTAAGCGCTAGTTATGGAGCTGCGCTAGGTGTGCATCTATTGACTGTGGAAATTGCTATTCGGAGGTCGATTCCCAATGAGGCTAGGGAGTATTTGGAGAGCGAGATTATTTTATGACTCCGTGTTGGCTTGTCGATCATTGACTCGTGTGTCTTTTGTCGTGTTTGCAGAGTAAGTGATGTAGATACGTAGGTCGAGCACTAATGTATTACAATTTGTAGTACTGTATTGGTGATTTTAGTATGCACCAGTGCATTTCTGCAACAGTTTGACAGACGAAGTACCTTTGTGCTGCGCAGCGGATCATCGTATTTGTTGCAGCTAGACTTCAGTGTGAGCACAACTCGAAGGGAACTGGATACTCACTGCCTAAGTTGGGGGGAGTTCTTCAAACTATCGCTATAACCGACGGTTGGTGATCGGGGTCTAGTTTTGTTTGCATGCGAGTAGTATGGTTGTACGGCAAACTCTGCCACTCGTTGTAAGCATATGAAAGAAATGTTTTGGTTGCTCGACTAGTGATAAGCAAATCATGGTTAATGGTCGGCGGTTCAAATGGTTTTAAAGACATCAAGTCTTCCCATCTGCGCATTGGGCTGATATTCTAGGTATTCACTGCCAGTAGTGTAGTTAGCAGGAACATAAATGAGATTCCGTGATAGTGCTCATGGGGATGATCTCGGGGAGAGCGGTTGAGCTATGGTGATCCGAGTGAGAGATTGTCGATCCAGAAATAGGGTTACCGCTGTAAAAGTAAGAGCTCCGTTATAGGCTCTGCTTGAGTCCGTTTTTGAGCGTGTGATCCAAGTAGTTTCATAACCTTTTTGAGACTCATAAAGGTCTATCTAGTTGTTCACATGCACTGAGTGTGCACGCACACATACTACGACTTTGACAGTTAATTTTCTCAGCATAGTTTCACATTTGTTTTGTGATCCAACAGGTTTCTATAAGAAAAACATTGCAGACTATCTTGGCAAAACAAGTTTAATCCTTCTTTAATTGTTTTTCAGCATCAGATGATACAGTGAGAACATAGGGCAAGTGCCTGCATTTGTGAATGGTCTTCCATCGTTCAATGTCTTCTTAGATCCTGCCCTGGTACTGGGATGTTTATTGTATGTTTCCGCCCCATAACCTTTGTCTTTTCCTGGAACATTCCGAAAACAAATCATAGAAAAGTATAATAATTTCTAAAATTGAAATTAAATGTTCTCTTGTCATATTCGATCCGACCAAATCCCTCACATTTTAGCTGAAGAACTGTTTGTAAAACCAAGTTATAAGAATATACAAGTGCCTTAGTTAATGTTATAACTTGGTTTACACAGTTCTTCAGCTTAACTGTAGGGTCGGTCGGTCGAAACAATAAATTTAGAAAACTAATTTCAATTTTTAGAATTATATATTTTTTATGATTTGTTTTCGGATGATTCTTGAATAAGACAAGGTTAGTGGGGGGAAAATAAATATACAGTCCCAGACCAGGAGGATCTAAGACATTGAAGATATCGGATTTTGATTGCGTTTGATTCTATGCGTCCATCGCTTGTTTTGTTTCTTGCAGTTGAGTTTCCCGTAGGTTCTTGGCTGTGCAAGTCAGGCCCTGCGCGGGTAGCTGGGAGTTGGCCAGTGCAGTGAGCTTTGAGGCAGTCCTGGTGCTTTGGGGGTTGAGACGTCGTGGAGTGCTCACCCGCACCACCGTCTTGATAGTTGGGTGGCTGTTTGGACTCGCGGGGCCGATGCCTTTGAAGTCTCCGGGACCTGATCTTGGAAGAACGTCTGCCCGAGCACAGGCTGATGGCAGGCTGCAGCTTGTTCAGGTGAGCTGCGCGTAACTTGTCCTGTGTAAGTGGACGGAGGTAATGTGCGAGGTCCCTGTGCGGGGGTCTATCATGTGGTCAGGGATTTCCTCTGGTTAGGGGAAATTCGGCATGGCATTCCTCAACGCCATCCTCGGTGTAGTGCATGTTCGGCAGAGGGTGGGCGGCTTTGGAGAGGAATCCGCCGTGAGGCGCTGGCTTGGATTACTTTGAGAGTTGCGCTGATCCAAGCTGTCATTGGATCGGGTGTAACCATCTGTTATGAACTTCTCTGTGGTAACTGCGCTTGTGAAAAACACCAGGTGGTGAACGGTGTTGAATGGGGTCGCTTGGGATATTGTGGCTTCCATGCCTGAAACTTCTTATGGCTGGTGGGCAATGCTGCATCGTGTGTTGCAGTGCAGTTCGTGTCTGGTGCAAGGTTATATCCCACTGATGGACAGAGGGGCTTGATGTGTTTGGCAAGGAAGGGTGCCGCGGCCTGACTAGAGGGGTGCGCTGTCTCCATGCAGGGCAGGTCTTTGTCGGTTATCTGTCGGTGCCTTGCTTTGCGCCAGCGTGAGCAGTCAGGGCTTTTTAGAATAGAGGTAACGATTGGCCGTATCCTTGTCTTCGGGTCTCACGACGCGCCGAGAGTTTGGCAGGGGATGTCTGCAGGTCTTGATTGATTGTAAAGTGTTTGATTCTGAATCAGGATGCCCTCGGATTATTTGAGTCTTGTGGTCCCAAATGACGATCTGATGTTGAAAAATCCTATCTGGTTGAGAATGCTGTGAGACCTGGTGGTACATTTTGATTATTTCAGTTGTTATGGAAGTTGGGCTGGGTGTGTATGGCCTAATTTTCAGCATTGTTTTTGGACTGGATTTGGGAGGATGTCAGAGAGATCATCTCGTTTGAGATGCAGGATCTGGACTTGATTTTGAGATATGGCAGTCATTTTGCGGAGATTTAGTATTTTTTGGGGGCCTTGAGGTGCTGTGAGGAGTCGGAGCGCTGGATAACGGGTTTCTGGGGACAAACTAGATCAGGCTTTTCAATGACATTGGATGCCAACTGTTGTCTTGTGCTGTTTTGGGTGGGTGTAGAGGTGTGAAGAGATTACTTTCCTTGGAGTGATATTCATGTTCTGCAGCTGTGAGTCAGAGTCAATAGAACGTGTGGGGCTGGGGGTCGTGTTAATGGTAATGGGGTTGTAGGTGCGGTTGTTGGGGGAGGAGAAGTCCGAGTCTTCAGGTCATTGGTGTTCGAGTTTGCTCTTTGGATTGAGGACCTTGGATCTTGCAAGGTGAGACGGAGATTATTCCTTTTGGTACAGGTAATTTCTTTGGTAAAGGTCTTCGGAAAATCCTTGGCTATTGTGGTCGGAA
>CM068953.1:160062673-160074228 GCA_035128595.1 Eptatretus atami | reverse complement strand
ACATAAAAGACCTAAAATATCTGAAAAGACCCCAACAGACCCAAAACTCTAAACATCAAAAGACGAAAATACCCAAAGACCCAAAAGACCCAAAAGACCACATGACACAAAAATACCCTGAGACAAAAGACCCGAGACTCTGGGACCCGAACACGCCAAAGACCTCAAGGACCAAAGACAGGGATCCAAATTACCCGAAGACACGTTAGGACCCAGAGAACAAAGACCTAAAGACCAGGCATCAAAAAGACCCCAGGACATGAAGATCCTGGAGAACCCAAAATACTCGAGACCCAAAAGACCCGATGAGCACCCAAAAGAGACAATGGGACTATCATGGACCAACGTTAATTCTGCATCATGTAAAATGTGACTTTCAGGTCCCTAACCACAGCCCCACCCCAACACCACACCAAAATCCCATGTCCTTAACCTTACCCCTGACACTCTGACCTCTTCTCTGCCCCACACCACACCCAACACTGTGCTTCCTTCCCTTTATCAAATCCTCCAACCCCCCTCCAACCCAAGTCTTCAATCCCCCCCCCCCCCCCCACTTCCTCAAAAGCCTCAGGACCCCTAAATCCAAATTCGTCCACTCTGTGCCGCCTCCCCAAGCCAACTGTTGTCATCCCTCCTTTCTTCTTCAAGCCCTCAACTTCCCCAAGCCCAATACTCAATCCCTCCAACCCTAAGTCCTCAACCCTCTCACTTTTCCCACACTTTCTCCTGAAGTCTCTGTACTGTCATCTTGTATACCCCATGTTTCCCGCCCCCCTCTCCCTTCCACAGATCTCCTAATGTCTCTGTTCACCATGTTCTGTCCTTCCCACGCCCCTTTGTCTCATGCCCCCCTTGCTGTGTGTCGTGTGTGTTAGCTCTCATACGAGCCTTGACAATGTATACAAAAAAAAAAAAAACGACTCAATCTCCCTCTTACACAACTCCATGCACCCTCACCCCCAACACTCTGTTTCTCTCCTATTCTCCGTTTCTTAACAACGCACACAAATACACACAGGGAACTTGGGCCACATGAAAGGCATCGGCCTATCATGCCTGCATTGTTCCTGTTTCCCGTTGTTAAGAACAATGTAAAGTAAAAAAGAATGAACGTTAATTACCAATCACTTTCCCCTTTCTTCCCTTCTCCTCACTGTATTTAAAGACCGATGTTTGTGTGGTTGTTTTGTTGTTTTCCTCCCCTCCTCACCCCCTCCACTGATAAAGCAAATGGGCCTTCCCTCGTCGATCATACATATTTCTTCATTACCTCATCGAAACACCAGAGTACTTAATGCTTTCCCTCCCTTATAATCATGTACCACCGGACTTCACAGAACTGTGATCAACAGCAGCTCTCCTGTCATTGCCATTCCGGTCACCTATCCAACTCACAATTCCCGTGAGATGTGTGGAAACCCCATGATTTGTAACATAAACCACCCAAAACCTATTATCCCTTCCGAAACAATATCCACACCGTTAAAAGTAAATATTTGATGGATGTTTTTTTCACAATATCCGAGATTACCGGGAATTCCTCGGCCAAAGGACCTTCATAATGACATGGGGTTTTATGGTTCCCTGGTGGAGACCGTTAAGAGGAAATTAGTCACAAATCGATAGTAAGGATGCGGTAAAGCCTGCTTGATGAGATGTCACAGTTAATTTGGGTGGTGTCTGGACAACGAGACGCTGCTCGATCGCTGAGCTAAATATTACTGTGATCTTCGAAGCCTGCTGACACAAGGTCCTGTGAGCTGTTTGGCTCCATCCTTGTGATATTTGATGATCTTTAATGTCGCTTTGGTCATATATACTGAAGGGAAAATGTATGGGAGGTATGCGCGATTGTGAATATGACAGCTCTGAAAGATGTCTTTAGGCTTCACTTAGAGTAAGCACCAACATGGTTGTGGTATGATTTTTGCAGGTTGGGATTGTGGTTGAGAGTCTGGCCAGCTGTGACCAATGGTTTGAACGTAATGTTGCACACAGACGGACAGATGAACAAGTGTATTAGATATTAGATGATAAAAACGATAATGGGAAATTAGTATCCACAATAATTTTCCGAGGTCCCAACTATCTGTAGCACGAGGCCATGCCAACCTGGCACACGGAAGGCTTCACGCAAAGGAGAAACCATTTATGCTTCCGACTGTGTTGTTGCACTGCGGAACTTTCTCCACTACCGGTATTTAGAAGACGAGCTGGAATTATCTTTGGATTGAATGGGTGGGGGACCATTAATTGAATATTTAGTGAAAGTACTGCAATGCAATGCGACCCTCTCAAAAAATTTGGCATCTTCTCTTTCTTACAAGATTAAACTAGTGAAACTGCGTTGTTTCATTAATTGAGAAACGCAGATGTTAGCATAAACTAATTTAAAAAAAATCAAAATGAGCCTTCATACTCTGCCACCAAAGGTGAAAGGTCATTTTTTTTCAACCATTTCTGTCTGCTTTCTGTTTGTCTGTGTACAGGCATATCTCAAAAAGGTTTCAGACGGATCCGGTTTGAAATTGTGTGGACAGGTTCGGTGTGTGGACAAGGATGAAATTGATTAGATTTGTGAGGGGGTGTAAAAGGAAAGAAACCCTGACTAGCTATCAAGTAAACTCACAGCGCAAGTACATTTATTCACACTTAACGAGGGCCGGGACCCTAAATATAAAACACATACGTTACCGATATAATACTATTCTATAGGACCTTAGTTGAGTGCTCAGGGTTCCAGAATTCGCAAAATATTTTCACCCGCTTTCTGTCTGTCTGTTTGTTCTGTGTGCAGGTATTATCTCAATGGACGGATCAAGATGAAATTTTGGCCACAAGTTCAGTGTGGCAAGGACGAACTGTTAGGTTTCGGTGAAAGATGCAGATCCGTAGATCTGACTATCGTAAATTTTTAAGTGATTCTTCACACATTGAGGAGATAGGCTAAACTAATATAAAGCACGATATATCAAAACGTTTGTGGATGGATTCGATGGAAACTTGTTGGACCGGTGGAGTGTGACCACGACGAATTGATTCGATTTGGTGACGACTAAATTTTTTGAGTGAATCTTCACCATTGGAGAGATAGCGTCAAAACGATATTTCAAAAATGTATTGGGCCAGATATGTTTCGTGGATCAGGCATTACAGAGTGGAGGTATATGCTGCTCTCGAGTGCCCTTCTAGTTGTGCATGTTTCCTTTATGATTGAATAGTTTCCTGTCATCATCACTTTCTAAATTGTACCCTAAATTATTATGTTCTTAGGTATGTTTCCCTGAATAATTTCTATGCAGTCATAAAAACGACAATGTTTGTGCAAAGGGAATTAGTGTTTTATTCATGCTTGTTTGTATAGAACTTGTCAGTAATATCAAATCTGATGGTGATTGCATGATTTTCAGAAGGAACTCTTATTCATCAATTGTCATTTTCATGTTTACATGAAGGACATTTAGTAATCCATCATATAATGTAGCAAGAAGCCCGACAAGCAAAAATATAAGAATATGCACTGGAATTATTCAAGTTGGTAAAATATTATTCTTGTGTTTAAAAAGACAGGAACGCAGGTATTATCAAAGATTATATGATAGCAATGTGTTTTTGGACATAATGTCAAGCCTGTGGAATCCTTTCATTTGCACATAATTTTCAGAAGAGCATGTCATCAAGATTATTCATTTTGTTTATCATCTCAATCTGAAACAAAATGTTTGACAAATGCCATAATCGTTTGCAGTTTTTTTCATACTGCCAAATAAAAATGTAATTTCAATCAAAAGTGGCATACTTTTTATTTTTAGAATTCATGAAATACATCACCCATTTAAAATCCTTTATCCCTGAGCAGGGTCCGCTTTTTGCGGCTTCGATCATGGTACCCTTTCTTGTGGCAATGTTGTTACAAGCCGATGCCCTTCCTGACACCAACCCTTGAGTCGCCTTCGACCCTGCAGGATAATTACCAGTGTGCTGGTGCTCATTTCGCCGACCTTCAGCAGGATGACAGGCAGGGCCGGATTAAGACCTTAGAGCCCGAAGCACTGAAAATATTATGGTACCCCCATATATATGTAATCCAAAAATAGAACAATACTAAACCGTAAAATGAAATTTTATTTTTTCGAAATGAAACAAAACTTACAGTTAGGTTTATTTACAGTAAACACTGCGCATCAGTACTTACATTGCATAATAAAATGTGTTAAAAAATTATATTCTTGTATATGTATTTCTTTTTCATTTATTGTGGGCCCCTTTTTTGTGACCCTGGTTCAGCTGCAACATTTTCACCATGGTCCATTGTAAATATGGACTGGAAAAAAAACTCTGTGGGGCCCCTCTTCCCTTGATGCCTAACACATGCTTATTTTGCTTAATGGTTAGTCTAGGGCTGGTGACAGGCTGAGTTAACCCCCCTGTTACTAACTCAGTGGCCAGTGGGGCTTGACACTCAAGACCCTAAGAATCCCAAAGCCACCACCTTAACCACTGAGCCACACCAGGTTAATTTCGACTTCATGAAATTCATCGTGCTATATTAACGATTAAATTTATGATTCATTAATTTATGATGATTGATGATTAGAATGTTTCCAAACTGATCAAGATGGTATGACGATGTCAGACAGGCAGCGGTTCAAAAGCAAAGTCCGGCTAGGTAGTTTGAATGTGGGATCAATGAAGGGGAGAGGAGTTGAGGTGGTTGAGATGATGCAGAGAAGGAGGTGGAAAGTATTGTGTGCAGGAGACCAGATATAAAGGGACAGGGCAGGGAGGTTGCAGAGGATAAAGCTCTTGCACATGGGTTGGGGATCTGAAGGAGTAAAGCATGGAATCACAGTATCAGAAGACATCAGCAAGCAGGTGGTCATAGTGGGAAGATGGGATGGATGGATAGTCATGCATGAATGGTGATAGAGGCAAATGGTGTGTGTTATGTCAGTATAGGGTCACAAAAGCGAAGGACTGTGGTGGAGAAGCAGGAATTCAGGGATGCACTGGAGACGATGATAGGAATGCTGAGCTGGAGGCAATGCTGTGCATTGCGGGAACTTTTTATGTGCATGTTGGAGTTGTGGAGCCGGGTGAAGAGGTGTGTTGGTAAATTTGTTTGGGGAATGAGGAATATAGAGGGTCAAAGGCTGGTGGAGCTGGTGGTGAGGAATGCGATGGTCATAGCTGATTCATTCTTTCAAAAGTGGAAAGCTACAAGATTCCTGAGGAGTGGACACCATCGAACAGATCTGGATTTGTGGTGTAAGAAGTGACAGTTTTGGATGGTTAAGGATCACAAACAGTGGTGGGAGATGTTACCACCCACACAAGTTTGTGGTGTTTGTGGTTGGGTTGGAGAAAGGAGGGAGGTTAAGAGCAGGGTCGGAAGATTATTGGTGGGGAAGTGAGGGGACCATCATCGTAGAGTACAATGAGAGAATTGATGACCAGGCATGAGCAACTTAGCAAAGAGTAGAAGGTTTGAGAGGAGGGAAAGAAGTACGGTGAGGAATTTAGGGTGAATTGCAGAAGTTTTGTGTGGAAGCACATAGGAAAGGTTGCATCGTCAAGAGATAGAAACCAGGTATGGTGGATGGAGGAATAGTGAAGGCAGTTGGTAAAAGGAGGTTTGGAAGAGATAGAGAAGATCAAGGACAGAGGGAGACAACGCATTGCAGGGTTGCTGCATCTGTATGGCAAACAAAAAAGCAAAGGAGAGCTTGAATAAGCAAGAATAAGCCTCTCACTTTCTCGGCTCACGCTGCGGAAACCAAGGCATTTAGGATCATTGGCATCTCCTGCGATGAGGCTGAGTCATTGGGCCTCTCACTCTCTCACCACAGGCAGTCGGTGGCTTTCCGTCTTCTACCATCTCCTCTCCGGTCTCGCCCCCCCGACCCCCCCGCCTGTCTGCGATTTGTCCCATCATATTTCCCAGGGCGCTCAAGGTCGCCACCAATCCCCTTCTGGTAAAACTACAAAATCAGAATCACTGCTCACCTTCACTCTTTCATTCCTCTTTTTACCCATTGGAATAAACTCCCTCACTCTGTTCAATCCCACTCTTCCTCCAGGCCTTCAATCAGCTGTTCACCACCACCTCTTATCTTCCCCATTCAAAACCTCGATCTTTTCTACCGCCTTAATCCACCACAAACGCATCTCTTCAAATTTCTGCTTCCCTTCCTGAAAGTCCCTGTAGTGTCCATCTTGTGTCACCTGTTCCCCGCCCCATTCCTCTCCTTCACAGATCTCCTATGTCTCTGTTCCCCAATGTTTTGTCCTTCCTCTTCCGCCCCTCTTGTCTCATGCCCCCCTTGTGTATGTTGTGTGTTAGCTCTCATTGAGCCTCGACAATGTATCAAACAAAAAAACTATATGGATGAAGAGGTGTACACAAGTGAACGAAGGATGGTGGGAATAAGGAATAGATGATCACTAAATTGGCTCGTGACAGGGATGGGGGGGGGGGGGGGGGAGGGGGGTCGGTGATTCAGGATGGTGGCGGGAAGGCTCATGATGGAGATGGAGGTAGCACTGACGTTGGGAAAGGATATTTCAACGAACTGTTGAATCGCCAGAAACAGCATCGGTGAGCTGGAGCATGGTGAGCTGGAGCGATTCTCCAGCTGGAGCTGGACATCGACCAGAGAGCATCGGTGAGCTGTTATTAGAGGGGAAAGTGAGTTGGTGGAGATCACGGAGGAAAAGTTGCAGCGACATTTTTTTTTCGTTGTTAAACAATGTCAAGGCTCGTATAAGAGCTAATGCACATAAGTAATAACAAGGGAAGCGGGAGAACGGGGGGATGGAAGAGGGAGCAGAAACAGTGGGGAATGACACATGAGAAGATCTTGAGGGAGGCGGGTACATGGGTAAACAAGATGACACTAAGGGACTTTCGGGAAGGAAGCAGGGAATTAGAAGGGGTGGGTGTGGGGTGATTAACGGTGGAAGAAAGATCATGGTTTTGGATGGGGAAGATCGAAGGTGGTGGCAAACAGCTGTTTTTGAAACCTGGAGGGAAGAGTGGGATTGAAGAGTGTGTGGGAGTTTGTTCCAAAGGCGGGGAAAAAGAGGAATTAAAGAATGAAGGTGAGTAGTGATTCCTGATTTTTGGTAGTTTTACCAGAAGGGGGTTGTGGTGGACCTTGAGCATGCGGAAATTGGCAGGACAGATAGCAGACAGAGCAGGGGGCATGAGGCCAGAGAGGAGACAGTAGAAGAAGAAACACCACCAACCTTCCTGCGGAGAGAGTGAGAGACCCATAGACTCAGCCTCATCGCATGAGTTCCAATCATCTAAACTGCCTTGGTTTTCAAAAGCATGAGCTGAGAAAGGTGAGAGTGGGGCACCAGCCCAGAGAGGAGAGCAGTATCCATCAGGCTGTGGATGAAAGCTTTGTATGTGGTAGGAGCTCAGTTGTGCCAAGGAAGAACTTTGCATGGCAGAGATGCCCATCGGCGATGCCTTTGTGAGCCAGCTTGGAGATGTGGCTTTCCGAGGAAAGATCATGGCAGAAATTGAGACCCAGAAGCTTGAATCAATGGAGTTCTTCAAGAGATTGTTGAGAAAGTAGATGGGGGGGGGTTGGGGGGGGTTCCAGACTTCCTTTCAGAGAGACACAGTGAGAGTGTGAGATTTGTCAGAATTGAAAGAATCTTCCACATGTTTGACCAGCATGTGATTTTATACAGATCTACCGAGAGTAAAGGCTGCTGCTTGCCGATTTGAGGGATTACAGATGATACGGCAGAGAGTGCGTCATCAGAAAAGAGATAAAGAGGATTTTCCAGAGAGTCAGATAAATCAATGTTGAAAACGAGAAAAAGCACTGTGCCCAGAACACTGCCTTGAGGAACTCCAGTCTGGACAGGAAGAGGAGATGAGAGAATTCCATTATGGGCCACACAGTGACTGTGCAGGAGAGGAAGTCTGCGAGCCATGAGTGGAGATGCCTTGGATACCATGGAATGAGAGTTTGGTGAGCAGAGCGGGGTGCCAGACGTATCGAATCCACGGGATATGTCTGGGAGGTGGCTGTGATCTCATGTTTGGCATTGAGGACCTCCATACATTGTTGGGAAAGCATGAGCAGCAAGTCCAGGATAGAGTGACCTGGTCTGAATCCAAATTGATGATCGGCAATACAGGCCATTGTCGAAGAGGAAGGATTTAATGTCGGAAGTGATGATAGATTGAAGAGGATGCCGAATGGAAGCGTTCCAGCCATGATGAGGTGTGTGCAAGGTGATAATTGCAGTGGAAGAAGTCAGAGTCCATTGGACAAAGAGGCTGTTGAATGTATGTATGAGAGAGGGTTCAATTCCGGAGTATCAGAGGACAGATGAATTGTGCCGATATGAAAAGTGAAGAGCAATGTTCATAATCAAGTGAAGTTCATAGCGTTACACTCATCCGAAGTCATGTCACGAATGTGCTGCAGAGGCTTCTGGATAGAAGGTAAGGAAGAGTGTGGAGATGGGGATCGGAGAAGATCAGCAGAGGTTTAGAAAGGGTGGGGTGATGGAGGATGTTCATGCTGAGACAGATGGTGGGAAGAGGTGGAAGTGCAAGGTGAAATAGCACTGAGATTTGTGCACCTGGAGAAAGCCTGCAATACTATCCTGAGAGCTGTTTGTGATGGTGACACTGAGATGAATGGGAGTATGGGAACCGGAAGCTAGGTTGGTGGAAGGGATGTCCAAGAGAATGAAGGAAGAGTTTTGGTTGGTCCTGGGATGTTTGAGGAGTTCAGTGTGAACATTTATTTGAGGCAGGGAAGGCTCTCAGCCCACTCGTGTTTATCATGGTGATGGAGCTGGTGAGCAGGAAGGAAATTGAGGTGAGGTTTTGGGAGGATATTGTATGCAGGCAATCTGGCTGTTGTGGTGGAGAGCAGACGGGAGATGCAGGAAGTACTGGGGAGTGCAAGGAGGCATTTGGGAAGCATTCCTCCATAACACCCTTTCCAAACTCATCCACCTTGCTTATCATCGGTAGGCTGGTGTCTTGCAGCTTTTTTTACCAGCTATATTTCTGGTCTTCTCTGCCCTTTATCTCAGTCCAGTCCCTGCACAACAGGTCATGGTGTGCTACCATACCATTCTTGCAAACACCTTTCTGAAGATGAGTATGGAGAAGACTGGGTGATAGGGGTCAGGCAGCAGAGAAATAAATAATTATCAGGTGGAGTGGAAGGAAATCAGGCAGGGAAATGGGTTTTAGTATCTGGGGGGGAACAGAGACGGGGCATGGTAAGTCTGAGGCGGATGTGTGGAGGAGGATTCAGGGTTGGTGTGAATGCCTGAGGAGGTTGGAGGGATTCATGGCAGACAGAAAGATGTCAAAAAAAATTGAAAGGGAAGCTTCTGATGTTGTGTGTGGGCCAGCCTGCCGTTATGGTCTGGAGATGGTGGCACTGACAGAAACACAAAAACAGAGGCTTCAGGTTTGTGAGAACATCTGGGTCCGAATGATTGCGGGTGAAGAGGGTGGCTCGAAGGAGAATAGATGAACCGAGGGAGGAGATTGGTATGCAGATGAGCTTGACGGGAATATTGGTGAAATGCCAGCTGAGTTGGGCTGGGCACATGGTGCGATGGGGGAAGAGAGAATGGCAAAGAAAGTGGATCAGTTGAGGGAGTAAGGTAGGAGGAAAAGAGGTAGCTTGTGGTTGAGATGGGATGGTTGTGTCAGGAGGGATATCGGTAAAAAGTGGAGGGGTGGGGAATGGGGTGGTTGGAGAGTAAAGAGAGTTGGCTGTAGATGGATGGAAATGGAGGAGAATCATGGTAAAGGCTGCTCAGAAGTTTCGTGCCATTAGACCTCACCCTTATAAAGGGAGAGAAGGAAAATAATTATTCACTTCAATGTATTCACGGAAATGGTCAAATCGTGCATCTTGTATTTTATGTTATATATGCATAAGTATTCACTCAAGTTTCCTAAAATTGGTATTTACGGAATTTATCTCCTGAATATAAAACAAGGCACACTTTGGCTGACTCTTTTTGAAGTTACATTCGGATAATTGCCAGTGAAAGCTCGTAAATGGGACAAACGGATGCCCTCTCTGCAGGACAGTGTACACTTTCATGCAACACCCTTTCTGCAAAACAATTTCTGATAATTCATATTCGGACTCGTAACTCTGGTTGAAAGCTCATCGGTGAGTACACTATGATTGAGAGGTCGTGTGATCCAACAAATAAATTGATTGTGATTGTCATATTTCATTTTCGCATTTGAAAGCAGAGTTCATAAAATGATCAAACTAAAACGGCATTCGGTATCGAGAGCAAACCTCTGCCAGGCTGAACAGTTCATTTTTGTGGTCTACTGAAATGCTGGATCTGCATCTGGACATTAATCAAATTAATCTATTGTTATTGTCACCTACCCAACTCATCCACTGTTTATCATACCTGTCCATACATTTTGAAATATCGTGCATTGTGTCATTTTGGGCCCTATTTCTCAGTGGTCTTTTTGTTCATATGCAACACAAGTCTGTGGGTAGCATCATTGGCTGAGGATGCGGCTGTGCCAGTAATGCAATGCCCTCTGCTGCTGTGGGTAGGAATTTGGAATTTAGCCATGGTGCCGGCAATAGCTCGCCTCATTTTCGCGAAGGACACGTGGGATCTCCAACATCCACAACGAATGCTGGCTGATGAGCCGTCCATTTAACGTCCATCTGAGGGATGGCACACACATTGGTGAATCACCCTGCCTGTGAAGCACCAGTATGACAGATTAATTGTAGCTGTGTCGGGAATCAAACGCAGGCTAGACAGCTTAGAGACATGTTTGTGTAGTACCTCTAGGCCACCCCGTCAGCCTCTATCAATGGTGAAGAATCACTTTCAAGAAATTAAAAATTTTTCGTATCGGATCAGTATCCTCACCAAAATCAATTCAATCCAGCCTTGTCACACATCCAACCTGTCCACCAAGTTTTGTCCGTATTGGTCCATAACGTTTTGAGATATTGTGATATGCTGTATGTAGTTTTGCCATATCTCTGAATGGAGAAGAATCACTTAAAAAATTAAAATGAAGAACTATTCTTGCTGGTGGAGGCTACTGTTGGGTCTGCATCAGTAGACAAGTGAAACAGTGGATGAAATGAACTGTTGATTTAATTCATTGTTTCACAAAAACCTTGGCTGCAATACTATGTCGACTGTAGTTTGAGGCCTGATTTCCAGCCAAATGGTGGCATGGTGACAATTTAATTGTCAATAGATTTGAAAAAGAGAACTGGAGTGGGAAGATCGGAGAATATCCATGTCTGTTGACAGAGCCTCATTGCTGGGGCTTCAGTTTATTGCACGTGAAGTGTTTATATTTGCTTTTGGCACCAATTTTTCGCTACAGGCCTTAACCAGTTTGTGTTGTGTCGAATTATCATGATCTTTGTTTACTTTTTCATCCTTTTCAAAAAAATCCACAGAAATTACCACTTCTAGTCGAATCAAAATATGGTGACCATTCCTTAAAAAGACAAAATTTTATGAAAGTGGAATCTTGAATTATTTTG
>CM068953.1:159978977-159997680 GCA_035128595.1 Eptatretus atami | reverse complement strand
CTAACTACCGAATCGTGGTGCATCGTACCCGAACCGATGATTAGGTACATGTTGGATGAGAGAGCAAATTATGTTATGCAAATGCTAGACACCTTAAAAAGTTACTGTCGAACTACTTTCAGAGACATTCATGCTTAAATGCGCTTTGATGTGCACCAGAGATAAATTTATCAAAATTGAGGAACAATAGCTTTCTATCAACGTACCAATTCTCCACTGGTGCCATATTCAGATGACTGGAAAGAATTCCTTCGAATGCCCTGCGTAAGCACCAGCAGCCTTGTGTAAATGGTCGCTATCTCTGCCATCTTCATAGCCCCCACTCGCATATCACCTGCTATAACTTGTACACGAAATTCACTGGCCTTTTGAGAGCAACCAAGGTTACATACTAGACAACAGACACGTCAGATTACCTGTTGACTAATGAACACGATGTCCAAACCAAACTTGTTCAGTTTCTTTGGTTTCATGATGAGTAACCTTTGAATGTGCACTCGTCCATCTAGGTCTGATATCCTGTGAAACGGCTTTGCAACTCCGACAATAGTCACACTGATTCTTTCTTGAAGACGTTTTCCTATTCTCTTACAAGTTCCTTCAGACTCTTTCATGAACTGTTCTTGACTGCTTCTTCCTGCCGACGTATGTTTCGTTCCGTTATATAATAGCCATAGCAGACCGATGATAGCTTGGTACACTACGCGAACAAGTCTGGGATATATATCATTCGCAAGCGCATTTCATGGTCTTTTCTTGTTCAGCAGCATCCAAGACAAGCTTCTTGTGGATGAGCCTGTGCTGTTGTATCGATGTCAATTTTCATGGCGTTTGTTGTTACCACAAATAAAACAGTCACTCGAATGTTGAATTTAGACGTATCGCTTCTAGTCTGCTAGAGTTCTCTGCTGCAACATCACATGAGGAGCTTGCTGGGTAGCCTTGGAACTAATGAGTCTACATGCTACTAGTGTAAGTGCTCTGCATTCTTAGTGAAAGCAATCAGCACATTTCCATTTAAATGTCTGGTGAAATGGAGCAATCCGGTCATATACGCCATCTCTGCGTCTCTCAGCCGCATCCAGAAATGAACGAAGTCCATCATGGGTCGGGGTTTCGTACCACTCGTCTTTGATGTAGCTTTTGGTCGATCAAAGATCACAGACAACGACAGACATCTTTTGTTAATTCTTCTCTCGTCTTGGGGGGTCATCTTCAAGTCCATAACTTTATGTGAAAAAAAAATGATAGATTTCAGTCTTTGTCTACTATTTATAGCGCAGCGACTGAGCTGACCAAAAAATGACCTACCCTCCCGTGTGGACAAAGCAAACCGGTTTAAATGGAAGGCAGCTATACATGCCTTTCAAGTAGTCCATATAGAGCTAGACTATCATTTGTTAAATACACATTTAACGGTATGTGCACACAGGGTTAATTACATGTTTGTACACTTTTAAAAATTTACACAACCATGATTTCTATTACTAGACATCCATCTTCCATTTTTTATATTTTTTTCTAACAGTTGTTCTCGCTTTGTTCTAGCCAACCAACGTGGGAGGCGGAGGTTCATTTTTTTCAGCACCAGTCCTGCTCACTATAATAAAAGGCATTAGGAGCTTTAGATGATGAGATTATTTTAGAGATGGAAGTTGTGTCCATAGGATATATGTATGATAGGAAGTATATATAGATTGTGTTTTTACGTGGGATAGAATGGCGTTGGTTTTTAAGGCTACGCATGTTTTTTACCAATATAATGTCAACCAGATTAATCAAATCAGAGGGAGATCTCGAGTCTTGGTTATATAATGGAAACTAAGGAAGTGAAAAATCATCACAAAATCTTATTGAAATAACTAACAAAGGTAAACTAGAGGGGGGGCATCGTATGGTGCAAAACCTCGCGCGTCATACGCTGGCGTCACTTAGTGAATGTGATATCCTATCATGTAGGTCAAACGATCAGACTTCTACTACCGATTGAAAACTAACCTCGATCGATGGCTGTGAAATGCCAAAAAAAAAAATCGAAATTTTTTTGAAAAGTTGGCAAATTCTAATTTTTTTGGTTTCTCTAACAAATTTTTTGGGGGGTTGGAAATCACTTACAACATGTAAAATGCAAAAAAAAATTCAATATTTTTTTCCAAATGGCCGCCATGCGGCCACATTGGACTTTGGACCAGTCCAAAATCTAATTGGCGATTGTCCTTGACATACAAATCCCCCACCAATTTCGTCGAATTCGTTCCAGAGTTTTTCCGTAATACTGTTCACCAAAACAAACAACAACAAACAAGCAGTCAATTAGACTCGGCTACTTACGAATGTGTCAACTTGACTCTGACCTTGTCTAAATAAAAGCTGTCCAGAGGATGTAGCGACGAAACTAGAAGTTTCACGGTGATTCTGACCAACCACAAATCGAATGTTTTGGATGTTTTGACCTCCTGTGGACTTGCCTTTTGACCGATTTTGACCAAAAATCTAATCAGCTGCATCCCTCCTGAATCCGTGGTGTATTTTGACTTGGTGCTTTTCCGTTCTCGCGTTATCTGTACCAAACCATCAAAAATCATATTTGACTCCTGGACTTGACCTTTGAGCGATTCTGACCAAAATCTAATCAGCAGCTAGCCACCCCCTCCTGATCATGTGGTGTATTTGACATTGGAGCTTCTTCGTCTCGATGTATCATTTTTTGATGTTGACCTCACTGTGACCTGACTTTGACTTGACCAAATCTCATACGCACTAGCTCACCCTCCTAATCACGTGTTGTAATTACATTCTGTTAGCCTTCTTCCTGTTCTCCGATTATCTGTACCAAAACATCAAAATCGAATATTTGACCTCATGATGACCTACCTTGCCGATTTGACCAAAATCTATCGCCTAACCATACCCTCTGAAGGCACGTGGTGTATTTGACATTGGTAGCTTCTTCCTTCTGGTTATCATTTTTTGGATGTTTGACCTCACGTGACCTATGACCTTGACCGATTTTTGACAATCTGATCATCACTAGCCATCCCCTCCTGAATCACGTGGTGTAATTTGATTGGTAGATCTTCGTTCTCGAGTAAGTATCAGGCCTACAAACAAACAAAAGCGTCATTAATGTTCTACGAAATCGTCATTGACCTCTGTACCTGTCTAATAAAGCTGTCTCCAGAAGTACGACGCAAACGAGCGCGTAATTGGTGTCAATTCCCCTGATTAGCTAATCTCAGTATAATACTCAGATACGACACCCGACATAATCTCATAAACATACGTTTTTACCAGAATTTTTGACACGAGTTTAGCGTCGAAGCGATCGCAATAAAACCGAAGACAAAATTTAATCGAAGTTAAAACCAAACTCAGTAAGTTCGAGCAAAGCAAAATCTGCTTCTCCAACCACCAATTACTACCTAACGTGAATCACGACGCGTCTGCTCGAGGCATTGCTCATGGGCCGACCGTGATGCGGTCGATGAAATATTTTTTGTATACATCTTAAACTCTCCAAAACATCCCATTTTTACAGGAATTCGACAATCGAGTTTTAAGCGTCCTAAGCGATCGCAAAAACCGAAGACAAATTAAAATCGAAGTTAAAACAACTACGTCAGACGTCGAGCGAGCAAAAACTCCTCCATTTCTCAGCAATTATACCTACATGATTCACGACGCGTCTGCTCGAGCGCACTGCTCATGGGACACCGGACGCGTCGATTTGAAATATTTTTTATACCATTTTAACCATCTCCAAACCCATCCGATTTTCCAGATTTAGACAACCCGATTTTTAGCGTCCTAAACCGATCGCAAAAAGCCGAAACAAAATTAAAATCAAGTTAAAGAACTCGTAACTTCGAGCAAAGCAAAATCGGATTTCTCCATGCAATTATTTAATATTATTTTATCAGTCCAACACCGTAATATTCGCCATCCCCAACAATCTTTACTATTCGACGACAATCAGCGAGTGAGCATGCGACGAACTTTATTGGATAAATTACTTTTAAACACATCTTTTATTGAAAAAACCCGTCACCGCGCACACGGAAACCTTAACGTAACTCAACGACGGTCTTGCTCCGACGCGCCTGATCTGCGAGCGTACCCGTGCACGTTGCTCGACGCGCACGGCATCCATTGACGAGCCCGTGACGCGAGCGATGAAATATTTTTATCATCATATAAAAGTCTCCAAACATCTGTTTTACAGAATTCGACACCGATGTTTTAACTCGAAGCCGATCGCAATAAAACGAAGACAAATTAAATCGCATTAACCAATCCGTAAACGTCGACCGAAGCACAAATACTCCATTCTCCCGTAATTTACGGATTTGTTGACCTCACGGACTTGACCTTTGCCGATTTTTGGACCAAAATAATCAGCCTAGCCATCACCTCCGAATCACGTGGTATTTACATGTTAGTTCTTCATTCTCGAGTTACGCCTGAACAAACAAATACATACAACAAGCAGTCACAGGAGTCGTATTACGAAATCGTCAACTTGACCTCGACTTTTTCAACTAAGCTGTCGCTATAGAAAAGGTAACGACGCACCAGAGTTTCTTACGATGATTCTAGTTCAAACCATTGAAAAATCGAATGTTACCTCACCGTGCCGCCTTGACCGGTAGCGATTTGACCAAATAATAACAGCACTAGCATCACCCCCTGAATCAGTGGGTAATTCACCATTGTAGCTTCTTCCGTTCTCGAAGTTATCTGTAGCAAACATCAAAAAATCGAATGTTGCACCCCTGACCTTGGACGTTGACGATTTGACCAAGAATATAATCTGATAAGCCATCATCTCCTGATCACGACTGTATTTGCATGTACTTCTGCGTTCTCGTTAGGTGACCCTCAACAAAAAACAATACACAGCGCTTCACGCTGGTACTTACAATCGTCATACTTGACCTCTGACTTGTCTATAAAGCTGTCCTCTAGAGACGTCACGACGCAAACCAGTTTCTACGTTGTTCTTACCAACCATCAAAATCGAATGCTTTGAATTCACCGTGACCTGACGTTGACCGTTTTGACCAAATCTAATCAACACTAGCATCACCCTTCCTGCCATACGTGGTGTAAATTTGACATTGGTCGTGCTTCGTTCGTCGGAAAGGTTTTATCTGTACCCACATCAAAAATCGAATATTTGACCTCGCTGTGACTGGACTGCTGTACCATTTGACAAATCTATCATACCATCACCCTCTGAATCACGTACCGGGTGTAATTTTGACATATGGTAGCTTCGTTCGTCTCATTATCGTCTACAAAACAACAACAACAATACAAACAACAAACAAACAATCAGCGACGGTATTTAATTCATGCTTACTTACGAATCTTCGATCGAAAGTAACAACAAAATCAAACACACAAACACACAAAAAAACGGTAGTCATCATATACTAGACTCTTTTAGATTTCGTAGTAAAACAAACCAAGCAGTATAGACTCGGTACTACGAAATCGTTCAACTTGCCTCTTGACCTTGTCTAATAAAAGCTGTCTCTCGAGAATGTAGCGACGCAACCAGAGTTTCTACGATGATTCGTTACACCATTCAAAAATCGAAGTTGACTCACCGTACCTTGACGTTTGACCGATTGACCAATCTAATCGCACTAGCCATCACCTCCTGAATCACTGGTGCTAATTTGACCATTGGTAGCTTCTCCCGTTCGTCGAGTTTCGTGCCTAAAACAACACAACAACAAGCAGTCTCAGATGAACTACGGATCTACGAATCGTGCAATTTGACCTCTGACTTTGTCTAATAAACGTGGTTCGAGAGAGGAGTGCACGCCACCAGAGTCTTCTACGATGATTCTGTATCACACCATCATAATATCGTCGTCGACCGAAGCAAAAAATCTCCATTTCTCACGCATATACGCTTAACGAATTCACTCAACGACGCGTCGCTGCTCTGAGCGCATCTGCAGCATGGGCGGACCCGTTGACCTCTCCGAAGTGAAAATTTTTACTCTTAAAGTCTCCAGAACATCGTTTTTTACCTGATTTCGACAACCGGTTTTAAGCGTCTAAGCGATCGCCAAAAAATCGAAGACAAATTAAAATCGAAGTTTTAAACAAAATGTAAGTCGATCGACAGCAATAAATCTCCATTTCCACGCATTATACCTTAACGTGACTCAACGACGCGTCTGCTCGGCGCCTGCACTGACGACCCGTGAGGTGCATTGAAATTTTTTCTCATCGTTAAACGTCTCCAAAACATCCAATTTTTACCGATTTCGACCACAGGTTTTGCCGTCTAGCCTGATCGCAAACCGAAGACCAAAATTAAATCGAAAGTAAACGACTTGCGTAACGTCGACGCGAAGCAAAATCTCCATTTCTCCACGCATCACCTTACGTTGATCAACGCCAGTCGTCGAGCGCACTGCATCATGGACGGACCCGTGAGCGATCGAGTGTATTTTTATTACAATCTTAAAACGTCTCCAAACCATCGATTTTTACCAGAATTTCGAAACGGTTTTAGCGTTCCAAGCATCGCCAAACGAAGACAAATCAAATCGAGTTAACACGACTCGTAACGCTTCGAGCGAAAGCACAAAATAATTCCATTTTCACATGAATTATCAGAATTATGTGTTGACTCATCTGTGACTTGACGCTTTGACCGTTTGAACCAAAATCTATCAGCATAGCAGATCCCCTCTGATCACCTGGTGTTAATTGACATTGGTGAGCTTTTCCTTTCTCGGTATCTTGCGAAAAAAAACAAGCAGTCAAAGATGTACTTACGAAATCGTTTCACTGACCTCTGACCTGTCTAATAAAAGCTGTCTCGAGACGGGTAGCAAAGCGTGACCGCAAACGAAGGCGGTGACGCGCTAATGCTGCTGTGTTAACAATCCCCCCTCATTGCCATATTATCTTCAGTTTGCATAAACTCAGATCGACCCCGACATAAATCTAAAAACAATCGATTTTTACCAGAATTTCGACAAACGAGTTTTAAAGCGTCCTAAGCGATCGCAAAAACCGAGCAAATTATCGAATTTCAAAATTGCTCGTAACGTCGAGCAAATGCTAACAAATCGGCATTTCTCCGCATTATACCTTAACTGTGAATCACAGCGTCGCTCGAGGATCATCATGACGACCCTGAGTCTGCTTTCGAGGCCTGCATCATGGGCCACCCGTGAGTTGCTCTGAGCGCAATGCTTCATGGGACGACCCGAGCTGCTCGAGCGCATGCTACAGCGACCGTGACGTCTGCTCGGGCATCTCATGCCGACCCTTGACGCTTCGAGTGAATTTTTTTATTACATCTTAAACGTCTAAAACATCCATTGTTTCTTACCCCAGATTTCGACACGAGTTTTAGTCCTAAGCGATCGCAAACTGAAGACAACTTAAAATCGGATGAGAACAACTACGTAACGTCGAGCGAAGCAAAATACTCCCCATTCTTCCACGTTATTTACTGGTTTTTGTTTGACCTCCTGTGACCTTGACCTGTTGACGATTTGACCAATTAATCAGCACAAGCCTACCTACTGATCCGTGGTTTATTTACATTGTGCTTTCTTCGTTCCGGATCTTTTTCCTACAACAAACAAACACAAAGAAACAGATACAACAACAGTCAGCTAGACTGTTACGTTACGATCGCACTTACCTTGACCTTGTCTAGGAAGCTGTCTCTAGGACGGTAGCGACGCAACGAGTTTCTACGATTTATTCTGCTGATTACCAACATCAAAATCGATGTTTGGCCTCCCCGTGCCTTGGACCGTTGACCGATTTTGACAAATTATCAGCACTACATCACCTCTATCAGTGATATGTAATTTACTTGGTGCTTCTTCCGTTCTCGGTTTATCTTACAACATCAACCCGATGTGACTCACGTTGACCTTAACTATTGACCGATTTGATCCAAGCATCTTAATCAGCACTAGCCATCACCCTCCTGAATCACTGATGTAATTTACTGTAGCTTTCGTCCATTATACGTGAAAACAATAATACAACAACCAACAACATCAAACAAACAAACAAAAAACACAACGGTTAGTATCAATATTACTTACGAGTTTTAGATTCGTAGTAACAAACAACAAACACAGTCATAGATGGTACTTACGAAATCGTCATTGCCTCTGCCTTGTTCTAATAAAAGCGTCTCGAGAGAAGGTGCGATCGCCAAATACCAGAATGTTTCTACGTGATTCTGTACCTCACATCAAAAACGTAACGTCGACCGAGCAAAATCTCCATTTCTCGTCAATTATACCTTAATACTCACACGCGTCTGCGTCAAGCGCACTGCATCATGGCGACCGTGACGCGTCGAGTGACATATTTATACAATCTTAAACGTCTCCAAAACATGCCGATTTTTACCAGAATTTCGACAACCGAGTTTTTACGCGTCCTAAACCGATCGCAAAAACCGAGACAAATACATCGAGTTAAACAAACTCGTAACGTCAGCGGAGCAAAAAATCCTCCATTTCTCACGCAATTATACGACTTAACGGAGTCCACGACTTCGCCGGTCTGCTCGAGCCACTGCATCATGGGACACCCCCAGTAGACTCGTCGAGTAAATATGTTTCTATACAATTAAAAACGTCCCAAAACTCAATTTTTACAGAATTTCGACAACGCGGTTTCTAAGCGTCCTAGCGATCGCAAAAAACCGAAGACAAATTAAAATCGAAGTTTTTAAACGAACTCGCTACCGTCTCAGCGAATGCAAAATCTCCATTTCTCCGCTACTTATCAGCTGACAGATTCAGACGACGCGTTCTGCTCGATGCGCCTGCTCTGGGCACGACCCGTGAGAGCGTCGAGAAAATTTGTTCTCATCTTAAAACGTCTCCAAAACATCGACTTTCCAGAATTTAGACAACCGAGTTTTAAGGGTCCTAATCGCATCGCAAAACGAGCAAATTAAAAATCGAATGTTAACAGAACGTAACGTTCGTGGCGAAGCAAAATAATCCTTTCTCCACATTAATTACAGGGATTATGTCTGACCTCACTGTGACCTTGCCTTGACCGATTTTGACCAACTCTTATCAGCACTACCATCACCCCGGAATCACTGTGATTCTGGCATTGGTGCTTCTTCCGTCTCGAGGTAGCGTGCCGCAAACAACAACAAGCAGTCATAGATAGTACTTAACGATAATCGTCAACATTACTCTGACCTTGTCATTAATAGCTTCTCGAACAAGCTAGCGACGCAACGAGCGGTATGCTGTGTTTCAATCCCCTGCAATAGCATATTCAGTGCATAATACCTCAGATGACAACCGACATTAAATCTATAGACTCCGATTTTACCAAGAATTCACACGGTTTTAGCGTCCTAAGCGATCACAAAACCGAAGACAAACTTTAAATCGAAAAGTTTAAAAACATTTTTTTTTTTGAAAATTTATCGTTACTCGAGCAAAGCCAAAAGTCGGCATTTCTCCACGCAACTATTATATTATTTTATAAAGTCACAAAACGCGTTATATTCGGCCATTCCACCAACATCTTTAAATAATCGACGGACCTAGCGATCAAGGCATCGCACGATAACCTTTTGGGTAAAAAAATGACTTATTTAACACCATCTTTATTGAAAAAAAACCATCACCGCGCACACGAAAACGCTTAACGTACTCAGAGCGTCAGCTGTCGAGCGCACTGCATCACGTGGGACGACCTCGTGACGTCTGCTCGGCGACACTGCATCAATGGGCGAGCCGTTGACGCGGCGGTGAAATATTTTTATATACATTCTTTAAATCTCCAAACATCGATTATCTACCAGAATTTCGACACCGAGTTTTAAGCAATCAGCGATCGCAAAAACCTAGCCCAAGTTAATGAAGTATACAACGAACTCGTACGTCGACCGAGGCAATAATCCATTTGTCACGTTAATTTAGATTTGTTGATCCTGTGACCTATGACTTGACTTTTGCCACAAACTAATCAGCGCTTAGCTCACCCTCGAATACGTGGGTTTTGATTGGAGCTTTTCCAGTTCCGATGTTATCGTGCTACAAACAAACAACTTACACACAAGCCAGTCACGACTCGTACTACGAAATCGTCACTTGACTCTGACCTTGTCTATAAAAAGCTGTCCTTAACTGAGTCATGCGACAGCAACGAAGTTTCTACGTTATTCTGTACAACCATGAAAATAATGTTTACCTCAACCCGTGCCTTGACCGTGGCGACCGATTTTGACAATCTATCAAGCACTCCATCACCCTGCCTGATCACTGTGGTGTACATTTTGACATTGGTGCTTCTTCCGGTTCTCGAGTTTCTGTACCAACCATCAAAATCGATGTTTGACGCTCACCTGATTTGACCTTGACGATTTTGACCAAATATAATCAGCACTAGCCATCACCCTCCTGAATCAGGTGGTGTAATTTGACATTGGTTTGCTTTTCCGTTTCTGGTATTATCGTGTACAACCATCAAAAATTCATGTTTGACCTCACAGTGCCCTTGGACGATTGACGATTCTTGACCAATATATCGCCAACTAGCCCAATCACCCTCGAATCAGGTGGTGTATATTGACATTGGTAGCTTGTTCGTTCTCGACTTTATCTGTACCATAACATCAAAATTCGATGTTTACCTCACCGTGCCTGGCGTTGACGATTTGACCCACATCTAAATCAGCACTAGCCATCACCTCCTGATCATTATGTAATTCATTGTGCTTCGGTCGTTTCTCGATGTGATCGTGCGACAAGCAAACTACAAAACAAACAAACCAAACATACAACAAACAAACAACGCAGTCATAGATGTATTACGGAATCGTCAACTTGACCTCTACCCTTGTTAATACAGCTGGTTCAGAGATGTGAGCACGCAACCAGAATGTTTCTACGATGATTCTGTATCGACCATTCAAAATGTAACGACTCGACGAAGCAAATCTCCATTTCTCCACGGCCATTATACCCGTAACGTCACCTCACGACGCGTTGCTTGAGCGCACTGTCATGGACGCCCGTGACCTCGAGTGAAATATTTTTCTTACAATCTAACCGTCTCCGAATATCGAATTTTTACCGAATTTCGCACACGAGTTTTAGCGCCTAAGCGATCGCAAAACCGAAGACAAAATTAAATCGAAGTTAAACACTCCGTAACGTCGAGCGAAGCAAAAATCTCATTCTCCACGCAATTATACTTACGTACCTCAACGAGCGGTCTGCTCGGCGCACTGCCTTCATGCGACCCGTGAGCGGTCGTGAATATCTTTTATACATCTAAAACGTCCCTAGACATCGATTTTTACCAAGTTCTGACAACCGGTTTAAGCGTCTTTAAGCGATGGCGCAAAAAAGAGACAAAATTAAAATCGAAGTTAAAACAATCGTACCATCTGAGCGAAGCTAAAATCTCCTTTCTCCACGCAATTATACTTAACGGACTAACGCCGCGTTTGCCGGCGCACTGCATCATGGCGACCCGTGAGCGCTCGAGTGACAATATTTTTATCATCTTAAAACGCTTCCAACTCGATTTTTACAGATTTCGACAACGAGTTGTAAGCGTCCTAAGCAGATCGCAAAACCGAGACAAATTAAAATCAGTTAAACGAACTTGTAACGTCGAAGGCGAAGAAAAATAATCTTTCTCCACCATGAATTACGATTATGTCTTGCCTTCACTTGACGACTTTGACCGATTTTGGCAAATCTAATCAGCACTAGCCATCACCCTCCTGAATCACCTGTTGTATTTGACATTGAGTTAGCTTCTTCCGTTCTCGAGTTATCGTGCGCAAACAAACAACAAGCATCAGTTGACTGGTACTTACGAAATCGTCAACTTGACCTCTACCTTGTCTATAAAGCTGTTCAGAGAGAGGTAGCGCGCAAACGATGCAGCGTAATGACTGTGTGTTTACATCCTATTGCGCTTACTCTTCAGTGTAATTACCTCAGATACGACACCCACCAATTCATAAAACCATCGATTTTTCAGATTCGACAACGAGTTTAGCGTCCTAAGCGATCGCCAACGCGACAAATTAAATCGCAGTTAAATGAACTCTAACGTTCGAGCAAGCCAAAATCGCATTTCTCCACGGCATTATTATAATATTGATTTTTTCAAAGTCAACAAAACCGTATTTCGGCCATCCCAAACAATCTTTAATAATCGACGGCTCAGCGATTCAGGCATTGCGCGTATAACCTTTTGGGATAAAAAATGACTTTGTAAACCCATCTTTATTGAAAAACGTCCCCGCCGCCACGGAACCTTACGTACTCAACGACGCGTCTGTCGGCGCACTGCATCATGGGACACCCTTGAGTCTGCTCCGAGCGCACTGCTATCTATGGGACGAGCCGTGACGCGGCGAGTGATATTTTTATACATCTTAAACGTCTCACATCCGGATTTTTACCAGGAATTTCGACAACGAGTTTTAAGTATCCGAAGCCGTCGAACAAACCGAGACAAAATTAAATCGAGTTAAAAACGAACTCGTAACTCGACCGAAGCAAAATACTCCATTCTCCACGTTTAACTTTACGGAATTATATTGACTCACCTTGTGACCTTGACCTTTGACGATTTGACCAAAATCTAATCACGGTCTAGCCCAATCACCTCCTGAATCACTGGCTTGTAATTGACATTCGTAGCTTCTTCCGTTCTCTGAGTTTCGGCTACACAAACAATCATACAACAAGAGTCACGTTGGTCTTACGAATGTAACTTACTTGACCTGTCTATAAAGCTGTTCTAGAGCAGGAAGAAAGGTAGCGCGCAAACAGAAGTTTCTACGATGATTCTGTACCGAACATCAAAATGAAATGTTGACCTCACCTAGACCTTGAGTTGACCGATTTGACAAGATCTATCGCACTAGCCATTCACCTCCTGAATCACGTAGGTGTAACTTTGACATGTAGCTTCTCGTTCTCGAGTTATCGTGCCTCAAACAAACAGAACAAACAACTACAAACAACAAACAGAACAACATGAACAAGTAGTCATTCAATTACTTACGAAATCTTTAGTTTCGTAGTAACAACAAACAGAACGGTAGTCATCAATATACTTACAAAATCTTAGATTTGTATAGTAACAAGGCATCTCTTAGCTCGGTTTTTACTTTACCCGATAATCGTCACTTGACCTCTGCCTTGTCTATAATAAGCATGTCTTCTAGAGAACGGGGTGCGAAGCCACCAGAAGTTTCTACGATGATTCCTTGTACAACATCAAATTCGAATTTGACACTCACGTGACCTTGACCGTGACCCGATTTTTGACCAAATCTATCGCACTAGCCTCCCCTCTGAATCACTGGCTGTAATATGATCATTGTGCTCTACCGTATCTCGATTTCTGTACCAAACATCAAAACGAATATTTACCCACTGTGACCCTTACCTCAGTGACCGTTTGACCAATCTACTCAGCATATGCCATCACCTCACATGAATCACTGGTGTATTTGCACATTGTAGCTTCTTTCGTTCTCAGTTATCCTTACCAAACCTCAAAATTGAATGGTTGACCTCACGTACTTGACCTCTGACCGATTTTGACCAAAATCTACTCAGCATAGCCATTACCTCCGATACGTATATAATTGACATGGTACTTCTCGTCTCTGACGTTATCGTGCTACAAACAAACAAACATAAAACAAACAACAGCATTCATAGACTGGTATTACAAATCTCACTGGACTCTGAACCTTGTCTATAAAGCTGTTCTAGGAGTAGCGACGCAAACGAAGTTTCTATCGATGATTCTGTACCAAACATAAAAATCGAAGTTTGACGTCACGTGACCCTGCCGTGACCGATTGACCCAATCTCATCGCACTAGCATCCCCTCTTGAATCCAAGTGTTGTATTTCGACTTTGTAGTCTTCTCGTTCTCGAGTTATCTTGCAAACCATCAAAATCATATTACCTTCACTTTGCCTTGACTTTGACGTTTGACAAATTAATCGAGCACTAGCCATCACCTCCCTGAATCAACCGTGATGTATTTGCATTGGGCGAGGAATAGCTTTTTTCCGTTCTCGAGGTATCTGCCTACAAACAACAACAACAAGCAGTCTAGCTGGTACTTACGAAATCGTCATTGACTCTGACTTGTCTAATAAGAGTGTTCTCTCGAGAAGTACGACGCAAACCAGAAGTTTCTACGATTTCTGTACCACCATGAAAAAATCGAATGTTGACCATCACCTGGACCTTACCGGTTGACCGATTTTGCCAATTATCCAACTGCCACACCCTCTGATCACTGGGTAATGACATTGGTCGCTTCTTCCGTTCTCGAGTTATTCTGTCCAAACCCATCAAAAATCGGTAATGTTTGACTCTCACCGTGACCTGCCGTTGACCGATTTTGCCAATCATCATCACTAGCCATCACCCTCGCTGATCATGGTGTTATTTGACATTGGTATCTTCTTCCGTATCTCGGAGTATCCTACCAACCATCAAAATCGAATGTTTGACTCACCTGACCCTGGACCGTTGACCGATCTTGACAAAATTCTAACGCACATCATCACCCTCCTGATCATGTGTACGTTGACTTGGTAGCTTCTTCTTTCTCGAGTATCTGCTACAACAAACAAACAAGCAGTCATGGATGGTACTACAAATCTTCACTTGCTCGACTTGGTCTAATACAAGCTGAATCAGTCGACGGGGCTTGAATTCTGATTTCATTGTGCTCTACGATTTTACATGTGTTTGCAGAATTAATTGAGTCACCAGACAAAAAATGCATTTTTAGAATAATTTCCATGTTTATTTTTTTAAAGTACAATGACCACAGATTTCCAGTAATAGGTGTATTAGTTTTCAGAGATTGATAACAACTTATATTTATTTATACATCAGTTATTCATCACTGTATCCAGATTCGACACGAGTTTTAAGCGTCTAAGCGAAGTGCGCAAAACGAGAACAATTAAATCGAAAGTTAAAAACGACCAACACTCGGACGTCGAAGCGAAGAAAATCTCCATTTCTCCTGCAACTGATGTCACACGACGCGTTGCTCGAGCGCACTGTCATTGGGACGACCGTGACTCTCGTCGGAGCGCACTGCATTTCAATGGACGACCTTGACGTCTGCTCGGCGCATGCACTGGACGACCTATAACGCTGAGGGAAATATCTTTTTCTATACATTAACTTCTCCACATCAAATTACCAGAATTTCGACAACGGTTTTAAGCTCCTAAGGATCGCAAACAAACCCGAGACAAATCAATCGAAGTTTAAACGATCTTCGTAACGATTGGAGCAAGCAAAAATCTCATTTTCTTCCATGACAAATAGCTTAAGTCAATCCTCACGACGCGTCTTCTCGAGCGCAATGCACATGGACGACCCGATGACGTCATGCTCCGGCGCAATGCTCATGACGACCTGTGACGGCTCTCGAGCGCAAGCATCAGGGCGACCTTGCTCTCGATGAAATATTTTTTTTCAATCTTTAAACGTCTCCAACATGCATTTTACCGACTTTCCGAACACCGAGTTTTAAGCATCCGAATCGACGCAAAAACGAGACAAAATTAAATCGAAGTATTAAACGAATCGTACGGCTCGGCGAAGCAAATTACTCATTTCCACGTTATTTACGGAATTATGTTTGACTTCACTGTGACCTTGACCTCTTACCGTATTGACCAATCTAATCAGCACTATCCCTCACCCTCCTGATTCGTGGGTTGTAATTTGCTGGTATTTCTTCCGTTCTCGGTTATCGTCCTACAAACACCAAACAACCACTTACAAACAACAAAAAAACAGAAACGGTTAGTTCATAATTATCTTACAATCTTAGATTCGTAATGTACACAAGCAACAACAACACAAACATACAAACGACAACAAACGACACGGAGTTCATATCCTACGAATTTATATTGTAAGTAACAAGCCATGCATAGACTTATACAAATCATCAACTTGACTCTGACCATTGTCTAATAAAAGCATGATCATGGTCGAAGCCCAAGGAGTTGAATTCTGAATTATTGTGTTACGATTTTACACGTGGGTTTGCAGATATGAGTCCCGACAAATAACTAGATTTCTTATAACGAATTCCTTTTTTTTTTGTAAGTGATTCAGTATCCAGCAGTGACTATGCCCGAATAGTGTATTACTTTTCAGAAGAATCTCGATAAACAGACTTATTATTTTATTATTATTCGTGTATTCATCGATCTGTTTCAGGAATTTCGACAACCGGTCTTAATGTCTTAGAGCGATCGCAAGAACGAACAAACTTAAATCGAACGTTTACACGGAACACTGTCGTCTGGCAAGCAATATCCATTTCTCCCTGCTAACTTAACTCAATCCCGACGGCGTGCTCGAGCACGATATGGCGACCTGTGACGTCTGCTCGAGCGCAATGCATCATGGCGACCCTGACGCTTTCGGTGATATTATTTTTTTTCAATCTTAAAGTCTCCAAAACATCCGATTTTACACAGAATCGACAAACCGAGTTTTAGCGTCATAAGCGATCGCAAATGAATACAAATTAATCGAAGATTAAACAACTCGTAACGCAGGAAGCAAAACTACATTTCTCCATGTTACTTTACGAATTATGTTTGACTCACTGTCCTTGACCTATTGCGATTTGACCAGCAAGTCAGTCGCGCTAGCCTCACCCTCCTGAATCAGTATGTAATTTACATTCGGTGTTTCTTCCTTTCTCGAAGTTATCGTCCTACAAAACAAACACAAAAACAAACATAACACAAACAACAAACGCACGGACATCATTCAACTCAACTTACGAATACTTTAGATTCGTAATACAACAGAACGGTTTCATAATTCCTTCGATCTTTAGTTTTGAGTAACAACAAACACAACAAACAGACGGAATGTCATCAAATTCGTAAGTACAATTGATATTACTCTAAAATGACTATGGGCTCAGGAGGTGTCAAATAAAGGAATTAAGGAGAAGTTATCTTCTGTAATGGCACAAAAGGGTATCTAAAATATACGATTTCAATGTTTTATTTTTAAATATTTTAGCAATGGGATACTTGTGCAAGAAAATCACTATTGAAGGAATTTTGGAAGAAAATCTTATTAGTTTCATGGGAGCTAAACATTTGCTTGGTTATTATGAAAGAGTGTACCCTCGGCTTACAGTTTCAAATTTTTCTTCAGAATCCACTTTAACATCCACATTACACTATACTTACTTTGAACAATCTTATCTTATGATGTTTTTAAAAAATGGTCCCTAGTTAAAGGGAGCAAATAAATATACCTGGTTAAAGCGGGTTTATTTTTAGATGGAAAAAAAATTAAATCGCTGAAATCCCATTCTTTACCATGGGAAAGTGAGCAGTAATCAATTATTCACCCTTCACGAGTATGTTAGGATGTGCGAAGAGCCAGCGTTCGCGTATGGTCGTGTAGATGTGAGAGTGAAGGAAAAGTGTGAGTCGAGGCGCGTTGAGCATGTATGGAGGTAATGTGGGTGCTGTGCATGTGTTGGAGGAGAAGTGTTTCCGCCAGACCGGGGTCGATATGTGATGTTAGTGAGCTCAATGACCACGATGCGATGTGCGGTTTTGCTGTTTGTGGAGGTAGGCTAAACCCATTTGGGGGTGGGAGCCCGTTACGGTTGGGCGTGGGTGCGAACGGGACTAGTATCCCTGAGTGGTACCCGGCCCGGGCTCGTCGCCGGTAGGCAGGCCGTGCGGGCCGGATCGTGTATGTGGCAGGGTGACCGCAACGTGTGGGACCGGGTGCCATGCCCGTGGGCAGGTCTTGGCATGGGCGACCTCGGGAAAGACCCGGGGGCCAACCGGCACGTGGCCTAGGAGGGTCGCCAGGAGTGCACTCCCAGTTTTTAGGAGTGGTAGGTCGGAAGGCAGTTATGTCCCGGGGGTGCCTTGTTGGAGAACGGCGAGGTATCCTGGCCAAAGGGATGCCCGTTCCCAGCCACCGAACCGTGCAAGGCACGAGGAAAATTGGAGGGCGGAGTGCCAATTGTAGCGACACACCAGGCGACGGATCTTGGTTTTTTAGAACTATGTGAAAAGCGAGACAGGCGCTTTTGAAACCCGGGTAGTTTAGATTAAAGTTAGTATCTTAGGAAAGTTACCCCTCGCGCACCATTCATCCCTTCGGCTCTCGTTGTGGGCGCTGGATCACTTGCTGTGAGTAGTCGCTTGAGAGTCTGGGAGGCATCTAGGCTTATTGGCCTCACACAGGCGCTAGTCTGCCCTATTCCCTCAGGCAGGAACGTAGGGGTGGGTAGGATACTGGTACTGATGTTGACCGAACTGAGCGCTGTAAAGGGGGGGGTTAGGACGACGGGTTATAGGGGAGTAATAAAATACGACGGAAAATAGTTGGGGCTAATTGGATTTTGGAAATTAAGGAATACGCGGTATTGAACAGAGAGCATAAGGCGATAGGTTGGAGGACAAGTAGGTTGCAGAAACCGGTCCGAGCCCGATCTCCTCTTTACAGTACTAGAACAGACAAAGTCAGATTTACCTGGTTGACTAATGAACACGATGTCCAAACCAAAACAGTCTCAGTTTTTCTTTGAGTTTCCATGATGAGTAACCTTGAATGTCCATGTCTCCATCACGTAAGTCTCTGACTATCTCTGT
>CM068953.1:159916643-159938802 GCA_035128595.1 Eptatretus atami | reverse complement strand
AGAGAGAGATAGGTACCGGGGCGCAATGCAGCTGCATGAACGTCAGGAAAAAGAGCGCGGCTGTGACTGCCGCATGGTGGTGGGTATTATGGAAAAAAAAAAGAGTTGAGAAATTGCAAGCCTCAGCTTCGGGTGAACATGATTACAGCAAAGGGTGGATATCACCCTTTTGTAGCGGGCACAGGAACTACTAGTTAGAGGAGGATGGGTGTAGAGTTAGTTAGACGGCTTCATGGGGACATGGGTTGGTTGTACCTCATGGAGCCACGTGGGAATGGATTATAGGAGGGATTTTAGTTCAGATTTAGAAAATGGGATTTTTTTTGGGATTTTTGACATTGGACAGCATGGACAATGTGTAGATGGAGAGCGTAGCTTAGCCTAATAAGTAATGGAACGTGCATAGAGGGTTTTAAGGGATGGACGAGGGAGCAGAGTTAGTCAGGGGATTTTAAGTTACAGAAGGATGGCGAGTGTGGGTGTGTGGGCGAATGGAAAGTGTGTGAGGAATGAGGTTTTAGGACAGTGGGCCCAAGTGGTGCGGTGGAGCGAATGTGGTATGCATGGTGCGAATGACTGGTTGGGAGGGAAGGAGTGATTCCCCGAAGTGACCCCGGGGTCAATTTAATGTTAGCTAGTGGGTTATTCAAATTTACTAACAGAGAGGTCGTTTTGTTGTTGGTGTCGAGAGAAGGCACGAAACCCGTTTGGAGGGTGCAAGAGTTAATGGACGGCTGGGGCGTGGCTGTGGAAAGTTGACGTATTTGTTTAGTGGGCACCCCAGGCACGGATCTAGTCGGCCAGAGTAGGCTAAGGGCCCAAGAGGGGCCGGGATATGTATCGGGCACGGGCGACCCGTCGGAACGGGACCGTAGCACAGAATGCAAGGGGGCAGTGTACTGGGCACGGGCGACCCCGGAAAGGCCGGGCATCAAACACGCACGTGGCAATCGAAGGGGGCAATGCAAGAGGGCACCCCCCACAGTTTGGAGCAGCTAGGCTCGGAGGCAGCCTGCGGGCCTGGGGGTGCGCATGGTTAGCAGGTTCGGCAGAGGGGGAGTTCTGCCAGTTGAGCACGCTGCCTCAGCCAGGAAATTGTGTGAGAGGCAGTATAAAATTTGAGGGCAAGGCCAAACTTTAATGGACACAAACAGGCGACGGGAATATGGTTTTTTTGAAACCGATAGTTTTAAAGTGTGAGGCGTTTTTGGAAAACCGGGTGTTGTTTCAGGTTAATGAATGTTAGGGTAGTTAGGCATGTACCCTTTCGCACCATCCATGCCTTTCGCTCGTTGTAGGCCGCCGGACTCACCTTGGTAGATCGTGACTCTGAGAGGCCAATTCTGAGGCGTTTGGGCCTGAGACAGAACAGTTTCTTTCCCTCCCTATCCCCTCCCAGAGAGGGAACGTAGGGTTGGGAGTAGGCAGGTGGAACGTGATCGGCTAGCGGCAAAGACAATAAAAGGGCTAGGGAGACAATTACAAAAGGGAAAATAAAAATAAGAGGGGCTAAATTTTGTTGTGTGTGTGGGAAGATTTAAGGAGTGGGTATGGACAGAGACAGGCAAAAGGCGATAGAGTGGGGGGAGCAGTAGGGCTAAGGTCGAGCCCGCCTTCAGAAGCGGCGACCCAACCGCACTGCCCTCCAGATCTGATGGAACCACATCAGAGGCCGGCCAACTCACCTGCGGCTGTTGTGCTGGCAGCTGCCTGTTCTGCATGGGCTTACCTGCCTGCCCTAGTTGCCTGCCTTCTGCCATGCCCCAGGCTGCTCCTAGCCCTTGGTTTGCATTTGCCCCCTGTGTCCATCCATCACATCGCGCGCCAGGACCTCCAGTTATTGTGAGGAACTGCCCTGCAGCAGCTGTTGCATCCAGTCATTTTTGTGTTTTGCAACCATCTCCATCCATTCCCCTGCACCAAAGAACTTTGCTATGACTTTTGCCTTTCCCCTTTCACAGATCACAAGTCCTGGGCATGGTTCGTGTGATGTAATAGATTAAGTTAGATTGTACATACGTGGACCCCACCCCCTGCAATGTTTTTTAGCGCCGGCAATTTTAAGTTAAGTGTCGAGATGAGTCTGTGAAGAGTTTGTTTAGTTAGTTACGCAGCGCATTAGGTTATTTATTTTTGGGACACTATAAAGATAACATCGACTCAGGATCCGAAGGTAGAACGTACTAGGGGAAAACTTACAACATGCCTGGTCAAGAAAATTTGAACGACTTCGGGACTGGGGGAGTCTGTAAAAAAGGGGAGGGGTTAGTGTACAAAATTTGGAATTCCAATCGCACAAACATAAACAGGTTCCCTTAGTCGCTAGTCGATAAAGTGCATGTTCCCTAGATAGCTTCACCTTCCATTGTTTAATGAATTGAAATGCGATTAGATGTGCGCGGATCGATATTAAATAGTTAGGGAAAGAAACATGGAGACGTCCCTCCCTCTTCTTGCGAAGAGGAAGAAAGAACCTGCGGTGACGTCAACAGACTCCTCCACCCGTGTTAGCGGGGGTGGAGAATCACGAGGGCGAGTCAGCCGGGCTGGGTGCGGGGGAGGGGGGTGCATAGAGTATAAGCGGCACATCTTTTCTTTGGTTCTAAGAAAGCAACCGCCAAAAGAGCTCGTGAAGTCCAGTAAAAGGTAGGCCCGTGGGGTCTCGTGGTAGGGCATGAGTTCTGTGTGCTGAGTCCGTGGGAGGCAGTAAGCTTTTGCTCGGCCAGTGTGGGGAGTCGGAGGAAGCCAGAAGCCAAGGGAGCTGCGTGAAAGTCCGGGCGTCGCGAAAGGAAGACGCGAGCTGGCAGGCGCAGACCTTGCTGCTGTGTCGTCGTCAAACTTGCGCGTTCGTGTGGAGAGAGCCGGAGAGAGCTTCGCCTAGCACATCGGAAGGCCCGAGCTCGACCGTGGCTACGCTAAGCTGCCGTGGGGAAGGTGAGCATCGGGGTGCCCAAGCACGTACGTGTGGAGAGAGCGGTAGAGAGCTGCCTCAGCACCACGGAGCCGGAGCTCAGACACGCGGAGCTACGCTAGCTGCTGTGGGAAGGTTAGCATCGTGGGTGCCCAAGCCAGACACAGACGGGTTGCACGTAACTGCAACGGTCTCTCGTGTGGACTCGTTCGGTCTGCCAAGTCGCACGCCATAAAGACGCGCAGAGGTCCAGTATGACCCATTGCTTTGATGGGTTTTTTCCTGTTTTCTTCGAATGAATGTTTTTGTGGCGCGAGTCCACGTAGTAAAAACATGTGTAAGATGAGACTAGTACATTAATATAATTGCCTTATAGACGGTTGTAGTTCTTTTTTGTCGTGCTTTTGTTGCTTTTTAATTGCATACGTGTTTTCATTATCATACGTCCTTGTGTAAATGTAAACCAGCTCGTTCGTCCATTCCCCTCATTGACTGAACATTTTCGTGTGTTGGGAGTTAGCCGTTGGTTTGCGTAATAGGGGGACATTTGGACCGAACGGTTCTTCGGCGATTACGCCGCTCGGTAATCGCGCACAGACAGGCTCGCCTGGCGGTTTGTTCCGTATGAGATCCGTCGAGGAATGGAATACCGCGGTAGTTGGATCACGTGAGGTATTTAGGTAATTGAAAGATTGGCAATCCGACCCTACCTCGACACCGATGATCTGACGATTTGGTAGCGTATTTTCGGTGGTCTCTTGTACAGAGGACCGTTATGCTGGAGTTTATCGTGCGGCGATCTATATTCCTGGGCGATCGGTCGGCGCGACTCGAACTTGCGGCTCCGTTCAGAGCGTCGGTTGCGGCCGACGCCCGCCCCGTAAGAATATCTTTGTATTGACAATTTATTTAATTATTTAAATGTTTCATCACTGTCTAAAATGGCTAGTGCTTCATTAAAAGAATTGTTGATTTCAGACTTCTTACTACCTAAGCAACACATCCATTAACTAATTTGTGATGGGTCATTTGGAAGAAAACTAACACCGGTGAACCAAGCTTACTTAAAGCTGAATAATGCGTTTCTCCTTCTCTTTCTTCTACTTTTACAGATATATTAACCCGAATAATTTATAATGATTTAAATGAAAATATAATTTTTAATATTCACCCAATCCAATATTATATAATATAACTGATAAAATGATTTATCTCTTCCTTGTTAAACATAAATTCTTCAATCATCATATCTCATTCTCCTATATCTCTCTAATCTTCCTCCATCATTTGACTGAAATCTTTATACACTTCGAAGTTTTTTAGGAGTATATTCTATTGTGGGCGAACTGTAGAAGTATCTTATTATTTTTGTTGGCAAGTTTATAAAGTGGTTTAAATAATTTTTCTCTTTGTTTTTCCTTTCAAATGCTCTTCGCCATTAGTTTCTCTGTCTGCATTTCTTATTGTATGTCTTCCTGTTGTTTTAACAACTTTGGAAGCCAACTCTTGATGTTCCCTTAAATCTCTTGCTCTTTCTTTCGCATCATTTATTTTTTGGAAAAATATAATTTACTGATTGTTAAGGTCAACAAGGGAAATTTTCACTTTATTCATATTAAAGTGGTATGTATTCAAATAAATCCATTGTCTTTAAATATTTCATCAAATTCTTTATTAACATTATACAAGTTTGCAATTTCTTCTTCACTAATACTTGTAACTGTGCTTTTCATATGTTTGCGTTGAGCTCTTCATCAACATCAAAACCGAATGATAAAATCTTAACTCCATTACCACTCAACATTTAGTAATTTTACTCATTCCTTATGATTGTTTTAATATCCCAAGACCACGAGATTTTGTTTCTTTTACTATTTTTAAAATATGAATATTTTGTTGTAACCAAGAAGAGACCTCCTAATATTTGGCTTCATTCCTCAATACATGTTCTCTACTGAAATGTAGTAATAATCTCACGCTTCTATCTACTTCCTGGTCAATTGCTCTTGGTTTGTGTTGATACAACATGAATTACATGGTGTTTTTTTTTTTTTAACACAATATTTTGCATTTTCCTATTCCGAAACTTGATTTTATGAAAGTTTTTTTTCAGAAGCAGATTTTAACCACAGTTTGATAATGAACAATATAATTTAATGCTATGTCTTATAGAAAATATAATATTCATCCCTCAGTATCTCATTTTGCTTACAACATGGTGTTTATATTTTCAGTCATGTGCTTCCATATCATGCCCAAAATTCTGTTTTTTACTACACAACGTAGAAAATTGTCCTTCCAAAAATTGTTTATATCTATTGAATTTAACTTCAATAAAATAAAAGTATTAGCAATTGTTTCTTATTGAGCGACAAGGAGTTGAAAGTATGATTGAGCTAAGATAAATACAAATTACAAGTAAGAATGTCCTCCCTCGTGTGTATGTATGTTCCTTAACCGTTTGGGTTTCTCTCATTAACAAACAATCATCAAGATAAACGAGGTTCTTTTTTGAATTTATCAAAATGGGCTGAAGGTTATCAATCCATATTATCACAATAGAATTAAGTTATAGGTTTTGATTTCTTTTTACATTTCTGTGGATCACAAAATAGTTGTATTATATTCTTCAATGTTATAATCAATGTGGTTTCTTTGAATTTAAATAATATATATCTTCTTTTTGAAGACCCGCCGATAAACCTTGTGAGAGTCGTTGATAACTCAGGTTGAAAACTGACTTTGTGAAAATTATTAAATAAATCATATCGAAAAAGTTGGGAGAAGGAGCAATCTTTAAAAGCAGGCAGGTTTTTCCGACATCCACTTGAACCAACTATGGAATCGTAATGAATTTTGGAAGATTTTTATGGTTGTTAAATATTTATCTTAATTTCCAAATGGGTGAAGAATCATTCATATGATGTTACTGTTAATTTGGAAAACAGGTTATTAAATTTTTTTGGCATATTTAGAAACTCTACTATTTTTTATCCTATGTTCAGGTTTATTTCAAGATAATCCATTATTTATTTTTATAATATAAAATATCTTGTTGTTATATTTCCCTGAAAATGAACATTGTGAATAATGACAGTCCTGGAAGCTGGCGATGGTTCGAGCATGTACATGGTTCGCCTTTTTTATTTTTTGAGCTTCGAGGGACCGATGGCAAACTGGCGGGGTTCGGGGAAAAACGTAAATGATGAAAGTTTGTAGTACTCGAAGAGCACTACTTGCATAACCCAACTTTCATTCGAAACAAGTTTTGAAAACCCTAGGAGCTTCGATGCCCAATTTATTGAATTTTTTGACATTTTCTAAGTTTCGTGACATTGTGACCTTGAACTTGGGACGGAAATGAAAAATCGAGCTTTCCATGGGGTATGCAGGTGCATTCGGCTAACCCAAATACTGAAACTCCTGCCAGATTTTGACAAAGCCTCAGAGAAGATGCAATTGAAATCGTTACCCCTAAAAACACATGTTTTAGCATGGCTCCCATAATGGGTGCAGCATGCGCCATTCTCAGGAAAACACAACTAAGATCATGATACAACCTCCCAACCAATTTTATCAGGATCGGATAAGACCCACGGAGCTATGCTCGGGCAGACAGCACAGAGCAGACACACACCCATAAGAATAAGTGGTCACTTACTGACTCGAGAACAATAAATCATCATCTGTGAAACAATTACCATAATTTGTTCCGTCTCTTCTCTTGTAGAAAAGATGTTATTCTTACCCCGTACTTAACATTAAATTTCGCCTTGTTAATGTCTGTAAAGTAATTCATTTTTTATGTAATTTTGAAAACAGTTATGTTATTTTTTATATTTTAAATTTTCATTTAATTAGAAGATATAATCAACAGACTATAACTTGTTCAGGTTCTCGACTCTGTGTTTTATCCACTCTTATCACATGCAGACATTTCAATTTTGTCTTTGGAGATTAGGAACAAGAGGCTCAAGATAAAGTATACTATTGTATTTATGAATTAAAACTATTCAAAACAAATTCATCTTCGGTATCATCTTCGGGGGCAAGTCATTGGTACTCTCAATCATCTATAAAATTCTTTTCAAACTATCATTTGAACACAAACTCTCGGTATCATAACGTCCATTTCCAACATGAGATACTATCATCACGCTCATAAACTTCAAAATCATCAGTTGAATAATGACTCGTATTTAATTTGTAGAAAACATAGCATCTATAATATATAAATACTTTTTTCATTAACAGATTTCACCGACTACATTTTTGTATTAAAAGTAATTTTTAAAATTGGTCTGAACAACTACTGAACGAAATGTCATTTCACTGATATACTCAACATCCTTTATTTCATCCAAGATTTACATCTTTCGGGTTGTTGAAAAAAATACAAATTCTCATTGCGTATTGCCCAGATGGTCTCATCTTTTCTTCTGAAGCTTTAATCATAAAGGTTCTTTTTGGATTATTTTTCTTATTTCATTGCTTTTTCTAGTTTTGAATTATTGCCAGAAGGAGAGGAGAACTTTTGTTCGAGCTAACTTTAATTGATGTTCTTCCAAGATATCCTAAAGCCCTTCCAACGAAATGAATTGAAAACTCATAATACTCACCATAATTGTTTTAATACAATAGTTGTTATATTTTATTTTATTAATTTTACATCCTCGACATATTTTCTCAGTATCTTTTGCAATGAAGTAGATTGAATTGAAAAACTTGTCTTTTTGTGTCTTGATACATTGTTATTATTAAGTGAAAAAAGTTGGAGGATAAAATTGGTTTTAAGCAAGATTCAACTATAAGTTAAAACAGAATTTTAATCAAATTTTATTTTAAGCAAGTTTTGTTATATAAAATATGATGAAATACACCTACTGCGTTGTTTGTAATATGAATGTATGTTATAAAAAAAACTTTCAAACAACAAACACATAATCAATGTTTTCAGACAAATATCTCCATTTGACGAGAAACAAAACTTTGTGATAGATGTAACATTGAATATTATTGGGAAAGACTTGGCAAACATGTCGAAATAGGCCAAAACATAAGACTTACTCCACTCTTGAAACGGGCTTCAAAGTTTGATAATAGAATCAGTTTTAAAGCGAGCGGAGGTGTTTTCAGAAAACTTTTTGTACTCTCATTTGAAAAAAGAAAGTATGAATGAATAAACACTATAATATAGGGGACATAATTCTTGATTTGTCAAAGTTCGTGAATGTATACATATACTATAGGATAATTTAAAACCAAAGGTATAAGGTTAATGTTTATTGTTATATAATGGAATACAGATAGTTTTATATTAGAAATTAAGACTTAGTGATGTATATGAGGATATGATTGATAATATTGAATATATACGATACAGTGATTATAAGTCAGGTGATGTGTTGTTTTCATCAAAGAATAAAAAGTTATATGTAAGTTTTAAAGATGAATTGGGTGGGAAGGTAATGAGTGAGATTTATGGATTGAGATCAACGTCTTAATGCTTATAGGTATATTGATAAATAATATTGAAGGGTGTGAAAGAGGCTAAGGGAATAAAGAAAAATATAATCAGGAACAAACATAAACTTTAAACATTATTCACTGTTTACCCATAAAGAAGGAAGGGTTAAAGAATGAAATAAAATCAGAAGTTATAAACATCAATATATACAGAAGAGTAAAATAAGAAAGCATTAGGAGCTTCTAATGATAAAAGATATATTTAGAGAATGGAATCAATCGCTCACTCCCATGGTTATAAGTATAGAGTGTAAGATATATGGGTTGAGGAATTTAAATGGGCTACCCATCTTTTACTGAATTTATAAAATGATAGAACCAAGCATACCAACCAAAGGTGGAGATGTATCCAGCCTTTTGGTATTAAATGGGAATCATAATGATGTGAGAATATCAAATAAGTCCTTATTGAAGAATAACGGGGTAAAAGTAGATAAAACAAATAAGCCGGAATAAATTTAAGCACAAATAAGTTGGAGGATGTTAAGAAAAAAAAATACAATATCCTTGGAATGGACTGAACTCTTTGATGGTTATTCAATTAAACATGGAAATCCAATTTAGTACATATCTAAATCTGAATATGTAGGATCAGTAGGTGGTCAACAGAAGCATGAAAGAGAAGTTTATATTTCAATTATGCTCAACAAAAGATACTTAAACAAGAATAAGTTCCAAGTTATACTTTGTGATATCTCGTGGAATGAATGGTTTAAAGAAAATTAAGTTATTCCTAAGTAGAACATGGACAAATATTCGTTGGTTCGCTTTTTGAGTTATGAAATATGAAAGGACGTGTTGATTAGTGTTGGGGGGGAAGAATACTTTAATCAAAAGTTCACATTTTTTTAATTTGCTTGTATGGGAGGGGGAGGAAGTGAGTCTCATTTTGAGCTATTTGGGGCTTGGCTCAGATAGTTTTCCCCCTTTTCCCCCATTCCATTTGAATGGGGCGTCCCAGAAGCAACCATTTTACATCTACTGATGTGCGTTGCAGGGATCATCATAGCTTACTGTCTGGTTTATCCACTCACTCTTATTTTCTGCTTCTTCCTGAGGTAAATTCTAATTTGGGTCCTCACGAGCAACACATGCGCACATCCAGGCCAGGAGAGGAATAGAAACTGAGCGCGACACCAACGAGAGCAATCGAACAGCGCAGCTGCTAGGATACAGCGAACCCTCGAAAGGAATCTCTGTGAAGCTCGAGATGATCATCTGGATTTCCAATATCTGGGATGAGATTGCTGGTTGCTTGGAAAAGGCGTTCAAATGAATATATTTTCTGAAAGATGTGCACGGATGTTGTTTTTCACAACACAGAAGCAAATGGACCAATTCGGCGAAAGCGTGCTTGGCAGCTTTGTGCCAATACAACATCATTAGAGGTGATAATAGAAAAACAACAACCACACACGTTGTACGTGAACCAATGCGCAAGATATGGGTGGCAGTTCTTTTTGACCCATTCCTGGATTTAATTATATCGCAATCTCTTTTTCCCTCCATTTCTCCACCTGATGCATATACCTAATTCTTTTTCAACTCAATCCTCCACAATATTTATATCCAATCGTTCAGCTCAATTCCTGACACAGAATAGGGGTGGGCCACGCGCACGAGATAACAGAATCGGGCGAGCATGGAAACATGCTTAATAGCGATCTGCGTGCACTGTACGGAACATCTCGAATGGCAGGTGGACCTGTTGCTTAGCTGTGACACTTTATATCGCAACAGAGTAAGGGCACAATGGCACACTCTTGTTCTGGTCTGACATGGGTTTATGCCACACATCTTACCATCTGTGCAGGGTTTATCCCTAAACAGCTTTACATAGTCCTCACTGTCAGCCACAGGTGTAACCCACGATTGGTGGATCTCCCTCAGCCTCTCCGCCCGGGCGAAGCCGTGATCAGGACAGAGGCATGGCTTGCGCAGTTCGGATTGCTCGAGCCGCGTGGCGCATCGCATCGCAGACATTTATCGAGCGCAATTGGGGTCCCGGGCGGGCATACATAGGCCGACACGACCTTGGCGGTTGCCGGGGCAATGATCCCGGGAGATTAGTGCAAGGAATTCATGTCACTGGAGATTCTGGTGCGGTATCATGGGGCTTCGGGTGAGACGATTCCACAGCTTGGAGTATTTTGCCGTAAGTGGAGTGGAGCCTCCGGCCATCATGGCGGGCAACGCCAGTGGTCAGACCACAATTAAAGCACCGGTTTGGTGACGACACATACTCGGAGTAAGCCGACACGCTGCCAACCTCAGGGTCTATAAAGAACGGGTGTGAGAACCGTCCGTAGTTCCAGTTTCCAGTTCAGTTCGTTTTTGGTGTCTTCCCATCGCTTCTGTCGGCTCATCCGTTATCTGCCGGCCTGGGATTGGAATCTCTCCAACCGATCTGCTAACCCGCCTTCTTCACTCTGCCTATCTTTGCCCACACGCGCTTGAACCGCCTTCTATCCCGCCGTTCTGTCATCATCAACGCTGAGTTCCCACCTTCTTACCTGCCTTTCTCCACTCACACATTGCTGACTCCACCCACGCATGGTCCTGTCACCACTTCGCCCACTCGCTCGCGACTCCCGCATTTCTTCAACCCAAGTCCCTCCTTCATGCCCTACAGTCGCGTCTCATTCTCTGGACTGACGCGAACTGCACGAGGTGCCACAAAGCAAGAATGGTGCAAGCCAGCTGTGGGGGCGGTATCGCCCCCCTCCAAAAAAAACAAATTGGTGGGCAGGATCAGGCAATCGTGCAAGGTAATGAGAGAGCATGTAGCCTCATCTCATCTTCCTTTTTCTCTTCATTAACTCCTCTTCATCGGTGTGTGTGTGGTGTGTGGTTTATGTGTGTGTGTATTGTGTGTGTGTGTGTGTGTGTGTGCTGTTTGTCTTGGCACCTGTCCCGTAATTAAGATTGCAGAAGACTATTATTGGGTTGAAGTCTGCTCTGTGGTCCTGCTTTTGTAAGTTTGGGCTTTTTTATTGTCGCAACCACTCGCTTCTTTCTATCGTGCATTACACAATAATAAAACTACTATTCACTGTGGCACATACCTTTCTTCGCCTGCTAGTAAAATAAATTATTATTAGAAATATTCCCTGTTCATTTTTGTCTGTTCTTTTATTTTGGATTGACCAGATGGTCCTCGTCTAACGTAGCTGGGAACTTTATTCTCCCCCCCAACAACCCGATTCCGTTCCTTTTAGCCGTGACATCCTTGGCAGAGTCGCCGCTGCATCGTCACGGTAGAAGTGAATCCGGGGTTTTCCAGATAAAGGTGTACCGAGGGCGTGTCCCCGGAATTAAGTCACATGATTAATTAGGTTAACCAGTTCACCACAGACAGAGGCAGACGTCACGCGGTTGAGGTTATCAGCGTTCACAGTCGGTTCGCTCCCGATGTCACGGAATAACTCGGTGGTGCGACGGCCTGCATTTTCCGAGGAGTTTTTTGAGGAACCCGAGATAGCTTTCCTGCCCCCCCCGGTGGTCTTTCTCACGACCGACGCCGGGCCGCAACAATAATAGCTGGAGCAACTGTTCAAGTAGAAGAAGAATCTTCTCCATTGAGAAGACTCTAATTTTATTCGGGCATGATTAAGCTTTTGTGTAATTTGTGGGATTCCAGAAAAATTTGATTGGAGTAATATCTAGGAGGCAGTTGACATGGTGATTGCAAGGTATTGGAGAGGTTGCGAGGAGGTTTTGGAGAGGATTAGAAGAATTGAGTTTTTTAGATATCATTAACGCTTAACTTGATTCCATTTGGCCCACTGGGAGATCTTGTCCAAAATCTGAATTTGAAGAGTGTGAGCTGTGAATGAAATGAGATGTGAACGAGTGAGGTAAGATGGGGCAGATGGGAAAGACCATGGAGGAATGTCAATGTAGAATCAATCTCATCGACGTTGCAATTTGGTTATTTGTGAACAAAGAAGGTCATTGATAAAAAGAACGGAAGAGTGCTGGGGGAAGAACGGACCACAAGAGGTACCCGCTGTTGAAGGGGTAGAGGGTGGGGGGGGGGTGATTGAACGCAATCAACAATTCGGGGATAGAGCGGTCTGAGAGAAAGCTCGATATGAGAGAGCAGAGTGAAGAGGAAAGCCAAAAGAGGGAAGCTTGGATATCAAACGCCCGATGTCAAGAACTCTGCTTGAAGACTTTTAGATATCAAGACAACAAAAAGGATTCCCATAGTCTCCGCAAAGAAGAGGCCCAGACATTCTAATCGGAAGATAAAATAAATCATCCTCAGATCTTGCCTTGCGAAAACCATGATTGTGATCAGATATATAGACTGTGAGATTCAAGATACTTGAGAAAATGGGAATTGAGAGGTATTACAATAGACTTTGGAAATAGTAAGAGGTAAGATAATAGAACGGTATATTGGAAATGGTTTGAACGATCACTTTTTTATAAATAGGCTGTACTAGAGGCTTTGTTCGCAGGGATGAAAGGAAAAGTTTGGGGATTTAACAACAAGTAGGCAATGGGTGAAGTTCTGAAGTGCATTCCTGCAAGACATGAGGAATGACAATCTTGCCCATGGGCTTTGCTTATGGACAAGAGAGGGAGGATTTTTTGAGTGCATGAAAAGAAGATTATACGGAGGGACATATGATTGAAGGAGAAAGCATAGAGGGGCATGGAATGTTAGAGTCATCCAGTGGTGGAGTTAGAGGAGAAAGAGAACCAAAAAGAGTTGCTTATCCAGTCGAAGAGATAGCGATAGTTCATGAATGGAAAAGTGAGGAAAGAAGTTGTTGGGGATCTCTATTTAGCTAAGAAACCAGAAAAGATATATTAAATGGAAGAAGATGAGAGGTTGTCACATTTCTATTTGAATAAGAGAATGCTTCGCCTCACGATAACATGTTTGCACATGAATTCTGGCAGATATGAAAAGCTGAAATGCGAGTCTGAGGAAGAAGAGTTTTTTCCATGCTGATATGTGGCATCCCTTGCGTGAATGAGGCTGCAGAGAGGAATTATTGAACAGGAATTGTAAGACAGATAGACTTCAAAGAGAAGGGGATATAAGCTCCATTCCTGCACAATAACTTCAGCTATACATTCAGCAGAGAAGAGTAATGCTTCTGAGGAGAGGCAGTGTCTTCTCCAGGAAAGTAGAAAAGAACGTTTCAATGACCAGTTTCCCAGTCAGATATTGAAATGCAATACTGGTGTTTCGTCAGAGCAGTCCGGAGGATAGAAGTGGTGGTAAGTAAAGTGATGTTCACAAGATTGTGGTCAGAAGAACCTGCTTCCTTGACCTTTATAGTTGCCTATCTTGTAATTGTTCAAGTTGATGATTGGCGTTTTCTCACGTGTTAAACCATCTCGATAAATTATGTCTGCGAACTGTTGCTGCCTGTTTTATTAGTAATGAAAGTGATTACGTAATCAGTCAATGAACTTGTGTAATGGTGTTCTCTAAACAATCTCAAAAGCTCAACATCGTAAAGACAACGAAATTATTGTTGACTTCCCGGGAAAAAACAAAACTCCCATTCAACACTTGGTTATTCATGATGCTGAAGTTGAAGATTGTCACTTCTTTCAATAATTTTAGGGATAAGTATTTCCAATGACATAAGTGGAGAGATAAACACCAATCATTGTGTGACGAATGCCTCAGCAATGGGTTGTTCTTTCTAAAGATTAAAAGTTTTGGGTGTCGGCCACTCTGTGGTTGATCAAGTTCTATCAGGCAGTGATAAGAAGAGTGTCTTGACACTGTTTCAGTGTTTAGTATGGCCAGCTTCGATGCAGGATGACCATCGCTGACCACAGGATACAGAAGACTTTATAAAATATATTGGGTGCAATTTACTTCCAGCGAGAGCCTGTACTCCATTTGAGTAGCAAAAAGAGCAAAGTTATCAATCCGGATGAGTTCCACCCAGCACATGGCATTTTTTGACTTCAACAACTCGAGTAAACGTTATTGTTTCCATCACAATTGAAAATGAAGTGAATCTGGGCTTTGATAAGTTTTATATCTAAGAGGAGGGTAGAGAGTCATTACCAGGTCAATAAGCAAGACGTACGAGTTGCAGAGATGTCCAACATTTTGTTGCAATGCATGGCGAGCTAACGCCCCTCTAACAGATAAGAACAAAAGAGTTAGGATGGGATGGTTATGAGTTGAGCTGTGTTCAAGAGATAGAGGTAATGCATGGTGTTATATGTTGTGTGCAGTCACCACACATGGACAAAATTGGTAGTAGTTTAAATAGTTATAGTATGCAATTACAGAATGTCTAGAAAAGCTTCATGTGGACAATGAAGATAAGAAATGCAATTTTTGGCATCAGAATAGACGAGAAGTTTTGTATTAACAGCTTGGATAGTGTGAGGACTGCCAAAATGGAATAAGAATAGTGAGGGAGAAGACAGAGTGAGCAGAGACATTACTCTGGAGGAATTCTGTTAAACTACAGCGTTTGGAGTGCAGCAGTAGCCTTGACAGAAAGACCAGTGATAACTGGTATGAATACCTTGAAAAATTTATTGTCCCAATATTCGATCGGAGGGAGAATAAGGGGCTCAGGTTGTTGTTGGATGAAACATTGGGAAAGATGCATGAGGAGTCAGAGGAGGAATGGAGGAGGGGGTGAGGGAGTTCAGATGTAGAAGGGGTTAATGACGAGTCCTGAACCACAATTTGCTGCAGAACCAGGATTTTATCGATCCTAAGTTCTAGAAAATGATGAGAGGTATTGTCCGTCAGGTGGATGGATATATGGAGAAAGCAATGAAAAACGTAGCAATGTATTAAATGTAATTTCGTTCACGAATTATTTACCAAGCCGTTCAGATCTGTTGAATCATAATTCTTTGGCAGCATTTCCTGAGAGGCAATGCACCATTTCCATTTATTCGGCCCAGCAGAACTGTAACATTACATTTCGACTGTTAGGCATATCTATGGCACAGTTTCAACAAACTGCCAACCAAAACTGTCGCACAAGGCTCAAAATGGCATTGCCTGGAAATTGTCAATTTGGGAAAGTTCTCAAGAACAATGGGAATTCTTTTTGTCACTCAGGCACTTACAAGAAGGCACCATAGCTTATCCTATAAAGAAAGTAAAACATTCCAGTTAGTATTTTATCATATTCATTTTTATTTCTCATTCTTACAGGGAGTAGAGCACATGGAGAGCAATATACATCTGACAAGTGGGAGAACATCAGCGAGTGAATGAACAAGATAAGAGCGAAGGAAGTAGGGGAGGAAAACTGAAACGAATGAAGTAAGACCAGTGACTTTGGAAAACTTAATGGGGGTAATACAGATATGCATAGATTGGGAATGAAAGAGATTGCGGTGAAGTGGTTTCCTTTTGAAAGCCCTGGAGAGACAGATTGGACAGTGCACAGCTGGAAGATGTTTCCACAGACAGGAGAAGGAGGAATGACAAAGAGTTGAAGTTTGCAAGAGCAAGCCTGATTTTGCAAGTTTTAACCAGGAGGGGTTTATGGAAAGAACGCTTGCATCCCTGTGCGAGCAATACTGGAAAGGAAGCAGTAAAAAAGACGAGAGGGACCACTGACAGATGCATCGCTAGTCTTCTGATAAAGATAAGGGGCCCATGCCCCTCATCTGCCTCAGATTCCCACTCCAAAAAGCCTTTAGCAAAGTGCACATGTAGAAAAAACCACCTAATAATGATCTTTCTTCTATTACATAATAATGCTAGCAGATTAAGGAGTTTTTTTAAATTTTCATGAAGTTGTACTTCAACCTTTTGTGAATTCAAAACAATGATAAAGTCAAAAAACAAAAGTATCTGTTTACAAACTAACTTGATTCTGTAAATGCAACAAACTTATATTTACCACTGTATATATTAAACATTTAAATATATGAACAACAATGTCCACGTTTAATGCCTCGAGTATGATGTGCCGGTGGCGTTATGTTTTCGGGTTGTCTGTCTGTCTGTATGTACATGCGAATTTTTCTCCGTTTTCCTTCAACTGCCTCTCTGATTGACATAAAATTTGCCACAGCATGCACTCATCGTGCAGAATGTTTGTTGATATATGACGTCATAATGTCCACGTGGGGGTGGGCAAGCCAATTTGGAAAAAGAGAAAAACTTTGGACCTCTATCTCCGAAACCGCAATATGGAAAAAAAATTAAGCCTGGACCCTGGCACTAATCTCCTGGGAAATAAAAGCACAATAATGATGTTATTGTGAGTCATATCCTGGTCAAAATTTACAAGTAGAACGCTGCAATTTTGATCAGTATGAAAATTTGTGAGGTTCATCTTGGAAAAATTTCAACACGAGAAAATATTATTAGGCACGTAATCCGTCATACTGGTTTTGCAGCATTTTGCTTTAAAAAAACAAAAAAAAAGGAAAACATATTCTTCTCCACGAACAGTTTTCCAGAATCAAAGTGAAACTGCACAAAATATTTGAACTATCCTGTTGTCATTTTTAACAGGGCACTCCAGCAAACCCGGGCTGTGTAACTAGTGAGCGTGAGGGCTGCCTGGGTTAATCCATATGAATATTTATGACAGAACTGTTCTAAAAGTCTCAATCAATCAGTCAATAATAATACATCAGTTTTAAGAATACAACTTGTTTATTCTTCCAGATTATTTATATTAAACTTCTTCCAAACGTTTTTAACTTGTGTATAATCTCCATCGAAATATTGATTTTGTTCAATTGCTAATAAGAAACTTTCCCTTGAAGGAAGTTGTGTTTCTTTAAACTCTCAATGAATCAGGAATAAGCACAATTAATGACGTTATCTGGTGAAGTCGTATCGGTCAAAATTTGAAAGTAGAACGCTGCATTTGATGCAGTATGACACATTTGTGAGGTTCCATCTTGGAAAATATTTCACTGAAATATTCATATATAAACTGCACAATGATTGCATTTAAAGGACATCAAAAATAAGATTGTTTCCGCTTTCAAGACCTGGACATCTCAATCATTGAAGCTGTTGATATGGTTAAACAGAGTATTGAACTGTCATTAAAAAAACACACATTAAGTGAAATGACACTTTAAGTTTATATGGGGGAGTAAAATTGAATATGGTAAGAGAAGGTGATGAATACTAATCCCCCTATATGAGGATAAACCTCACTTTATACATCATTTCAAGATTTTGTAAGATGTGATGTTCGATGACTCCAGCGCCAAGAATAAGTGCTTTGATAACACTGCAGTAGATAGTGGATTTGCTTTTACAAAAATAATCTTTCGATTATCACATCTTAAAATCAGATCCTTTAAAGCTTCTCTTATATCGATTTACAAAAGAGATTAAATTAGAAAGCGGTTAATATTCAAACAAAGATAATAATGTTTTCTATGGGTCTGTTCTTGCTCAATCAATCCTCCAACAATGGAAACCAGAAAGGTTGAACATTTATAAGAATCCGAGATGCTAATGTGAAACCATTAAAGTTTCCAAATGTCATTGAGAGATATTCCTAAATTTTGAGAAAATGAATAATCTATCTGTAATGTATTGGATTATAACAGATACAAACAAAGTCAATTTAAAAATTCAAATAATTATAAAAATGATGAACACACATTGAGCCTTCTACGTTTATAGTTTCGGGGAAAAATTCACATATGCTAATACAAATTTATCAATACTCCATCACTCAAAGTATTCAATAGAACAAACAAAATATCCTGGATGAGATGTCTCAAACTTCTTTCATATGACAAGAACGATTAATCTATATCATTCAAATACTGTAGTAATCATAAAATAACCATAATTAATATACCAAAGTGGAAGAAGATATATTAAAGATTACAACAATCTCAAAAACATCCATTGTGACCGTGCTGAATTTTGAAAGTTATCCTTGAAAAGATAGATACTGTTTTCTCCACATACAAATAAATATACACAATAAATATCAAAACATACTCCTTGTGTTTCTGTTATTATATCAAATCATCCTGTTGGTGATAAATAAAACTTAGAACTATAATACGAGGAGAAGATGCTTCAGAGGAATTTGTAAGAACGATTGGAAAAAGACTGTATAAAGCGAAGAAGGAAATAATGGTTAAACTATAAACCAATGTCTTAACAAAGGGAGAGAAAAAGGAATTTAGGAAGAAAGTATGTTATATTTGTGGGGAGAAGAATTGAGGAAAGAGGTCAAGTTCGGATCATTGTCATCCTACTGTTAATATAGAGGTCCAGCTATCCGGTGTATCTTAATGAAAAGCCCCAAACTTTGTCTTTGTTTTTCTTCACAACAACGCTCACATGACACACATTATTGATTAATGAACTTTCAAAGACTCTGGAATATTTCTGCCATTCCTAAAACGATCAAAATATATCTTGTTCACAAAAATAATTCAATACACCCCCATTCAGATTTCTTGACACATTCAGTTTAAATGGCAAGTCATTATCTAACTTGGCATCAGATATTAAAAACTTACCGAATTTTCATCACATTTTTTCAAATCAAGAGAGATTGATTCTCTTTACAAAAGGGAATATATCCGGTATGACTATATGGATTCATTTGAGAGTGTTTAAAGAAAACAACTTCTTCAAGGGAAAGTTTCTATAGCAAGTTGAACAAAATCATATTTCCGATGGAGATTATACACAGTTAAAAACGTTTGGAGAAGTTTTAAATATAAGAATCTTGGAGAATTAACAAGTTTGTATCTTAAAACTTATGTAATTATTATTGACTGATGTGATTGAGATTTTAGACAGTCTGTCATATAAAATTCTTAAGGTTTGACCCCGCTCACTATTACACACCCGGGTTTTGCTTGGATGCCTGGTTAAAATGACAAAACAGGATTTGGAATTAATCAGTGATATAGATATGCTTTTAATGATAGAGAAGGTAAAGAGGAGGAATAAATCAGTATGTCCAAGAGTATGCTAAAGTAAATACACAATATCTTCCCTGATTATAATAAGAACGAGGCCAACTCTTCCTGATGCATTATGATGCGAAGATTTGTATGGGTGGGCTATGTCTAATCGTTACCTTTAGAAAACTTAAATGGGTATAAGAAAACTTATTAAAAAGTTTACAAGACATTGTTTCTCCTTCAAAAATTAATTGGATGAAGAGTGAATTGGATATTATTTTGAGGTTGATTTAAAAAATCAGAAAGAACACTTCATCACAAATAAAAGCCTTACCTCTGCCCCTGAATAAGAAAGTCCAAGCAAGATGGTTAGAAATATTTCCAAGAAAATAATATTAATCAGTCATTTTAAATAGAAAAAGGTAATTCTTAACGAAAAACTACTTTGCTAATTAAAGAGCAGGTTGCGGTGCACCAAACATGTTCTGAAAAATTTTATCAGTCTGATTATATGTGCATTAAAATAGTTTGAGTAAACTATTGTGGTTTGCCTAACTATTGGGAAAATTGATGAAATTTAACTCGCGAAGTGGTTATTTCTCGAGCTGTTGAAAAAACAGCCGCGTGCCTATATGGATGGTGACGTCACGTTCGTCTCCAAAACAAAGCGGACCGCTCACCGCTCATATGAAGAAGTGTCCGTTTTCAAGCGGGCCGTTCTTTTCGCTCTTTTGAGCTTGCACTGTCTAATATTATCCCTTTTTTTATTTTGAATTGATGTAGACAAAGTTTATTTGGATATTTGTACATCAGCCTCGTACGTGTGTCATGTTTACGGAAAATGGTGGAAACGGGTAACGCTCCCCGATTTCCGAAGGAATCAAACATTCGCCGGCAGTGGATAAGATTTGTACAAAACAAAACGGGCGAAATTTTCCCCCAAAGGAACACGGGTAAAGCGGGACCCTTTGGTAGACTTGTCATTTGTGGTGACCATTTTTCACAGCCGAGGATTACGAAGGGATAAACACGTCTGACTCACCACTCTAATGATTGGTTGTTGGTTGACAAGTTCTCCAAATACTGCTCTGTCACAGAATCAATTGTTGAGTTAGTGAGAAAAACTTGAAATGTATTCTTAAAGAAGAACATGGAAAAAACTAAATAAACTTTCTGAAAAACACAAGCATGAAAAAATTTCTTCTCAAACTCAAACTTTTGTTGATTAATTTACTTTTTAAAGCATCAGCAAATTTGACTATTTCATGTTTCAATTGTAGAAAATTGATCAATTTTCCACTTTTTTTTCCTAAATATGGTAGAATAGTATTCCCATAATGAGGCTAAACATGTTTTGTATTTAATGCAACGAACAGTCCTCTTTGAAATGTTGGGGTTGTTTCTAACTGTTCAATTTCGCTGGGGTCAAGCTCAGCTGTCAGAAAAGACTTAACGCAAGGCTACGGTGTTATAATATAATTTTGGGTCCATTATTGATTTCATTCTATTTCTGACTCTGTGGAGTGACTAGAGGGTTAATTATTATATCAAGTCACAGACTGTGGGGGAAAAATTTATATTAATGTATTCTAAATTGTTAACAAATGGAGTTTTAGAAATGTAAGTTTTATGCTATAAGTTGAATGGCTGTCCCTTTCGGCAAGAGAACTTTGCCCTAAATGTTGAAAATGTCTTGGTCTGGAGCAGTGTGACCTGGGCTTGATACAGGAACCTTTGCCTCGAAATGTACGTAGTGGCTTCTGGCCTAAAGGACCATCTGCAGTCCCTGGGTTTGGGTAGCCCCAACCAACTCTCCCCATGAAAGTACAAATGCATTTGAAATGTAAAATTGTTTTCAGTGGCAAGCACGTGAGGAAGTATAGTATCTCAGTGGGCATTGTACTCCTTTGGAATGACCAAGTACCAGTTAGAATAAAATCTCATCTGATGTAAGTGGGAGTTGAATTGAATCGGGTTTGGTTTAAATTGTTAACTAAAATAAGAATAAATGAAATAGAACCAAATATATTGCAACAAATGGGGATTCTTAAGTTCATTGTACGAGGGTGAGAACGTGTATAGTGGATAAATTAGAAATAATTGTTTCCCAAAGAAAGGAACTTGTGTGGACATCGGTTATTCAGTGTTGGTGGTTTATGCGGATTTTATAACCAAATCGAACCAAACGTTAAACTCTGCCATGAAGTCAATAGGATTGCACAATCAACCAGGAAAGTTCCTTTAGACGATCACACGCGGTGGGCTGAAAAAAAAATCCACAACAGAGAATCAAACTTTACATTGTTTTATGCATCGAACAAGATAAAATCTACAAACCAATCTAGTGGTGGAGTCTGTCAGTGTGAACTGCCCGGGCAGTCCAGTCCTGCCACTTGTACACGAAATAGGCCGTTTTCCTGGCACTTGCAAGTGGCTGCAAATTTATATGGCTCAGGGCCAGAACTCCATAGTATAAAATTCCCATCATCTCCGGCTCGTCTCAGGCAATATCGGAAGTGAAAACACTCATTTCATCGCCGCTGAATCACTCTCTGATTCGCATCTCGCAATTGTTTCACACACCTATTTCCAATGTACACGAAGTTTTCGGAGAACATGACGTATAGCATCTTCGGTAAATTCGGTTCTGGTTTTTTTGATCACTGACAAAAGTTTTGACTTAAAAGTTAATTTTAGCATATTTTGAGTTTCAAATGTAAGAAAATAATTGCCCAACGATTATAATTATTAATGTGATTACAACCTTCGAATCACGCGAAGTCATCAGCGACCCAAAACCTGCTCTTTAAATTATAAAGAAAGTTATGTTTTGCATCAAAGGAACTTGAGACA
>CM068953.1:159892084-159915802 GCA_035128595.1 Eptatretus atami | reverse complement strand
AGAGAGAGATAGGTACGCGGGGCGCAATGCAGCTGCATGAACAGTCACGCAGAAAAAGAGCGCGGCTGTGAACTGCCGCATTGGTGTGTGGTATTATGGAAGAAAAAAAAAGAGTTGAGAAATTAGCAAGCCTCAGTTCGGGTGAACATGAGTTCCAGCAAAGGGTGGATAGATCCACCCTTGTTTAGCGGGCACAGGAACTACTAGTTAGAGGAGGATGGGTAGAGAGTTAGTTAGACCGGCTTCACATGGGGACATGGGTTGGTTGTACCTCATGGAGCCAGTGGCGAATGTGATTATTAGGAGGATTTAGTTCAGATTTAGAAAAAGAGGAAATTTTTTTTGGAGTTTTTGACATGGACACATGGACAAATGTGTTAGATGGAGACGTAGCTTAGCACCGTAATAAAATGGACGAACGTGCAATAGAGGAGTTTAAGGGATGGACGAGGAGCACGAGTTATCAGGGGAATTTTAAGTTACAAGAAGGATGGCAGTGTGGGTGTGTCGAATGGAAAGTGTGTGAGGAATGAGGTTTTAGGAACAGTGGGCCCAAGTGGGCGGTGGAGCGAATGTGTATGCATGGTGCGAATGACTGGTTGGGAGGGAAGGAGTGATTCCACCGAGTGACCCGGGTAATTAAATGTTACTAGTGGGTTATTCAAATTTACTAACAGAAGGTTCGTTTGTTGTTGGTTGTCAGAGAGGCACGAAACCCGTTTGGAGGGGTGCAAGAGTTAAATGGACCGGCTGGGGCGTGGCTGTGGAAAGTTGAGTTATTTGTTAGTGGGCACCAGGCACCGGATCTAGTCGGCCAAGTAGGCTAAGGGCCCAAGAGGGGCCGGGATATGTATGGGCACGGGCGACCCGTCGAAACGGGACCAGTAGCACCAGAATGCCAACGGGGGCAGTGTACTGGGCACGGGCGCCCTCGGAAAGGCCCGGGCATCAAAACACGCCACCGTGGGCATCGAAGGGGGCAATGCAAGAGGGCAACCCCCACAGGGTTGGAGCAGCTAGGCTCGGAGGCAGCCTGCGGGCCTGGGGGTGCATGGTTAGAGTTCGGCAGAGGGGGAGTTCCTGCCAGTTGAGCCACGCTGCCTCAGCCAGGAAATTGTGTGAGGGCAGTATAAAATTTGAAGGGCAAGGCCCAAACTTATAAGGACACAACACAGGCGACGGGAATCATGTTTTTTTAGAAACCGATAGTTTTAAGAGTGTGAGGCGTTTTTGGAAAAACCGGGTAGTTTTTCAGGTAATGAATGTTAGGGTAGTTAGGCATGATACCCCTTTCGCACCATCCATGGCTTCGCTCGTTGTAGGCCGCCGGACTCACCTTGGTAGATCGGAACTTGAGGAGGCCAATTCTGAGGCGTCGTGGGCCGAGACAGGAACAGTCTCTCCTATCCCCTCCCAGAGAGGGAAACGTAGGGTTGGGAGTAGGCTAGGTGGAAGTGATAGGCTAGCCGACAAAGACAATAAAAGGGCTAGGGAGACAATTACAAAAGGGAAAATAAAAATAAAGAGGGGCTAAATTTGTTGTGTTGTGTGGCGAAGAGTAGAGGAGTGGGTATGGAAAGACAGGCAAAGGCGATGAGTGGGGGGAGACAGTAGGCTAAGGTCGGCCCGCCTTCAAGAAGCGGCCGACCACCGCACTGCCCCTCCAGATCTGATGGAACCACATCCGAGGCCGGCCAAACTCACCTGCCGGCCTGTTGTGCTGGCAGCTGCCTGTTCTGCATGGGCTTACCTGCCCGCCCTAGTTGCCTGCCTTCTGCCATGACCCCAGGGCTGCCTGCCTAGCCCTTGGTTTGCATTTGCCCCCTGTGTCCATCCATCACCAATCGCGCAGCCAGACCTCCAGTTATTGTGAGGACTCGCCCCGCAGCAGCCTGTTGCATCCACGTCCATTTTTGTGTTTTGCAACCATCTCATCCATTACCCCTGCACCAAAGAACTTTGCTATGACTTTTGCCTTTCCCCTTTCACGATCACAAGTCCTGGGCCATGGTTCGTGTGATTTAATAGATAAGTTAGATTGTAAATAGTGGAACCCCAAACCCCCTGGGCATGTTTTTTAGCGCCGGCAATTTTAAGTTAATTGTCCGAATGATCTGTGAGAGTTTGTTTAGTTAGTTACGCAGCGCATTAGGTTATTTATTTTTGGGACACGTATAAAGATAACATCCACCTCAGGGATCGAAGGTAGAACGTACTAGGGGAAACTTAACAAGCATGCTGGTCACACGAAATTGAACGACCGGGACGAGTCTGTAAAAAAGGGGAGGGGTAGTGTTACAAAAATTTGGAATTCAATCGCACAAACATACAGGTTCCCTAGTCAGCTATGTCGATAAAGTGCATGTTCCCTAGATAGCTTTCACCTTCCATTGTTTAATGAATTTGAAATGCGATTAGATGTGCGCGGATCGATTTAATAGTTAGGGAAAGAAACAATGGAGACGTCCCTCCCCCTCTTCTTGCGAAGAGAAGAAAGAACCCTGCGGTGGACGTCAAACAACTCCCTCCCACCACGTGGTTGAGCGGGGGTGGAGAATCACGAGGGCAGGAGTCAGCGCTCGAGGCCTGAGGCTGCGGGGGAGGGGGGTGCATAGAGTAAGCGGCGACATCTTTTCTTCTGGTTCTAAGAAAGCAACCGCACAAATAGAGACTCGTGAAGTCCAGTAAAAAGGTACCCCGTGGAGGTCTCGTGGTAGGGTCATAGAGTTCTGTGTGCTGAGTCCGGTGGAGGCAGTAGAGCTTTTGCTTCGGCCAGGTTGTGGGGACGTCGGGAGGAAGCCAGAGCCAAGGGAGCTGCGTGAAAGTCCGGGCGTCGCGAAAAGGAAGACGCGAGCTGGCAGCGCGCAGACTTGTACCATGCTGTGTCGCGTCAAACTTGCGCGTTCGTGTGGAGAGAGCCGGAGAGAGCTTCGGCCTAGCACACGGAAGGCCCGAGCTCGACCGTGGCTACGCTAAGCTGCCGTGGGGAAGGTGAGCATCGCGGGTCGCCCAAGCAGTACGTGTGGAGAGAGCCGGTAGAGAGCTCGCCTCATGCACACGGAGCCCGGAGCTCAGACACGCTGGAGCTAGCTAGCTGCGTGGGAAGGTTTAGCATCGTGGGTCGCCCAACCAGACGACCAGACGGGTTGCACGGTAACCTGCAACGGTCTCCGTGTGGACTACGTGTAGGATCTGCCAGTCCCACCCATAAAGACCCAGAGTCCAGTATGACCCATTGCTTTGTGGGTCTTTTTCCTGCTTTTCTTTCGAATGAATGTTTTTGTGGCGCCGAGTCCCGTAAGTAAAAACTGTGTAAGTGAGACTGTACATTAAGTATTAATTGCTTATAGACGGTTTAGTTCTTTTTTGTCGTGCTTTTGTTGCTTTGTTTAATTGCATACGTGTTTTCATTATATACGTCCTTGTGTAAATGTAAACCAGCTCGTTTCGTCCATTCCCCCTCATGACTGAACATTTCGTGTGTTGGGAGTTAGCCGTTGGTTTGCCCGTAATAGGGGGACATTTTGCCGAACGGTTCTATGGCGTTTCGCCGCTCGGTAATCCGCGCACCAGACAGGCTCGCCTCGGCGGTTTGTTCCGTATGAGATCCGTCGAGGAATGGATACTCGTCCGGTAGTTTGAATCGACGTGCAGGTATTAGGTACATTGAAGATTTGGCAATCCGACCCTACCTCGACACGATGATCTGACGATTTGGTGAGTCGTATTTCGGTGGTCTCTGTACAGAGGACCCGTTATGCTCGGAGTTGTATCCGTCGCCGGCGATCTATATTCCGGGCGATCGGATCGGCGGCGACTCGAACTTGCGGCTGCCGTTCAGAGCGTCGGTTGCGGCCGACGCCCGCCCCCGTAAGAATATTTTGTAATTGAACATTTATTTAATTATTTCAAATGTTTCATACTGGTCTAAAATGGCTATGCTTCATTAAAAGAATTGTTGATTCAGACTTCTTAACTACCTACAGCAACACCAGTCCCATTAACTAATTTGTGATGGGTCATTTGGGACAGAAAACTCAACACCGCAGTGAACCAAGCTTACTAAAGCCTGAATATGCCGTTTCTCCTTCCTTTCTTCCTACTATTTACCAGATATATTAACGCCGAGATATTTAGTAATGATTATAAATGAAAATTTAATTTTTTTTTTAATATTCACCCAATAATTTATAAATATAACTGATAAAATGATTTATCTCTTCCTTGTTAAACATAAATTCTTCACATCATATCCTCATTCTCCTATATCTCTATAATCTTCCTCCATCATTTGACTGAATCTTTAACATTGAAGTTTTTTAGGAGTATATTCTATTGGTGCGAACTGTAGAAGTATCTTATTATTTTGTTGGCAAGTTTATAAAAGTGGTTTAAATATTTTCTCTTGTTTCTTTCAAATGCTCCCTTCGCCCTTAGTTTCCTTCTGTCTGCATTTCTTATTTATGTCTTCCTGTTGTTTTAACAACTTTGGAAGCCAACTTTGATGTTCCCTTAAATCTCTTGCTCTTTCTTTCGCATACCATTTAATTTTTTGGAAAAATATAATTTACTGATTGTTAAGGTCAAACAAGGGAAATTTTCACTTTATTCATCATTAAAGTGGTATGTATTCAAATAAATCCTTGTCTTTAAATATTTCATCAAAATTCTTTAATTAAACATTACATACGAAGTTTGCAATTTCTTCTTTCACTAATACTTGTAACTGTGCTTTCATATGTTTGCGTTGAGCTCTTCATCAACATCAAAACCGAAATGCTAAAATCTTAACTCCATTACCACTCAGACATTTAGTAATTTTACTCATTCCTATGATTAGTTATAATATCCCAAGACCACGAGATTTTTGTTTCTCTTTAACTCATTTCTTACAATATGAATATTTGTTGTAAAACCAGAAGAAGAACCTCCTCAATATTTGGCTTTCATTCTCAATCACATGTTCCCTCTACTGAAATGTAGTAATATCACCTTCTATCTACTTCCAATGGTCACATTGCTCTTGGTTTGTTGTTGATACAACATGAATTACATGGTGTTTTTTTTTTTTAACACAATATTTTCATTTTCCTATTCCAGAAACTTGATTTTATGAAAGTTTTTTTCGCAGAAGCAGATTTAACCCACAAGTTTGAATAATGAACAATATAATTTAATGCTATTCTTATACGAAAATATTAATATTCCACCCTCAGTATCTCATTTTGCTTACAACATGTTTTATTATTTTCCAGTCCATGTGCTTCCATATCATGCCCACAAAATTCTGTTTTTTACTACACAACGTAGAACAATTGTCTCTCCAAAAATTGTTTATATCTATTGAATTTAACTTCATAAAAAAAAGATTAGCATTGTTTCTTATTGAGCGACAAGGGAGTTGAAAGTACTGATTGAGCTAAGATAAATACAATTACAAGAAGAATGTCCTCCCTCGTGTGTATGTACTGTCCTTAACCGTTTGGTTTCTATCATTAACAAACAATCATCAAGATAAACGAGGTTCTTTTTTGATTTATCAAATATTGGGCTGAAGGTATATCAATCCATATTATCACAATAGAATTCAATTATAGGTTTTGATTTCTTTTTACAATTTCTGTGGATCACAAAAATAGTTGTATTATATCTTCATGTTATAATCAATGTTGGTTTCTTTTTGAAGTTTAAATAAATAATATCTTCTTTTGAGACCCGCCGATAAACCTTGTGAGAGTCGTTGATAACTCAGGTTGAAAACTTGACTTTGTGAAAATTATTAAATAAATCATATCGAAAAAGTTGGAGTAAGGAGCATCTTTAAAAGCAGGCAGGTTTTTTCCACATCCATTGAACCAACTAATGAGACATCGTAATGAATTTTGGAAGATTTTTATGTTGTTAAAATTTATCTTAATTTCCAAATGGGTGAACGAATCATTCATATGATTTACTGTTATTTGGAAAACAGGTTATAAATTTTTTTTGGCATATTTAGAAACTCTATATTTTTATCCTAATGTTCGGTTAATTTCAAGATAATCCATTATTTTATTTTTTTTTGTTATAATTAAAAATATCTTGTGTTTATATTCCCTGAAAATGACAATTGTGAATAATGACAAGTCCTGGAAGCGGCGATGGTTCACTGAGCATGTACATGGTTTTCGCCCTTTTTTATTTTTTGAGCTTTCGGGGGACGCGATGGCAAACTGGCGGGGTTCGGGGAAAAACGTAAATGATGAAAGTTGTAAGTACTCAGAAGAGCAACTACTTGCATACCCAACTTTCATTCGAAACAAGTTGAAAACCCTAGGCAGCTCGATGCCCATTTATTGAATTTTTTGACATTTTTAAGTTCGTGACATTGTGACCTTGACCTTGGGACGGAAATGAAAAATCGACTTTCCATGGGGTATGCAGTGCCATTCGGCTAACCAAAATACTGAAACTCCTGCCAGATTTGACAAAGCCCCTCCAGAGAAGTGCAACTTGAAATCGTTACCCCTAAAAACACATGTTTTAGCATGGCTCCCCATAATGGGTGCGCATGCGCCATTTCTCAGGAAAACACAACTAAGAATCATGATACAACCTCCCACCCAAATTTTATCAGGATCGGATCAAGAACCCACGGAGCTATGCTCGGGACAGACAGCACAGACAGACACACACCCATAACGAATAAGTGGTCACTTACTGACTCGGAACAATAAAGTCATCAATCTGTGAAACAATTAACCATAATTTGTTCAGTCTCTTCTCTTGTAGAAAAGATGTATTCTTACCCCGTACTTAACATTAAATTTCGCCTTGTTAATGTCTGTAAAGTAATTATTTTTATGTAATTTTGAAAACAGTTATGTTATTTTTTATATTTAAATTTTCATTTAATTAGAAGAATAAATCAACAAGACTATACTTGTTCAGGCTTCTCTGACTCTGTGTTTTATCCCACTCTATCACATTCAGACATTCTCAAATTTTTGTCTTTTGGAGAATTAGGGAAATCAAAGAGGCTCATAGATCAAAGTATACTATTTTGTATTTATGATTAAAACTAACTTCAAACAAATTCATCTTCGGTAATCAATCTTCGGGGCAAGTCATTGGTACTCACAATCATCTATAAAATTTTTCAAACTTATCATTTGAACACAAACTCTCGGTATCATAACTGTCCATTTCCAAAGGAGATACTAAATCATCACGCTCATAAAACTTCAAAATCTCAGTTGAATAATGACTCGTATTTAATTTGTAGAAAACATAGCATCTAACTAATAATAAAATATCTTTTTTCATTAACAGATTCAACGACTACATTCTTTGTATAAAAGTAATTTTAAAAATGGTCTGAAAACAACTACTGAACGAATGTCATTTCACCTGATATACTCAACATCCTTTATTTCATCCAAGATTTACATCTTTCGGGTGTTGAAAAAATACAAATTCTCATTGCGTATTGGCAGATGGTCTATCTTTCTTTCTGAAGCTTAAGTCATGAAAAGGTTCTTTTTGGATTATTTTTCTATTTCATTGCTTTTTTCTAGTTTTGAATTATTGCCAGAAGGAAGAGGAGAACTTTTGTTCGAGCTACTTTAATTGATGTTCTTCCAAGATATCCTTAAAGCCCTTCCAACGAAATGAAATTGAAAACTACATAATACTCCACCATAATTGTTTAAATCCAATAGTTGTTTATATTTTTATCTTTATTCAATTTTACATCCTCGACATATTTTTCTCAGTATCTTTTGCAATGAAGTAGATTTGATTGAAAAACTTGGTCTTTTTGTGTCTGATACATTGTTATTTATTAAGTGAAAAAAAGTTGGAGGATAAAATTGGTTTTAAGCACAGATTTTCACCTATAAGTTAACAGAATTTTAATCAAAATTTTATTTTAAGCAAAGTTTTGTTATATATAAATATGATGAAATACTACCTACTGCGTTGTTTGTAATCATGAATGTATGTTATAAAAAAATACTTTCAAACCAACAACACATAATCAATGTTTCAGACAAATTCTCCATTTGACGAGAAACAAAACCTTTGTGATAGTATGTAACATTGAATATTATGGGAAAGACTATGGCAAAATGTCGAAATAGGCCAAAACATAAGACTTACTCCACTCTTGAAACGGGCTTCAAAGTTTGATTAATAGAATCAAGTTTTAAAGCGAGCGGAGGTGTTTCCAGAAAACTTTTTGTACTGCTTCATTTGAAAAAAGAAAGTATTGAATGAATAAACCTATAAATAAGGGACATCATTCTTGATTTGTCAAAGTCGTGAATGTATAACTATACTATAATAATTTAAAACCAAAGTATAAGGTTAATGTATTATTGTTATATATGGAATACAGATAGTTTTATATTAGAAATTAAGACTGTGATGTATATGAGGATTATGATTGATAAATATTGATATATACGATACAAGTGATTATAAGTCAGGTGATGTGTTGTTTTCATCAAAGAATAAAAAGGTTATACTGTAAGTTTTAAAGATGAATTGGTGGGAAGGTAATGAGTGAATTTATGGATTGAGATCAACGTCTTAATGCTTTAGTATTGATAAAGATTAATATTGAAGGGTGTGAAAGAGGCTAAAGGGAAATAAAGAAAAATATAATCAAGGAACACATAAACTTTAAACATTATTACACTGTTTTAACCCATAAAGAAGGAAGGGTTAAAAATGAAATACAATCAGAAGGTTATAAAACATCAATTATATACAGAAGAGTAAAATAAGAAAGCATTAGGAGCTTCATAATGATAAAAGATATATTTAGAGAATGGAATCAATCGCTCACTCCCATGGTTATAAGTATAGAGTGTAAAGAATATATAGGGGTTGAGGAATTTAATGGGCTACACCATCTTTTACTGAATTTATAAAATGATAGAACCAAGCAATAACAACCAAAGATGGAGATGTAATCCAGCCTTGGTATTACAATGGGAATCATAATGATTGTGAGAATATCAAATAAGTCCTTATTGAAGAAATAACCGGGGTAAAAGTAGATAAAACAAATAAGCCGGATAAATTTAACGACAAATAAGTTGGAGGATGTTAAGAAAAAAAAATTAAATATCCTTGGAATGGACTGAATCTTTGATGGTATCATTAAACATGGAAATCCAATTTAGTACAATCCTCAATCTGAATATGTGGCTCAGTAGGCTGGTCAACAAGAGCCATGAAAGAGAAGTTTATCATTTCAATCTATGCTCAACAAAAGATACTTAAACAAGAATCAAGTTCCAAGTTATACTTTGTGAATATCTCGATGGAAATGAATGTTTAAAGAAAATTAAGTTATTCCTAAGTAGAACATGGACAAAATATTCGTTGTTCGCTTTTTTGAGTATAATGATATGAAAAGGACGGTGATTATGTTGGGGGGGGAAGACTACTTAAATCAATAAGTTCAATTTTTTTCAATTTGCTTGTATGGGAGGGGGAGGAATGAGTCTCCCATTTTGAGCTATTTGGGGCTTGGCTCAGATAGTTTTTTCCCCCCTTTTTCCCCATTCCATTTGAATGGGCGTCCCAGAAGCAACATTTTTACATCTACTGATGTGGCGTTGCAGGGATCTCATAGCTTAACGTCTGGTTTACTCCACTCCACTCTTCTTTTCTGCTTCTTCCTGAGGTAAATCTAATTTGGGTCCTCCGACCAAACATGAGCACATGCCAGGCAGGAGAGGAATAGAAAACTGAGCCGACACCACACTTGTAGAGCAACGAACAGCGCAGCTGCTAGGAATACAGCGATACCCTCAAAAGGAATCTCTGCTGGAAGCTCGACCATGATCATCTGGCATTTCCAAATATCTGGGATGAGATTGCTGGTTGCCATTGAAAAGGCGTTCAAATGAATATTTTTCTGAAAGATGCTGCACGGATGTTGTTTTTCACAACACAGAAGCAAATGGACCAATATCGGCGAAGAGCGTGGCTGGCAGCTTGGTGCCAATAACAACATCATTAGGGTTGATAATAGAAAAACCAACAACCACACACGTGTACAGTGAACCAATGCGCAAGATATGGGTGGCACGTTCTTTTTGACCCATCCTGGATTTAATTATATCGGCAATCCTCTTTTTCCCTGCCATTTCTCCCCACTGATGCATATACCTATATTCTTTTCAACTCCAATCCTTCCACCAATTATTTATATCCAATCGTTCCCACTCAAATTCCTCGACACAGAATAGGGGTGGGCCACGCGCACAGATAACAGAAATCGGGCGAGCACTGACAACATGCTTAATAGCGATCTGCGTGCACTGTACGGAACATCTCGAAATGGCAGGTGGACCTGTGCTTTAGCTCGTGACACTTTATCACGCAACAGAGTAAGGGCCACAATGGCACACATCTTGTTCTGGTCTGACATGGGTTTATGCGCACACATCTTACCATCTGTGCATGGGTTTATACCCTAAACACTTTGACCATCAGTCCTCACTGTCAGCCAACAGGTGTAACCCACGATTGGGTGGCATCCCCTCGCCTCTCCCGCCCGGGCGAAGCCGTGATAAAGGCAGAGGCATGGCTTGCGCAGTTCGGATTGCTCGAGCCGCGGTGGCGCATCGCATCGCAGACATTTTAATCGAGCGCAATTGGGGTCCCGGGCGGGCATACATAGGCCGAACACGACCCTCGGCGGTTGCCAGGGGCAATGATCCCGGGAGATTAGTGCAAGGAAATTCATGTCACTGGAGATTCGGTGGCGGTATCATGGGGCTTCGGGTGAGCGATTCCACAGCTTGGAGTTATTTGCCGTGAAAGTGGAGTGGAGCCCCTTCGGCCATCATGGCTGGGCCAACGCCAGTGGTCCAGACCCAATTAAAGCAGCCGGTTTGGCGTGACGACACATCACTACGGAGTAATGCCGACACGCCTGACCACCTCAGGGTCTATAAAGACGGGTGTGAGAACGTCCGTAGTTCCAGTTCCAGTTCAGTTCCGTTTTTGGTGTCTTTCCCCATCGCTTCTGTCGGCTCATCCCGTTACTCTGCCCGGCCTGGGATTGGAATCTCTCCACCCGATCTGCTAACGACCGCCTTCTTCAACTCTGCCTATCTTCGCCCACACGCGCTTGAACCCGCCTTCTATCCCGCCGTTCTGTCATCATCAACCTCGATTCCACCTTCTTAACCTGCCTTTCTCCACTCACACATGCTGACTCCACCCACGCACCTGGTCCCTGTCTACCACTCGACCCACTCGCTCCCCGACCCGCATTTCTCAACCCAAGTCCTCCCTTCATGCCCTACAGTCGCGTCTCATTCTCTGGACTGACGCGAACTGCACGAGGTGCCACAAACAAGAATGGTGCAACAGCTGTGGGGGCGGTATCGCCCCCCCCTCCAAAAAAAACAATTGGTGGGCAGCGATCAAGGCAATCGTGCAAGGTAATTGAGAGAGCATTAGCTCACTCATCTTCCTTTTTCCTCTCATTAACTCCTCTTCATCGGTGTGTGTGTGGTGTGTGTGTGTTGGTATGTGATGTGTGTTATTGTTGGTGTGTTGTGTGTGTGTGTTTGTCTTGGCACCTGTCCCGTAAGTTAAGATTGCAGAAAGACTATTATTCGGGTTGAAGTCCTGCTCTGTGTTCCTGCTTTTGTAAGTTTGCTTTTTTATTGTCGCACCCTACGCTTCTTTCTAATCGCTGCATTACACAATAATAAAACTACTAATTCACTGTGCACATACCTTTCTTCGCCTGCTAGTAAATAAATTATTATTAGAAATATTCCCTGTTCATTTTTGTCTGTTCTTTTAATTTTGGATTCCAGCATGTCCATGTCCTAAACGTAGCTGGGAACTTTATTCTCCCTCCCCCCAACCCAACCCGAAATTTCCGTTCCTTTTAGCGGTACATCCTTGGCAGGTCGCCGCTGCACCGATCACGGTAAAGTGATCGGTTCAGATAAAGGTGTACCGAGGGCGTGTCCCCGGTAATTAAGTCACATGATTAATTAGGTTAACCCAGTTTCACCACAGACAGGAGGTCCAGACGTCACGGCGGTTGAGGTTATCAGCGTTCACAGTCCGGTCGCTCCCGCCATGTCACGGAATAATCGGTGTGCGACGGCCTGCCATTTCCGAGGAGTTTTTTGAGGAACCCGAGATAGCTTTCCTGCCCCCCCCGGTGGTTTCTCACGACCGACCCCCGGGCCGCAACAATATAGCTGGAGCAACTGGTTCAAGTGAGAAGAAGAATCATTCTCCATTGAGAAGACTCCTAATTTATTCGAGGCATGACTTAGCTATTTGTGTAATTTGTGGGATTCCAGAAAAATTTGATTGGAGTAATATCTAGGAGGAGTGGCATTATTAAAGGATATTGGAGAGGTTGCGAGGAGGTTTTGGAGAGAGATTAGAAGAATTGAGTTTTAGATTCATTAACGCTTAACTTGAGTTCCATTTGGCCCACTGGGAGATCTTGTCCAAAATCTGAATTTTGAAGAGGTGAGCTGTGAAGAAAGTGAGAATGTCGAACGAGTGAGGTAAGATGGGGCAGATGGGAAAGACCATGGAGGAATGTCAAATGTAGAATCAATCCTCATCGAGTTGCAAATTTGGTTATTTGTGAACAAAGAAGGTCATTGAATAAAAAGAACGGAAGAGTGCTGGGGGACAGAACGGACCAAAGAGGGTCACCCGCTGTTGAATGGGGTAGAGGGTGGGGGGGGGGTTGTTGAACGCAAATCAACAATTACGGGGATAGAGCGGTCTGAGAGAAAGCTCGATATGAGAGGCAGAGTGAAGGAGAAAGCCAAAAAGAGGGAAGCTTGGATATCAAACCCCAGATGTCAAGACTCTGCTTGAGAGACTTTTAGATATCAAGACAACAACAAAGGAATTCCCCATAGTCTCCGCAAAGAAGAGGCCCAGACATTCGTAATCGGAGCAGATAAGAAATAAATTCATCCTGCAGATCTTGCCTTGCGAAAACCATGATTGGTGATCAGATATAAGACTGTGAGATTAAGATACTTGAGAAAATGGGAATTGAGAAGGAATATTACAATAGACTTTGGAAATAGTAAGAGGTAAGTATAATGAGAACGTGTACTATTGGAAATGGTTTGAAACGATCACCCTTTTTTAAAATAGACTGTACTAAGGCTTTTTCGCAGGGAGAAAGGAAAAGTTTGGGGATTTAAACAAACAAGTAGGCAATGGGTTGAAGTTCTGAAGTGCATTCCTGCAAGACATGAGGCATGACAATCTTGCCCTGGGCTTTGCTTAGGACAAGAGAGGAGGATTTTTTGAGTGCGATGAAAAGAAGATTATACGGAGGGACATTGATTGAAGGAGAGCATCAGAGGGAGATGGAATGTTAGAGCATCCAGTGGTGGAGTTAGAGGAGAAAAGAGAACCAAAAAGAGTTGCTTATCCAGTCGAAGAGATAGCGATAGTAATCATCGAATGGAAAAGTGAAGGAAAGAAGTTGTTGGGGATAACCTATTTAGCTAAGAAACCAGAAAAGATATTATTAAATGGAAGAAGATGAGAGGTTGTCACATTTCTATTTGAATAAGAGGAATGCTTCGCCTCACGATAACATGTTTGCAATGATTCTGGCAGATATGAAAGCTGAAAATGCGAGTCTGAGGAAGAAGAGTTTTTCCATGTCTGATATGTGGCATCCCTTGCGTGAATGGGCTGCAGAGCAGGAATTATTGAACCAGGAATTGGTAAAGACAAGATAGACTCAAAGAGAAGGGGATATAAGCTCCATCTGCACAATTAACTTCAGCTATACATTCAGCAGAGATAGAGTAATTGCCTGAGAGAAGGCAGTTAGTCTTCCCATGGAAAGTCAGAAAAATACGGTTTCAATGACCAGTCCCCGCAGTCAGCATTATTGAAATGCCAATACTGGTGTTTCGTCAGAGCAGTCCGGAGGATAGAAGTGGTGGTAAGTAAAGTATGTTCACAAGATTGTGGTCAGAAGAACCTGCTTCCCTTGAACCTTTATCAGTCTTGCCTATCTTGTAATTGTTCAGTTGATGATTGGCGTTTTCTCTCACGTGTTAAAACCAATCTCGATAAATTTATGTCTGCGAACTGTTGCTGCCTGTTTATTAAGTAATGAAAGTGATTACGTAATCAGTAATGAAACTTGTGTAATGGTGTTCTCCTAAACAATCTCAAAACTCAACATCGTAAAGACAAACGAAATTATTGTTGACGTTCCCGGAAAAAAAAAAACTCCCATTCAAGCACTTGGGTTATTCATGATGCTGAAGTTGAAGATTGTCACTTCTTGTCAATTTTTAGGGTAAGTATTTCCAATGACATAAGTGAGAGATAAACACCAATCATTGTGTGACGAATGCCTAGCAATGGGTTGTTCTTTCTTAAAAGATTAAAAGTTTTGGTGTCGGCGCAACCTGTGTGATTCAAGTTCTATCAGGCAAGTGATAAGAAGAGTGTCTTGACACTGTCTTTCAGTGTTTAGTATGGCCAGCTTCGATGCAGGATGACCAATCCTGACTCAACAGGATACGAAGACTTTATAAAATTATTGGTGCAATTTACCTTCCAGCGAGAGCCTGTACTCCATTTGAGTAGCAAAAAGAGCAAAAGTTATCAATCCGAAGATGAGTTCCACCCAGCACATGGCATTTTTGACTTCAACAACTCGAGTAAACGTTATTGTTTCCCATCACAATTGAAAATAAGTGAATCTGGGCTTTGATAAGTTTTATAATCTAAGAGGATGGGTAGAGAGTCATTACCAGGTCAATAAGCAAGGACGTACCGAGTTGCAAAGAGATGTCCAACATTTGTTGCAGATGCAGGCGAAGCTAACGCCCCCTCTAACAGATAAGAACAAAAGAGTTAGATGGATGGTTATGAGTTGACTGTGTTCAAGGAGATAGAAGGTAATGCATGGTGTTATCATGTTTGTGTGCAGGTCCACCACACATAGGACAAACATTAGGTAGTAGTTTAAATAAAGTATAGTATGCAATTCAGATGTCTAGAAAAAGCTTCATGTGGACAATGCAAGATAAGAAATGCAATTTTGGCATCAGAATAGACGAAAGTTTTGTATTACACCAGCTTGGATAGTGTGAGGACTGCAAAATGGAATAAGATAGTGAGGGAGAGACAGAGTGAGCAAGAGACCATTACTCGGGGGATTCTGTTAAACTACAGCGTTTGGAGTGCAGCAGTAGCCTTGACAGAAAGACCAGTGATAACTGTATGAATACCTTGAAAAATTATTGTCCCAATATTCGATCGGAGGGAAGAAATAAGGGGCTCAGGTGTTGTGGATGAAACAATTGGAAAGATGCATGAGGAGTCAAGAGAGAGAATGGAGGAGGGGTGAGGGAGTTCAGAATGTAGAAGGGGTTAAATGACGAGTCCTGAACCCACAATTTGCTGCAGACCAGGATTTTATCGATCCTAAGTTCTAGAAAATGATGAGTAAGGTATTGTCCGTCAGGTGGATGGATATTGGAGAAAAGCATGAAAAACGTAGCAATGTATAAATGTTAATTTCGTTCACGAATATATTTACCAAAGCCGTTCAAGATCTTGTGAATCATAATTCTTTGGCAGCTTTCCTGAAGGCAATGCACCATTCCATTTGATTCGGCCCCAGCCAGAACTGTAACATTACATTTCGCTGTTAGGCATCATCTATGGCCACAGTTTCAACAAACTGCCAACCAAAACTGTCGCACAAGGCTTCAAAATGGCATTTGCCCTGGAAATTGTCATTTGGGAAAGTTCTCAAGAACAATGGGAATTCCTTTTGTCACTCAGGCACTTGACAAGAAGGCACCATACTTATCTATAAAGAAAGTAAAACATTCCAGTTAGATAATTTTTATCCATATTCATTTTCTATTTCCTCATCTTACAGGAGTAGGCACATGAAGAGCAATATACATCTGACAAGTGGGAGAAACATCAAGCGAGTGAATGAACAAGATAAGAGGAAGGGAAGTAGGGGAGGAAACACTGAAACGATGAAGTAAGACCCGCTGAGTTCTGGAAAACATTAATGGGGCGGTAATACAGTCATGCATAGAATTGGGAATGAAAGAGATTGCGGTGAAGCTGGTTTCTCTTGAAAGCCCTGGAGAGAAGATTGAACAGTGCACAGCTGGGAAGATGTTTCCACAGACAGGAGAAGCGAGGAATAAAAGAGTTGAAGTTTGCAAGACAAGCCATGATTTGCAGTTTTTAACCAGGAAGGGGGTTTACCTGGAAAGAACGCATTGCCATCCCTGTGCGAGCAATACTGGAAAGGAAGCAGTAAAAAAGACGAGAGGGACCACTGAAGATTGCATCGCTAGCTCCTGAAAAGATAAGGGGCCCATGCCCCTCAATTGCCTCAGATTCCCACTCCCAATAAAACCTTTACAAAGTTGCACATGTAGAAAAAACCACCTAATAATGATCTTTCTTCTAATTACATAATGAATGCTATGCAGATTAGGAGTTTTTTTTAAATTTTTCATGAGATGTACTTCCAACCTTTGTGAATTCAAAAACAAATGAATAAGTCAAAAAAAACAAAAAGTATCTGTTTACAAACATACACTTGATTCTGTAAATGCACAAAACTTATATTTTACTCACTGGTATACTATTAAACATTTCAAATATATGGAACAACAATGTCCAAACGCTTTAATGCCTCGAGTGATGATGTGCCGGTGCGTTATGTTTTCGGGTTGTCTGTTCTGTCTGTATGTACATGCGAAATTTTTCTCCGTTTTCCTTCAACTGCCTCTTCTGATTGACATAAAATTTGCCCACAGCATGCACTCATCGTGCAGAATGTTTGTGATAATATGACGTCATATGTCCACGTGGGGGTGGCAGCCAATTTGGAAAAAAAGAGAAAAACTTTTGGACCTCTATCTCCGAAACCGCAATATTGGAAAAAAAATTAAGCCTGGACCCTGGCACTAATCTCCTGAGGAAATAAAAGCACAATAATGATGTTATTGGTGAAGTCATATCCTGGTCAAAATTTGACAAGTAGAACGCTGCAAATTTTGATCAGTAATGAAAATTTGTGAGGTTCAATCTTGGAAAAATTTCACACGAGAAAATATTATTAGGCAGTAATCCGTCATATGGTTTTGGCGCCATTTTGCTTTAAAAAAACAAAAAAAAAGGAAAAATATTCTTCTCCACGAACAGTTTTTCCAGAATCAAAAGTGAAACTGCACAAAAATATTGACTATCCTTTTGTCATTTTTAACAGGGCAACGTCCAGCAAACCCGGGCTAGTGTAATAGTGAGCGGGGTCCTAATCCATATGAATATTTATGACAGAACCTGTTCTAAAAGTCTCATCACATCAGTCAAATAATAATACATCAGTTTTAAGAATACAACTTGTTTATTCTCCAGATTATTTATATTAAACTTCCCAAACGTTTTTAACTTGTGTATAATCTCCATCGGAAATATTGATTTTGTTCAACTTGCTAATAAGAAACTTTCCCTTGAAGGAAGTTGTGTTTCTTTAAACCTCTCGATGAATCCAGGAATAAGCAACAATAATGACGTTATTTGGTGAAGTCGTATCTGGTCAAAATTGAAAAAGTAGAACGCTGCATTTGATGCAGTATGACAATTTGTGAGGTTCCATCTTGGAAAATATTTCAACTGAAAATATTATATATAAACTGCAGCCAATGATGCATTTAAAGGACATCAAAATAAGATTGTTTCCGCTTTCAAGACCCTGGACCATCTCAATCATTGAAGCTGTTGATATGGTTAACAGAGTATTGAACTGTCATTAAAAAAACACACATTAAGTGAAATGAAACTTTAAAGTTTTATATGGGGAGTAAAATTGAATATGGTAAGAGAAGGTGATGAACTACTACTCCCTATATGAGGATAAACCCTCACTTTATCACATCATTTCAAGATTTTGTAAGATGTGATGTTCGATGAACTCCAGCGCCAAGAATAAGTGTTGATAACACTGCAGTAGATAGTGGATTTGCTCTTTACAAAAATAATCTTTCGATATACACATCTTAAAATCAGATCCTCTTAAAGCTTCTTCTTATATCGGATTTACCATAAGAGTAAACTTAGAAAGCGGTTAATATTCAAACAAAGATAATAAATGTTTTCTATGGTCTGTTCTTGCTCACTCACATCCTCCAACAATGGGAACCAGAAAGGTTGAACATTTATAAGAATCCGATGATCGCTATGTGAAAACCGATTTAAAGTTTCCAAATGTCATTGAGAGATATTCCAAATTTTTGAGAAAATGAATAATCTATCTGTTAATGTATATGGATTATAACAGATACAAACAAGTTCAATTTAAATTTCAAAAAAATATAAAAATGATGAAACACAACATTGAGCCTTCTACGTTATAGTTCGGGGAAAATTCACATTATGCTAATACAAAATTTATCAATACTCATCACTCACAAGTATTCAATAGAACAAACAAAAATATCCCTGGATTGAGAATGTTCAAACTTCTTTCATATGAAAGAACGATTAAATCTATATCATTCAAATACTGTAGTAATCATAATAATCAACCATAATTAATATACCAAAGAGGAGAAGATATCATTAAAGATTACAACAATTCTCAAAAACATCCATTTGTGACACTGCTGAATTTTGAAAGTTATCCTTGAAAAGAATAGATACTGTTTTCTCCAAATACAAATAAATCTACACAATAAATATCAAAACATACTCCTTGTGGTTTCCTGTTATTATATCAAATCATCCTGTTGGTGAATAAATAAACTTAGAACTATAATACGAGGAGAAGATGCTTCAAGGAATTTGTAAGAACGATTGGAAAAAGACTGTATAACAGCGAAGAAGAAATAATGGTTAAACCTATAAAACCAATGTCATTAACAAAGGGAGAGAAAAAGGAATTTAGGAAGAACAGTATGTTATATTTGTGAGGGAGAAGAATTGAGGAAAGAGGTCCAAATTCGGATCATTGTCATCCTATCTGTTAATATAGAGGTCCAGCTATTCCCGGTGTAATCTTAATGAAAAGCCCCAAACTTTGTCTTTGTTCTTTCTCACAACAACGCTCACATGACACCAATATTGATTAATGAACTTTCAAAAGACATCTGGAGATATTTCTGCCATTCCAAACACAGATCAAAAATATATCTTGTTCACAAAAATAATTCAATACATCCCCCATCAGATTTCTTGACACATTCAAGTTTAAATGGCAAGTCCATTATCTAACTTGGATCAGATATTAAAAAACTTACGAATCTCATCACATTTTTTACAAATCAAGAAGAGATTGATCTCTTATCCACAAAAGGGAATATATCCGGTATGACTATATGGATCATTTGAGAGTGTTTAAAGAAAACAACAACTTCCTTCAAGGGAAAGTTTCTATAGCAAGTTGAACAAAACTCATATTTCCTGATGGAGATTATACACAGTTAAAAACGTTGGGAGAAGTTTTTAAATATAAAGAATCTTGGAGAATATAACAAGTTTGTAATCTTAAAACTTATGTATTATTATTGACTGATGTGATTGAGACTTTTAGAACAGTCTGTCCATAATAAAATTCTTAAGGTATTGACCCCGCTCACTATTACACACCCGGTTTTGCTTGGAATGCCTGGTTAAAAATGACAAAAACAGGATTTGGAATTAAATCAGTGATATAGATAAGCTTTTAATGATAGAGAAGGTTAAAGAGGAGGAAATAACTCAAGTATGTCCAAGAGTATGCTAAAGTAAATACAAATATCTTCCCTGATTATAATAAGAACGAGGCCAACTCTTACCTGATGCATTATGATGCGCGAACGATTTGTATGGGTGGGCTATGTCTCAATCTTTACCTTTAGAAAAACTTAAAATGGGTATAAGAAAACTTATTAAAAAGTTTTAACAAGACATTGTTTCTCCTCTCAAAAATAATTGGATGAAGATGAAGTTGATATTATTTTGAGGTTGATTTAAAAAATCCAGAAGAGAACCTTCATCACAAACATAAAAGCCTTACCTACTGCCCCTGATAAAGAATCCAAGCAAAGAATGGTAGAAATATTTCCAGAAAATAATAGTTAATCAGTCATTTTATAGAAAAAGGTAATTCTTAACAGAAAAACTACTTTGCTACATTAAAGAGCAGGTTGCGGGTGCACCAAACATGTTCTGAAAAATTTTATCAGTCTGATTATATGTGCATTAAAATAGTTTGAGTAAACTATTGTGGTTATGCCTAACTATTGGGAAAATTGATGAAATTTTAACTCGAATGGTTTTTCTCGAGGCTGTTTAAAAAACAGCCGCGTGCCAATATATGGATGGTGACGTCACGTTCGTTCGCAAAACAAAACGGACCGCTCAACACGCTCATATGAAAGAAGTGTCCAGTTTTCAAGCGGGCCGTTCTTTTCGCTCTTTTGAGCTTGCAACTGTCTTATTATCCCTTTTTTTATTTTGAATTGAATGTAGAACAAAGTTTATTTGGATATTTGTACATCAGCCTCGTACCGTGTGTCATGTTTACGAAAATGGCTGGAAAACGGGTAACGCTCCCCCCGATCCCGAAGAATCAAACATTCGCCGGCAGTGGATAAGATTTGTACAAAACAAAACGGGCGAAATTTTCCCCCAAAGGAAACGGGTAAAGAGGGGACCCTTTGGTAGACTTGTCATTGTGGTGACCATTTCACAGCCGAGGATTACGAAGGGATAAACACGTCTGATCACCACTCTAATGAATATGAGTTTGTTGTTGACAAGTTCTCCAAATACTGCTCTGCACAGAATCAAATTGTTAGTTTAGTGAGAAAAACTTGAAAATGTATTCTGTAAAGAAAGAACATGGAAAAACACGTAAATAAACTTTCTGAAAAACACAAGCATGAAAAAATTTCTGTCAATCAAACTTATTGTTGATTAAATTTACTTTTTACAAGCATCAGCAAATTTGAGTTATTTCATGTTTCAATTGTAAGAAAATTGATCAATTTTCCACTTTTTTTTCCTAATATGGTAGAATAGGTATTCCCATAATGAGGCTAAACATGTTTTGGTATTTATATGCCACACGAAACAGTCCTCTTTGAAATGTTGGGGTTGTTCTATACTGTTCACGATTTCGCTGGGGTCAAGCTCAGGCTGTCAGAAAGACTTAACGCCAAGGCTACGGTGTTATAATATATTTTGGGTCCATTATTGATTCATTCTAATTTTCTGACTCTGTGGAGTGACTAGAGGGTTAATTATTATATCAATCACAGACTGTGGGGGAAAAAATTTATATTAATGTATTCTAAATTGTAACAATGGAGTTAGAAATGTAAGTTTTATGCTATAAGTTGAATGGCTGTCCTTTCTGGCAAGAAGAACTTTGCCCTAAATGTTGATGAAATGTCTTGGTCTGGAGCCGTGTGACCTGGGCTGATAACAGCGAACCTTTGCCTCGAAATGTACGTAGTGGCTTTCGCCTAAAGGATCCATCTGCAGTCCCTGGGTTGGTAGCCCCAACCAACTCTCCCCATGAAAGTACAAATGCATTGAAATGTAAAATTGTTTTCAGTGCAAGCACGTGAGGAAGTATAGTATCTCAGTGTGGCTTGTACTCCTTTGGAAACTGACCAAGTACCAAGTTAGAATAAAATCTCATCTGATGTAATGTGGGAAGTGAATTGAATCGGGTTTGTTTAAATTGTTAACTAAAAGTAGAATAAATGAAATAGAACCAAATAATTATTGCAACAATGGGGATTCTTAAGTTCATTGTACGAGGGTGAGAACAGTGTATAGTGGATAAATTAGAAATTAAATTGTTTCCCAAAAGAAAAGGAACTTTGTGTGGGACATCGTTATGTCAGTGTTGGTGGTTTTATGCAGGATTTTAATACCAAATCGGAACCAAACGTTAAACTCTGCCTGAGTCAAATAGGATTGCACAATCAACCAGGAAAGAATTCCTTTAGACGATCACACGCGGTGGGCGTGAAAAAAATCCACAACAGACGAATCAAACTTTACATTGTTTTATGCATCGAACAAGATCAAAATCTACAAACCAATCTAGCTTGGTGGAGTCTGTCAGTGTGGAACTGCCCGGGCAGTCCAGTCCTGCCACTTGTACACGAAATAGGCCGTTTTCCCTGGCACTTGCAAGGTGGCTGCAAATTTATATGGCTCAGGGCCAAGAAACTCCATAGTATAAAATCCCATCATTCCTCCGGCTCGTCCCTCAGGCAAATCGGAAAGGAAAACACTCAATTTCATCGCCGCTGAAATACTCTCTGAATTCGCATCTCGCAATTGTTCACACACCTGTTTTCCGAATGTACACAGAAGTTTTCCGAGAACATGAGTTGTCATATGCATCTTTCGGTAAATTCCGGTCTGGTTTTTTTTCGATCACTGACAAAAGTTTTGACTTAAAAGTTAATTTAGCATATTTTGAGTTCAAATGTAAGAAAATAATTGCCCAACGTTATAATTATTAATGTGAATTACACCTTGCGAATCAACGCGAAGTCATCAGCGACCCAACAAACCTGCCTTCTTTAAATTATAAAGAAAGTTATGTTTTGCATCAAAGGAACTTGAGACAAATATTTATTCTGCTGGGTTTGAGAGTTAGGAAAATTCATAGGATTTTGAAATTTAAACTCATAGGGGGGGGGGGGGGGGGGGGGGTGGTTAAAGAAGTATATTGATTTTTCCAATCAAAAAGGAGACAGTAAGCAAAACTGATTTTTGAGAAGGGACTTCTATAAATTAATGAATAATGCTGGTATTTGAAAGACGATGGAAAAGAGGTAGGAATAGGCAAAACACAGACTTGCTACATCTTGGAAACAGAGGCTTCAGTTAAGTTAATAGACCAAGTTTTAGCGAGCAGAGGTGTTTTCAGAAAAACTTTTGTCTTATTTCATTTGAAAAAGAGGTATTGAAATGGGATAAACCTATCGATATAGAACTTCCAATTCTTGACTTGTCAAAGTCGTTATTGGATAACTATTACTTGCCAAATAATTTAAAACCAAAGTATAAGGATAATGTATCATTTGTTATATGATGGATACAGATAGTTTTATATTGAATGATGACAAGTGATCGGTATATGAGGATATGATTGATAATGATTGACATCTATATGATGCAAGTAAGTATAAGTCAGGTGATGTGTTGTTTTCAATCAAAGAATAAAAAGGTGATTGGTAAGTTTAAAGATGAATTGGTGGGAAGGTGATGATGAATTATTCGGATGAGATCAAGTCTTCTGCCTTGTAAGTATAATGATAATGAATAGATATTGAAGGTGTGAATAGAAACTGAAGAGGATAAGGAAAAGTATAACCAAGGAAACAATAAACTTTAAACATTACTACACTGTATTAACCTTAAGGCCCTGTCACACCTTGACGATTTAGCCAGCGTATGTGACAAATGCAAAAATGGCTAAAAACGCTGGCACACGTCGAATACGTTATGGGTAGTTGTTTATAAGTTTAGTGCCCGCGAGCACGCTGGCATACGTCATAGTACGCTGGCATACATCTTTGTACACCGAGGTGTTAGACAAATTTTCCATGCTTGAAATTTTTCGACGCATGCCAGCGTATGACTCACATGTTCCACATAATGCTGGCCATAAGTTGTAGGCACGTTACGCGATCGTTG
>CM068953.1:159871313-159889520 GCA_035128595.1 Eptatretus atami | reverse complement strand
GTATGTGTGTGTGTATGTGTGTGTGTGTGTGTGGTGTTGTTTTTTGACCTTCCTCGTCAGTTAAGATTTGACAGAGCCTCTTATTCGGTTAAGTCTGCTCTGTGTCTGCGTTTTGTAAGTTGCTTCTTTATTGTCGCCACCTCACGCTTTCTCTATCGCTTGGCTTACACATTAAAACTACTATTCACTTGTGCCATACCTTCTTCGCCTGTAGTAATAATTATTATTAGAAATATTCCCTGTTGATTTTTGTCTGTTTTTTATTGTCGCATGGTCAATGTCCAACGTAGCTGGGACTTTATTCCACGATCCTTACTTTGAGCCGGTCTCTTGGCAGTGTCGCGGCTGCATCCGATCGGTAAGTGATCCGTTCGATAAGTGTTCCGAGGGCGTGTTCCCGGTAATTAAGTCATGTTATTGGTAACCCGTTCACCCAACAGGAGGACCAGCAGTACGCGGTTGAGTTTCGTTCACAGTCGGTTGCACCCCATGTCACGGAATATCGGTTGCGACGCCTGCATTTCCGAGGGTTTTTTTTGGAACCGGATTTAGCTCCTGCCCCCCCCGGTGTCTTTCTCACCGCACCGGGCGACAACATAAGCTGGAGCAACTTGTTCAGAGAAAAATCTTCTCCATCTGAGAAGGACTCTATTTTTCGAGGCAGACTTGCTATTTGTGTATTGTGGTCCGATAATTGGATGTTGGATAAATTGGGCGCTGTATTGTTCACTGGTGTGATTGTGGCTTTTAAAGAATGGGGTGCGAGAGTTTTGGAGAGTTAGAAGATTGGTTTTTGATATTAAGCTTAACTTGTTCAGTTGGCCCATGGGAGATTTGTCAAATCTGTTTGAGGGTGGTGTGATGAATGAGTGCGAACGAGTTGAGGTAAGTGGGGCAGATGGGAACACATGAGGACTGTCTGTGATATCCTCATGCGGTGCATTTGGTTATTTGTGGACAAGACGGCATGATAAGAGAGGTGCTGGGGACAGGAACGGACCAAGAGGTGCCGCGTTGATGGGGAGAGGGGTGGGGGGGGGATGTTGAACCATCAAATTACGGGGTAGAGCGGTCGAGGAAAGCTCGAGTATGAGAGAGCAGAGTGAAGAGAAGCAAAACGGGGAAGCTTGGATTCAAACCCCGATGTCAAACTCTGTGAGCTTTTATGAATTAAGGATCAACACAAGGTTCTAGTCCTGCAGCAGAGGCCAGACTGCGTTGCAATATCATCACCGCGATCTTGCCTTGCGAAAACCTATTGGTGTCAGATATAAGCTGTGAGATTCAAGATACTTGAGAAATGGAATGAGGATATTCAGCTTTGGGAATCGTAAGGTAAGGCATAGAACCGTACTTGGTGGTTGAACGAACCCTTCTTTAAATGGCGGTATAGTTTGTTCCAGGGAAGAGGAAAGTTTGGCTTTTAACAAACAAGTAGGGCTGGGTGCAGTTCTGAAGTGCATCTGCAAGGACTGAGGACATGGACGCTTGCCTGGGCGTTTGCTTATGCAGAGAGAGGAGGTTTTTTGGTCATGACAAGGATTTGGAGGACATATGATGGTGGGAAGCATCGAGGAGATGAATGTTGGAGTCATCCAGTTGGAGTTAGGGAAGAGAACAAAAAGAGTTTTTTCAGTCGAGAGAGATAGCGAGTTCTTCGGAGTGAACGTGAAGGAAAGAAAGTTGTTGGGGATACTTTTGAGACCAGAAGATTATATTATGGAAAGAGCGATGAGAGTTGTCAATTTCTTTTGATACGATGCTTGCCCACGATAACAGTTTGCAATGATTTCTGGCAGTATGAAAAGTGGTGCGAGTGAGGGAGAAGAGTTTTCCATGTCTGCTATGTGGATCCTTGCGGATGGCTGCGGGCAGATTATTGACAGAATTGTAAGACAGATGATTCAAGTGAAGGGATTACGCCTCCATTCCGCACAATAAATTCAGCAATATCATTCCAGCAGGATAGAGGACATTGTGAGCGCGAGGCGGTGTCGTTCCTGGAGTCGAAAACGTTGCATAACCAGTCCGTCAGCATTATTGACAGCAATACGGTGTTTCGTCAGAGCGTCGAGGTAGGAGTGGTGGTAGGTAAGTGATGTTCACAGATTGTGGTTAGAGCTGATCTTTTTTTTTTTTTTTGTTAATTTTTTTTATTTTTTTTTTTTACCTGACCTTTATCAGTTGCCTATCGTCTGTTAATTGTTCAGTGATATTGCCTTTCTCTCCTGTTATCATCCGATGATAAATGTATGTCTGCGACTGTTGCTGGCCTTATTAAGTAATGAAAGTGATCGTATAATCAGAATGGGTGTAATGGTGGTGTGCTCTAACTCTCAAATCACATCGTTACGCAACGATTTTGTGACTCGGAACAATCCATTCAACACTGGTTATTCATAGATGCTGAGTGGATGTCACTTCTTCAAATTTAGTAAAGTATTTACCATGATCTAGTGAGAGATAACACCATATTTGATGTGGATTTTTTGCTACATGGTGTTCTTTTTAAACGATACAATTGGTGTCGGCCATGTGTTGATCACTGCATAGCATGTGAGGTCTTGAACTGTCTTTCATGTGGTATGCCTCGATTGCAGGTGCCAATCCGACTTAGGATAACGAGACTTTATAATTATTGGGTGCAATTTACGTTCCGCGAGGCTGTACTCTTTGGGAGCAAAGAGCAAAGTTATCCGAGATATTACACCCAGCACATGGCATTTTGCACTTCACACTCGAGGTAACGTTATTGTTCCATCACAATTGAAATGTATAGTGAATCTGGCGCTTTTGATAAAGGTTTATCTGGGATGGGTTAGAGAGTCTACCAGGTCATAAGCAAAGGAGTACGGTTGCAGAGATGTCCATTTGTTGCAATGATGGCGAGCTAACGCCCCTTACAGATAAGGAACAAATTAGGATGGTGGTTATGCGTTGAGCTTGTGATTCAAGGAGATAGAGGTATTGCTGGTTTATAGTGTTGTTGCAGTCCCAACAGCAACATTGGTGTAGTTACTAAGTTAGTATGCATTGAGTCTAGAAGATTTTGGACATGCAAGTAGAAATGCTTTTTGGATCGAAATAGAAGTAGTTTATTAAACCGTTGGATAGGTTTGAGGCTGCAAAATGGCAATTAGAATGTGAGGGCGAGCAGAGTGGCAGACATCTCGGAGGAAGCTTGTCTGTACTAACAGCGTTTGGAGCTCAGGCAGTGCCTGACGGAAGACCAGTGTACTGGTATGTCCTTTGATATTGGTCCACTAGTCGATGCGGGGAGAATGAAGGTCAGGTGTTGTGGCATGAACATTGGAAGTGCATGAGGGTCAGGGAGGAAGAGAGGAGGGGGTGGGGAGTTCAGATGTAAGGGGTTAAGACGTCGCTGAACCACATTTGCTCGACCAGGATTGTCCACGTTCTTAGAAATGATAGGTATTGTCTCGGTGGATGGATATTTTGGAGAGCAATGAACGTCATGTTAATGTTTTCGTCATTTTTACCAAGCCGTTTCAGTTTGTGATCTATTCTTTGGGCATTTCTGGAAGGCAATGCCATTCCATTTTCGCCCAGCAAGAACTGTACTTCATTTCGATGTAGGCCTCATCTATGGCCCAGTTCCACATGCCAACCCAAATGTCGCACAAGGCTCAAATGGCTGGCTGGAACATGTATTTGGAAAGTTCTCAAGAACAATGGGTTCCTTGTTTTCACTCAGAGCACTTACAGAGCACCATAGCTTATCCGTAAAGAGTAACATTCCGTTAATATTTTATCATTTCTTTCATTGTCTCTTTTACAGGGTGAGGCACGTGGAGGCAATATACATCTGACGTGCGGAGACATCAAGCGATGTGAATGAACCAGATAGAGGAAGGGAAGTGGGAGGAGAACTGAAGATTGAGAGAACGTGAGCTTTGGCCATATGGGGTATGATCATGCTTGGAATTGGATGACAGAAGTTGCGGTGAGGTGTTTCTTTGGAGCCTGGGGGAAGATTGAGCCGTGCACGCTGGAGATGTGTTCACAGAAGGAGAAGCGAGGAATTTAAAGAGTTGACGTTTGCAGGCAGCTGATTTGCAGTTTACCAGGGGGGGTTTATGGGACGCTTGCATCTGTGCGGCAATATGGAAAGGAGCAGTAAAGACGGAGGACCCTGACGATGCATCGTGGTTCTGAAAAGTGGGCCATGCCCCTCATGTCGTTCCCCACTCCCAATAACCTTTAGCAAAGTGACGCTTGTAGAAACACTTATGATCTTCTTCTCTACATAATGATTGCATGCGGATTTAAAGAGTTTTTTTTATTTTCAATGGTGTCTCCCTTTCGTGAATTAACCATGATAAAGTACAAAAACAAATATTGTTTCAAATACACTTGATTTCTGTAAATGCCAACTTATATTTATCACTGTATTTATTCAACCTTTCTCTGGCCATTCCGTCTTTATGCTCAGTGATGAGTCGCCGGTGCGTTATGGTTTCGGGGTTTTCTGTCTTGGTGTACATGCGAATGTTTCTCGTTTCTTTGCACTTGCTCTCTGATGACAAAATTTTGCAAGATACTTATCGTGCAGATTTTGTTGTGATAATATGACGTCTATGTCAGTGGGTGGCGCCATTTGGAAAAGAGGAAATTTGGACCCTATCTCCGAACGCAATATGGAAATTAGCTGGCACCTGAACTTTCCATGGGAATAGAACAATATGATGTTATTGGGTTGAAGTATTCTTGGTCAAAAATTTGACGTGACGCTGCTTTGATCGTTGAAATTTGTGGTTCATTGAATTTTCAACAGGATATATTTTAGGCGTAATCCTCTATGTTGGCAGCATTTGCTTAAAAAAAAAAGAATATTCTTTCCAGAACAGTTTTTCCGTCAAGGACTGACAAAATGATTGCGCCTGTTTTTCATTTTTACAGGGCCTCAGCCAACCCGGGCTGTGAGTGGCGGGGTCTATCCTTGACTATTTTACGGACTGTTCTAGTTCATCACATCAGTCAATAATTACATCAGTTTTACGATACACTTTTTTTTTCCAGCTTCTTTATATTCTTCTGTCCACGTTTACTTGTGTTATTCCTCGAATATGGTTTGTTAATTTGATGGAACTTCACTTGGGTAGTGTGTTTCTTTAACCTCTCTGAATCCAGATAGCACATATGATTATTGGTGAGTCGTATCTGGTCAATTTGAAAGTAGAAGCTGCTTTTGATCGTTGACATTTGTGGGTTATCTTGGAAATATTTCACTGAAATATTTCAATATTATAACTGACAAATGATTGATTTAAAGGAATCAAAAAGATTGTCGCTTTCCAGACTGGCCATCTTCATCATTAGCGTGTTGATATGGGTTAAAGGTTGAAGTCTTAAACAAATTAGTGATGAAACTTTATTATATGGAGTAATGAATGTCGAGGTGATGAAACTATCCCTTATGAGATACCTCACTTTATCATCATTCAGATTTTGTAAGATGGGTTTCGATGACTCCAGCCGACAGTAGTGTTGTACCTGCGTAGATAGTGGATTTGCTCTTACAAAATATTTTCGATTACAATCTTATCAGATCCTCTTAAAGCTTCTTCTTAATCGATTACAAAGGTTAAATTAGAGCGGTTTATTGACAAGATTAATGTTTTCTATGCTGTTTGCTCACTATCCCACAATGGAACTGGGTTTGACTTATAGATCGAGATGCTAATGTGAATTTGTTCATGTCTGAGATTTCCTATTTGAGAAATGAATTAATCTGATCTGATGTATATGGTTAAGATAACAGTCAATAATTTAAATTCAAATATAATGCTGAAACCATTGACTTTACGTTATAGTCGGGGAAAATTATTTGCTATATCAATTTTCTTATCATACTCCAAGTATTCATAGAACCAACCAATATCTGGATGAGAGGTCTAACTTCTTTCATATGGCGATTAATCAACATTCATCGAATTAACATATTTATACCAAAGTAGTAAGAGATTTCAAGTCAACTTCAACCTTTGTGACAGTGCTGATTTTGATTCTTTTAAAGATAGATACCGTTTTCTCCTCTATTACTTATTCAAAACATAGTCCTTGTGGTTTTGTTTTTATCAAATCATCTGTGTGATAAATAATTAGATATTAGGGGAAAGATGCTTAGAATTGTTAGACGATTGGCGAAAAGACTGTTAAGACGAAGATATGGTTACTATACATGTCTTACAAGGGGGAAAGGATTTGGAAAAAGTTTTTATTTGTGAGGAATGGGAAGAGGTAAAGTCGGGTCATTGGTTCTATGTTAATTAGAGGTCGCTTTCCCGGTGTTCTTATGAAAGCCCCCACTTTGTTCTTGTCTTTCTTCAACCGTCCTTGACCCATATATTGATTAATGAACTTTCAGAATCTGGAGATTTTGCATTCCAGATCAATTTCTTTTCACAAATATTCTACTCCCATGCAGTGCTTGCCTTCAGTTTATGGCGTTCCTTATACTTGGCCTCGATATAAAACTCGATCTTCATCCACATTTTTTCAACAGAGAGATTGATTCTTATCAAAGGGGAATTTCCGTATGACTTAGGATTCTTTGAAAAGGAGTTTCGAAAACAATTCTTCAAGACGGAAAGTTTCTGTAGGCAGTTGAACAAATCTGTTCGATGGAGTTAACAAGTAAAGTTGGGGACGCACAAGAAAGTTTATAGAATCTTGGAATAAGTTGTATCTAATCTGTATTATTATTGATGATGTTTGGCTTTTGGACGTCTGTCTATAGAATTCTTAGATTAGGACCGTACTAGTACAGCCGGGGGTTTTGCGTGAGAATGCTGTTAATGACACGGTTTGGATTAGTCAGTTGTATAGATTGTTTTTGATAGGAAGGTTTAAAGGGGATATCGTATGTCCGGATTGTAAAGTATACATATCTTCCTGTTTTTATAGACCCGAGGGGGGGGCCCCAACTTACTGTGCTTTTTGATGCGAACGTTTTATGGTGGGCTTGTCTCTAATCTTTCTTTAGGAAACTTACATGGGTTAAAGAACAATTTAAGTTTTTACAAGATTGTTATCTTCTCAAATATTGGTGAAGGCTGAGTGATATTTTGGGTTGTATCGAAGGAATCTACAACATAAGCCTTTACCCTCTGACCTGTAAGAAGTTCCCGATGGTTGATTTCCAGAAATATTTTCAGTCTTTAATAGAAGTATTTACAGCTATTGCTACTAAAGAGAGGTTGGGGTCACCAACTTTCTGAATTTTCGTTGTTATATGTGATTAAATAGTTTGGTACCTTTTGTTGCAATATTGGAAATTGAGATTTACTCGGAGTGGTTATTTTGAGGCTGTTGACGCGGTTGCAATATGGCTCGGTGAACGTACGTTTCCAACAGCGGACGCTCCGTCCTTGAGAGTGTCGTTCAGGCCTTCTTTCGCTTTGAGTTGAACGTCTATCTTATCCTTTTTAATTTTTGGATTGATGTGAACAGTATTTGGTATTTGTATCTGCTCTGTGTGTCGTTTTACGAATGGCTGGAACGGGTGATCGTCACGATTCCGAAGGAAAACTTCCGCGGCGGGATTAGATTTGTACAACAACGGGCGAATTTCCCAACGCGGTAGGGACTTTCTGGATCTTTCATTTGTGGTGGACTTTCAGCGAGTTCGAGGTAAGTTGTCCCCTTATGATAGGTTGTTGGTTGCAAGTTCTCCAAATACTGCTTGTCAAGATGTTGGTTTAGTGGAAAACTTAAATGTATTTAATGGAACATGAAACGTAAAAACTTTTGAACGCATGAACATTCTCAAAAATATTATTGTGATTAAATCTTTTTACGCCTCACAATTGAGCTACTTCATTTCTTGTAGAACATTGATCTTTTCCACTTTTTTTCCTATTGGTATGAATATTCATGGCTCCATGTTTGGTTATTTTTGCCACACATTCTTTGAAGTGGTTTTTCTAAGTGTTACTTTCGCTGGGGGTCAGCCGCTGTAGAAGGCTTCGCAGGCTACGGTGTATTACTATATTTTGGGTCTTATTGATCTTTATTTTGCTCTTGGTGCTGGGGTTAAAATATTATCAGTCGGGCTGGGGGGACATTTTATGTTTTTGTAACAATGGGTTTGAATGTAGTTTTTATTGCTTAGTTGAATTGGCTGTCCTTTTGGCCAGGATTTTGCCTATGTTGGTAATGTCTTGGTTCTGGAGCCGTGTGACCTGGGGTGTAACCGACCTTGCTCGAATGTACGTGTGGTTCTCGCTAGGACACATCTGCGTCTGGTTGTGCCCCCTTCCTGAAGTACATGCTTTGAATGTAATTGTTTCAGTGCACGTGAGGAGTATAGTTCTCGGGCTTGTCTCTTGGAACTGACCAGTACACCAATTGAAAAAACCTCTTGAGTATGTGGAGTGATTGGATCGGGTTGTTTTTTGTTAACTAAAGTAAGTAAATGATGACCACTATATTGAACATGGGGATTTTAAGTTCTTGTCGGGGGAAGGGTATAGTATATAGAATTTGTTTCAAGAAGATTTTGTGGCAGCGGTATCATGTTGGTGTTTTATTTGGATTTTATACCATGGAAACGTTAACTTGCCTGAAGTATGGATTGCACATCACCGAGATCCTGTTCGTAGCGGTGGTTGAAAAAATCCACAGCGACGTCACTTTATTGTTTATGATGCAAGATCATTACCTGTGTGGGTCTTCCGTGTGAACTGCGGCAGTCAGTCTGGCACTTGATTGACACGATATGGCGTTTTTGATTGCGTGGCTGATTTATTATGGTCGGGGCCAGAAATCCATGTATAAATTCCATTCTCCGGTCGTCCGGCTTCGAGGAACACTCATTTATCGCCGTGTACTTTGATTCGCATCTCGCATTGTTCACACCGGTTTCCGATGTGAGTTTTCGGAGACTGATGTCTAGCTCTTCGTATTCCGTTGTTTTTCGTTCACTGACAAGTTGTTGATAAAAGTTATTTTGTTTTTGAGTTTAAATGTAGATATGCCACGTTTTTTATTTATGTGATTCCCTTGAATACGCAGTCGTCAGGCCCACTGCTCTTATTTAAGGTTTGTTTGCTCAGGTTGAGCTTTATCGTGGGTTAAGGTTAGGATCATGGTTGATTTAACTCTTGGTTAAGGAAGTATATTGATTTCGCAAAGGGAGACGAGCAAAACTGATTTGAGGACTTCTATTATTAATGATAATGCTGTTTTGGAGCGATGGAAAAGGTGATAGCAAAACACAAGATTGCTACATCTTGGACAGCTTCAGTTAATCGACCGTTTTGCGGCAGGTGTTGCAGAATTTTGTGCTATTCATTTGAAAAGGGTATGATGGTCCTTATGTAGAATTTCTTCTTGCTTGTCAAAGTGTTATTGGTACTATTCTCATATTAACAAGTTAAGTATGTTCATTGTTTATTATGGATCGTGTTTTTATTAGAGAATGTGAAGTGATGTATATGAGGATATGATTATTTGATCTTATGATGAGTTAGTTGAAGCAGGTGATTGTCTGTTTTTCATCAAGAATAAAGGTGATTGGTAAGTTTTAAGATGAATTGGTGGAGGTGATGAGTGATTATCGGATGGTCGTCTTTGCTTGAAGTTAATGTGATTGATTATTGAGGGGTGGTAGAATTTGAGAATAAGTAAAAGTACTAACAGGAATGATTTTAACATTACTCCTGTTTAACCTTAGGCCTGTCCCTTCGATTTAGCAGGTTGCCTTGATAATGCAATTTGGCCTAACGCTGGCACGGTACGTCTCTTAGTTTGTATGTTAGAGCCGGTGTCATGTCAGTCGCTGGATATTTTGGTAACCGAGGTGTTAGCATTTTCTGCTTGAATTTTCGACGATTGGGGGGGCGGCGATTTTATGTATGTCAATATGTGGCCAGTTTAGCCGTTAGCTCCGTTGTCGACCGGTCTGTAGTTACTCATAGTCGAACGTCGAGGATGTTTGCGTACCAAATGATTTTACTATGGGAGGTGTTGTAGGACGTTACCGATCGTTAACCGTCGAACCGTTATCATAAGAATGTCATGTAATGGTTAGCGCTGTTCGATCCTGTTTTTTTTTTTCTTCTTTGTTTCTTCGGGTTGCGTGTTTACACTTCGTTTCTAGTTGCGTAATTTATCTAGTGGCTGCGTCCGATTTAAATCATAAAGCACGGAACGAGTGTCAAATTCAGTTTTCCGAGAAAAAAAACGGGAGTTGAACCTGCGCTAACCATTACTTGAGTGTTCGACGATGAGTAATGTAAGTCGTATGTCACGTGTTGTCGAGCGGTAGCGTGCTCACTTTGCCAGCGTATGCGATGGTGTATGTCGAGTTACGTCGGAATTTCACATGCTAAATTTATCGAGTACTCGGGTATGCACGCATGCCCCAGCGTGCTTTAGTATCAATTACTAACATTTCGCGTATGCCGCTTGGTGGGCAAGTTTTTAATATGTCGGCGCTGGGATGGCTAATGTCAGTGTGACACGGTTCACACTTTTGATGTTAGTGCGGTTATTGATTTGAATCGTCGAGCCGAGCCTGTAATAGCCTACGCAGTGATCGCGCGATAGCTGCGCGGCTGCTTAAGTTGACATCGTGGCATGGTTGTCAGCGACACCCTCGCATCGTGTGTAGTTTATTAGTTGATTTACGTTGCTGTGTATTCTATACTTTGCCATAGTCCCATTTTATCGCCAAACTTTTAAAAGAACTGATAGTCAGCGTACGCCCGTTTTAATTTTTAGCTTGCTACGTGGTAACGTCAGTGTGACGGGCCTTTAAGAGAAGAGAAGAAAATGAGTTGAATGTTTAAAAAGGTATAGGCTTGGCTTTTGATATATATATATTTTGAAATGATCAATGTCTCCTAGGGTTTGATGTGTTAAGTCTTTAAGTGTTAGTATTGGGTTGGGTTCCAGGCTACCTCTTTTTTGCTGAAATTTCTATGATGGCCAAAGCTAAACACAAGGTGGGATGTATCAGCCTTGGTTTTATGGGAACTTGTGTGGAATATCAAATGTCTTATTGGCTTACGGGGTTTAAAGTAGATAACAATAAGGATAATTTTAATACAATCTTGGGATGTAAGGAATATCGAATGGCTGCTTTGTTTGGTTTCAATTGACTGAAGACTTTGCCACATCTCCAAAATGATTGTGGTAGGGGGTGCGGCTTCGAGAGTTTATCATTCATCTCTGCTCACAGTACTTACCGAACCAGTTCAGTTTTCTTTGTAAATCTAGTCGATGGATGAATGTTATAAGAATATAGTTTTCCCCAAGTGACATGAAATATTCTTGGTTTCGTCTTTGGTCTGATGAATTGAGGACTGTTAGTTTGGGGAGGTGCTTTAATCAGTAGTCTCATTTGAGTGTTGGTTGAAGGGTGTGGGGGGTGATCTCCATTCTCTGCGCCTTTTGGGGGCTTGGGTCGATGTTTTTCCCTTTCCTTCTTTGTAGGTCGAGCAACTTTTATCTTTGTGTTCTCTACGCAGTGTTGCATCGAAGGGCTAGTTGGTTTAGAGAAAGATTTTTATCGGTTGGCGAATTTGGTGAATTTTCACATCGTTTCACTGTTCACGCTAGATGGACAAAGCCTGATCCTAACTGACTCCCCCATGCTGATGGCCCTTCGAATTTGTTATTTAAAGGGACATTTGGGTCGTGTCGATTGAGAGAGGTTGTCGATGGGCGCACGCGTTTTTTCACATAGATTTTCACCAAAATTTTCCCTCGTACGGCTATCATGTAGAAGTGTTTTTGTGATCTTTGATCATAGGGCCGTTGGTGTGGCGCCTGTTTGAAAAAGGAACACGTTTGATCTTATCTCGACTGCTTATTGAAAAATTGACTTGGCGCATTGAGATCCTGGGAACATGTGATTTTTTTTTTGGGATGTTGCGTGTTATTTGACTCATCATTTATAGTCAAATGACTTTTCGTGATATGAATTTTTGAGGTTTTGGGCTATTGTAAATTGGCCAAAATTGAGTTCTTTGGTATGTAATTTCGGCGCCAGTTGTTTTTAAACCTTCCATTTCTTTCCTAATGGCAACAGTCGTGTGTCTGTTAGTTGATCCATATCTGAGATCAGTGTTCGCGGCATGTCCATGGTTGAGAGCTATATTTTTAAGATAATTTTGATCTCTGCGAACAGTTGAAGTTCGGGGGAAACTTCATTCGATGTCCCAGCCTTGGGGATCCGGGTGTTCACCATAGATTAATTGGTACTGGTTGGCAGCATTTGGTTTGAACAGTTCTTAAAAGAGATCTTTATCTTGAACACTCATCAATCTGTGAAATGTTCACAGTTTTTTTTTTTTTAGTTTATGATTGCAGTAGACGTGGATTATGTTTTAATTACTGAGTCGCATGCATGGTGGGCGATTATTCATGTGTTTGATCTGGGTTCGGATTTACATCAATTGGTCGTGTGTTATAATCTCATATACACACACTGTGTATTTGTACATTTGCTGTTGTGTGATATCTGTCCCCTTAAAGTCGATTTTGGAAGGTTGTAAGGTAATCTGTTTATGACTGTGTTCACTACGGTTCTATTTTTTGGTAAAAAAATTCAAACACCTTTCATTTGAGTATTAATGTCTCTTCTTTTGGAATGTAGATGTGACTTGACCATGCTCCGTTGGGTTACCGAGCGTTTGTTACAATGCATATCGGCAAGGGAGGTGAAATTCCTGATCTGAGTGTTTAAGCGTGCAGAGTATGGTTTTCATTTACCTGTGTGATGTCTAATATAAGACGTATAAGCACACCTGATTGTAGGGAGGCTTCAGGATTTGGGCATGTGCACAGGCTGTACTTCAAAGGAAGGTCCAGAGACAAGAAAATGGGTACATTTGTACATGTTGTTATGAAATAATGCTTTTTCTTGGTAAACATCCATCTTCCGTTGATACTATCAATAAATAATTCATTTTTTCGTCATGTTTTTACGGCCTTTTTACTGTGATGTTATGTAGGAGGATGTGTCGCGACGTCGTGTCGTGACGTCGAAGGTTGTCGTTCTAGTTTATTTATGAATTAACCCTCATGACCATGGTTTTAGAAAAGTTATATTTATTAAAGTCTACCTTTATTTATTTTGGCAAAGCTTCAGTATGTATCATCTGCTGTGCATCTTTGCAAAGCGATCAATGATGGCATCCTCCAACACATGTCATTCCTTCCTGTAATTAGCACTTGGTCAATGGTCATGCATCTGACTGACTTGAAAGGCTGATCTCACAACAGTTAAAATCGATTTGGGCACAGCAAAAACCATTTTGGACACACGCCCCATGGGTCAATGCCCAGCAATGCCCCTCACCACCGACCCACCTGGGATGCATAAACAACATACCTCATGCTTCAGCCTCATAAAGGAAGATTCCATTCATTTTTGAGCTTTTGATTCCACAGAATGCAGGAGAGACAGATGTGATGTCAACCAATAGCAGAGAGCAGTACTCCATTGAACAATAGACAGAAGTCTTTGAGACTGTGAGTCGCTATGATTTTTCAAAGAAAGACTTGGATTAATAGAAAGTATCCCAACTGCAGCTGGGTTTGGAGGCCAGCTTTGCTATGTGGTCATAGCAACATATGACAGGAGGAAAGGTCCTGGCTGATGGTGAGACTTAAAAGTTCAAGAAACTGGATGAGCAAGGAAAGAGACATTAGGGTTTGTTTGACAATAGGGTGAGACTGATATTTTTTAGGATTGAAGGACATGTATAATTGATTAGAATAATGTGTAATAATTTTCAGATCAGCAGAGAGAGTGAGAGTGAGAGAGACAGACATAGAGTACTGTACAAGACAGTGTGTTGAGGTGAACAGTGATTCTGCAGTTTGGGAGTTTCACGAGAAGGGGGTTCAGAGCAGATTGCGTGTGCCCTGCAGAAACTTGTGTGGAACAGAGCATGGAACAGGCAGAAGGTGCAAGACTAGAAATGAGGTGGAAGAAGACAGAAACACCACTGACCTATCTTGGATGTGAAAGTGATAGGCCATAGATTCAGCTTCATCTTGGGAGATTCCAATGATTTAGATCGAAAGCAATGTTTTCCACACTGTTAAGCTGAGCAATGTGTGAGGTAAGGAAGCCAGCCCAGAAAGAAGAGTATTATTCCATCAAGCTGTGGATGAAGGCATTGAAGGTGGAATAAAAGTTCAGGTATGCCAAGGAAGGACTTTGCGTGATAGAGGATGCCCAGTCGGCAACAGGCTTTGGAGGCCAATTTATAAGTACGATTTGCTCAAGAGACATCACGGCTGATAGCTGATACAAACACAGAATGAGAATTCTTAGCAAATGTGATTTTTTTTAAAATCAAAATCAAGTTTTAGAAGAGTGACTTAGCAAAGGGGAGAAGTGAAAAATGCCCACTTGGCAAAGGGTATAAGTGCAAAAGACCGACTGTTGTTTGATGTGAATGAATAAGAAAATGAAAGGACCTGCAAATTTCCCATTCTTCTCTGCAACTCATGACTCACTTCCAATACTACACTGAGGTTCACATATACTCCCCAGATACTGATGTCGTGGACTTGGCATTATCAATGGCACCAAATCTTGGCTATGATGCAAAACTCATCATGAATATGGGTGGGGACCAAAAGTATGTCGCCCTTCAACCGATATCTTGCTCGTGGTGCCAGAAGAATAGCAGCTCCGGAGGGTTTCCATGCTATTAGCGACTGTGACACCACTGGAAGTATGTATGGCAAGAGCAAATCGGCTTGGTGGAACGTTTTCACAAAGGCATCTGATGAAATGCTGACAGCTCTCGCAGGTCCATGCCTGGTGTTGTCTTAATGGTTTGGGTGGTGGACTTTGGATACTAGGGTCCTGAGTTCAAATCCCACTCAGCTGTTGAATTAATACCAGGTGGGGTGAACTCGGCCTGCCATCCTTCTGAGGTCGGCAAAATGAGTGCCAGCATGCTGGTATACTGTGTCGGAGTGGTGTCCCATCCAGGTTTGTGCCCAATAGCCAAGGAGACTGCTTAGCAAGCACCAACCCTCTGCAAAGAGTGTGGTCCCAATCTCCTCCTCCTCTTTCGCACATCTCGGCATTGGAAAACAACCTAGAAAACAGGCTGTGAGAAGCTGATCTGTTCACTATTCAGCAGGAAGACTGAACAAATCACAGAGATGAAGGATCTTCGCTGGAATTGTTTTAGTAGTCTTAAGTCAAAGCAAGGAGTGGAAAAGTTACCACCAACTTTGGGTGAAGCAACAGAGCACATTAAACGAGCTCATTTGCAGTGCCATATGTGGAGTCAGTCATTGACATCAAACCCGGTATGGTTAGATCCATCAACATTGGGCTGGTCAAAACATGAAGCGTTTGGATGGGTCCCAATACTGACAACTGACAATTTGGCCACTGACTCTGTGATGCAGCTGGTTAGGTGTAACTGCAGAAGAAGCATTTGTGCTTGAAGGCATCGATGCAAAGACAATGACATCACCTGCACTGAATTCTGTGCCTGTGAGGGGGATGGTGATAAGTGTTGCAACAAACCAGACATGGCTACTGACGAGTTTGACAATTTGGATGAGGATGAGTGCAATTGTGTATGTGGACCATTGTGTTCAAACCAGTGCTTTGTTGTGTGATAATGATTTTGGACAATTAAATATTATATATTGAACTGGAAAACATTAATAGTAACTCAATAAATATTATCCAAATTAGAGTATTTGTGTGGTTCCTGCATAAATAAATGGAATAAATTCTGAAAATAACTCAAACTGGTGTCCATTTTGGATTTATTAATCGTGAAAATTACAAGAAAAATGTTTAATTCGCATTGAAAGACTTTTTAAAAACTTATTGTGATCTAACTGGACCATCATCTCTTTATCATTACAGGAATAACTAGAGGGGGAGCACTCGGTAGAGTGCAAAACCTCCGCCGCCAATACTGACTGCTAGGTCACTCAAGTGAACCTGATATCCTATTCATTCAATTTGACGTCCAAACCAGTGCCTCACAACGAGGTCTTATCACGTCTTGCAACTTTCCCTTTTACTTTTAACTTGTAGCATACTCATTCATTCGTCATAACTAGATTCTCCTGAGACCGAATTGATTTTACGGGGATAATCCACGCTGAAGATTCCAAAATCTAGCCGCACAATCTACTACCATTTCGGGCATCGTTTTTTGTGTGGAAATCACTTATAGACATGTGGACAATGCAAAAAAAAAATTTACGAAATATGTGTGAAAATAATTTGACAAATTTTATGTTTTCTTCTCAAACGCAATTTTTTTTCTTGGGGGGAGGGGTTGGAAATCACTTAAAACAATTGTGAAATGCAAAAATAGAAATCGAAATGTTGAAAAAAAAAGTTGCAAAAATTTTTTTCTCTAATCAATTTTTTTTTTGGGAGGGGGGGGGGTTGGAAATCACTTAAAACATGTAGAAATGCAAAAAAAAAAGAATTCAATATTTTTTTTCAAATTGGGCCGCCATAGCGGCCATATTGGATTTTGGCCAAGTCCAAAATCTAAATGGCATGATCCTTGGACCAGACAATAACCCCCCGACAAGTTTCGTCGAAATCCTCGAAGGAGTTTTTCCGAAATACTGTTCACAAACAAATAAACAAACAAGACAGAAAGGGGTGTAAAACCGTAACTCCATCCATATTCGATGGCGAGGTTCTAAGAGGGGGAGCACTCCGGGCGCTAGTGGCAAACTCCGCGCCCCAGGTATGCTGGCGTCATCCAAGTGAACGCTTATATCTTATCTCTATGTAAAATTGTCAACGTGCTGAAACCAGTTAGTAGTTTTTTATCCTTCTCGGCAACCATTTGTTTTTTTTGGGGGGGGGGAGGGGGGGCCTTTGTGAAATATGTTAAACATTGTAGGTAAAAGCAGAAAAAAAGAAATCGAAAATTTTGTTGAAAACACAAGTTGCAGAACAAAATTTTTTTATTGCTCTAAACAAATTTTTTTTTCTTTTTTGGGGGGGGGGGGGTTGGAAATCACAAATTCAAGGTAGAAGCCAAAAAAAAAAGAGAAATTTTTTTCCTCTGAATTTTTTTTGGGGGGGTTGAGGAATCAAAAAACATGTATAGAAAGGCAGAAAAAAAAAAACTTTGTCTACATTTTTTTTTTTTAGGGGGGGGGTATTTTTGTATTTTTGAGATCTATTGCGGTGGGGTTGCGAAATCACTATAAACCATGTAGAAATGCAAAAAACAAAAAATTCTTCTAATTTTTTTTGATTGGGGGCCGGGGGGGGCGTGGGAAAATCACAAAACATGTAGAAATGCAAAAAAAAAAAAATTTTTTTTTATCTTAACAATTTGGGGGGGTTTGGAAAATCACTTTAAAACATGTAGAAAATGCACAAAATAAAAAATTTGTCTGACATTTTTTTGGGAGGGGGCGGGGTATTTTTTTTGGTTGGAAAATGTCATTTAAAACATGTAGAAATCAAAAAAAAAATCTCTTTGTTGGGGGGTTTGGGGGTGGAGGAGACAAATTTGTTTGTGGTGGGAGGGGCGTTGGAAATCACACTAAAAACATTGTAGAAATGCAAAAAAAAAAAAAAAAAAAATTTCTTCTAGACATGTTTTTTTTTGGGCGTGGGGAGGGAGGACCAAGTTCCAAAAATTAATTAGCGAATGTCGGATCATTGTAGGACACGGCATACACTAACGCCACCCACCAAAGGTTATTCGTCGAAAATCCGATGCGAGACGAGTTTTTTTCCGTTAAAATAGCTTGTTCCAACAAAACAAACAAAGACAGAAAGGGGTGAAAAAAGCGAGTAAACTCTTCCGATCTTCGATGGCGGAGGTTAATAAAATAAAATAGGAAATAAATAATTGATGTTTGGCAAGTTTCGAATGAAATCCAAGATGGGTGCCATACTATGAAGACAACATTGAAAAAAAATGTAGAACATGATTTTCAGATATTTTGGGTCACAAACTATCTAAAAAATTACGAGTAAAAATCTTGATGAAATTTTCACGAAATGACACAACCAAACAGAATACATAGATTTCCTTTGTGTCTCTGTGTCTCTGTGTCTGTCTGTCTCTGTGTCTGTCTGTCTCATGAAAAAAATTTCATATCTGAATCCTGTCAGTTAAAAGCTACATGTCGTGGTAAATTTAAGCACGAGTAAATGCCTGTAAATGCATGATTAAAATTGATGGTTACATGTTATAAGTT
>CM068953.1:159839083-159854884 GCA_035128595.1 Eptatretus atami | reverse complement strand
CCAATGCGTACTCACAACTCTTCTTCTCATTTTTCTCTTCTTCTCTTCATTTCTTTTAACTCTTTTCTTCAGTTTTCCTCTTCTTTCTTCATTATTTTACTCTTCTTCTTCATTTTACTCTTCTTCATTTTTACTCTTCTTCGTCTTCTTTCTTCATTTTTACTCTTCTTCTTCTCATTTTTTTTACTTCTTCTTTTCTTTTTTACTCTTCTTCATTTTTACTCTTCTTTCTCTTCTTTCTGTTTCACTATTTGGTTCTTTTCATTTTTTACTCTTTCATCTGGCTCATTATTTTTACTCTTCTTCTTCATTATTTACTCTTTCTTCTTCATTATTACTCTTCTTCTTCATTTTTTACTTTCTTCTTCATTTTTTATCTTTGTTCTTCATTTTTTCTCTTCTTCTTCATTTTTACTCTTCTCTTCAGTTTTCCCTTCTTCTCATTATTTACTCCTTCTTCTTTACTCTTCTTCATTTTTTACTTTCTTCTTCTTTCATTTTGTTTACTCTTCTTCTTCAGTATTTACTCTTCTCTTCATTATGCTCTTCTTCTTCATTTTTTACTCTTCTTCTTCATTATTTCCTCTTCATTTTTGTCTTCTCATTTACTCTTCTTTCATTTTTTACTCTTCTTCATTTTTCTCTTTCTTCTTTCAGTTTTACTCTTCTTCTTCATTTTTACTCTTCTTCTTCTTCTTCACTATTTCTTCTTCTTCTTCATTATTGTTTTACTCTTCTTCATTTTTTACTCTTCTTCTTCATTTTTTACTCTTCTTCTTCATTTTTTACTCTGTTCTTTCATTTTTTCTCTTCTTCTTCATTTTTATCTTCATTTTTTCTCTTCTTCTTCATTTTTTGCTCTTCTTCTTCATTATACTCTTTTTCCTCATTTTATTACTCTTCTTCTTCACCTTTTATTACTCTGCTTCTCCATTTTATTACTTTCTTCTTCTTTTTATTACTCTTCTTCGTATTTTTATTACTCTTCTCTTCTTTTTATTACTCTTCTTCTTCTATTTTTACTTCTTTCTTCTTCATTATATTTTTACTACTTCTTCTTCATTTTTTACTTCTTCTTTCTCATTTTTACTCTTGTTCTTCAGTTTTCTCTTCTTTCTTCAATTTTTAACTCTTCATTTTTTCTCTTCTTCTTCATTTTTTGCTCTTCTTCTTCATTTATTATCTTTCCTCATTTTATTTACTTCTTCTTCTTCAATTTATTACTCTTGCCTTCTCATTTTATTACTCTCTTCTTTATTACTCTTCTTCTTTTATTTACTCTTCTTCTCATCATTTTATTACTTTCTTCGTCATTTTATTACTCTTCTTTCCTTCATTTTATTACTCTTCTTCTTCTTTTTATTACTCTTCTTCTTTTTTTATTACTCTTGCTTCTTCATTTTATTACTCTTCTCTTCATTTTTACTCTTGTTCTTCATTTTTCTCTTCTTCTTCAATTTTTACTCTTCATTTTTTCTCTTCTTCTTAATTTTTTGCTCTTCTTTCATTTATTACTCTTTTTCCTCATTTTATTACTCTTCTTCTTTCATTTATTACTCTGCTTCTCCATTTTATTACTCTTCGTCTTTTTATTACTCTCGCTTCTTTTTTTACTCTTCTTCTTCTTTTATTACTCTTCTTCCTTCATTTTATTACTCTTCTTCTCATTTTATTACTTTCTCGTCTTTTTATTACTCTTCTTTCTTCTTTGTTTACTCTTCTTCTTCATTTATTACTTCTTTTTCCTCATCTTATTTACTTCTTCTTCTTCATTTTATTTACTCTGCTTCATCCATTTAATACTCTTCTTTCTTTTTTATTACTCTTCTTCGTATTTTATATTTTACTCTTTCTTCTTTTTTTATTACTCTCTTCTTCATTATTTTACTCTTCTTCTTCATTATTTTTACTCTTCTTCTCATTTTTTACTCTTCTTCTTCATTTTACTCTTGTTCTTCATTTTTTCTCTTCTGCTTCATTTTTACTCTTCATTTTTCTCTTTCTTCTTCATTTTTGCTCTTCCTTCTTCATTTATTACTTCTTTTCCTCATTTTATTACTCTTCTTCTTCATTTTATTTACCTGCTTCTCCATTTTTATTACTCTTCTTCTTTTATTACTCTTCTTCTTCTTTTTATTACTCTTGCTTCTTCATCTTTTATTACTCTTCTTCTTCATTTTATTACTCTTCTTCCTCATTTTATTACTCTTTCTTCTTCTTTTTATTACTCTTCTTCTTCTTTTATTACTCTTCTTTCATTTATTACTCTTCTTCTTCATTTTTACTCTTGTTCTTCCATGTTTTTCTCTTCTTCTCAATTTTTTATCTTCATTTTTCTCTTCTTTTAATTTTTTGCCTTCTTCATTTATTACTCTTTTTTCCTATTTTTATTACTCTTCTTCTTCATTTTTACTCATGCTTCCTCCATTTTATTACTCTTCTTCTTTTTATTACTTCTTTCTTCTTCTTTTTATTACTTTCTTCTTCTTTTTATTACTCTTTTCTTCTTCATTTATTTACTCTTCTCCTCATTTTATTTACTTTCTTTCTTCTTTTTATTACTCTTCTTCTTTCTTGTATTATCTTCTTCTTCATTTCATTATCTTCTTCTTCATTTTACTCTTGTTCTTCATTTTTTCTCTTCTTCAATTTTTACTTTCATTTTTTTCTCTTCTTCTTCATTTTTTGCTCTTCTTCGTTCATTTATTACTCTTTCCTATTTATTACTTCTTCTTCTTCATTTATTACTCTGCTTCCCATTATTACTCTATCTTTCTATTTTGATTACTCTTCTCTTCTTTTTATTACTCTTCTTCTTGCATTATTTTTTTATCTTTCTTCTTTTCATTTTTTTTACCTCTTCTTCTTCCATTTTTTTACTCGTCTTCTTCATTTTTTACTCTTGTTCTTCCATTTCTCTCTTCAATTTGTTACTCTTCATTTTTTCTCTTCTTCGTTCATTTTTTGCTTCTTTTCTTCATTATTACTCTTTTTCCTCATTTTATTACTCTTCTTCTCATTTATTACTCTGCTTTCTCCATTTTATACTCTTCTCTTTTTATTACTCTCTTCTTCTTTTTATTACTCTTCTTCTTCTTTGTATTACTCTTCTTCTTCATTTTATTACTCTTCTCTTCATTTTTACTCTTCTTCATTTTGTTACTCTTCTTCTTCATTTATTACTCTTCTTCATTTTATTACACTTCTTCTTCATTATTTACTCTTTAAATTAAAATTAAGAGAGCTCGCGTTGTTCTTCTTCTTCTTCTGCGTGAAAGGACAGATCCTTAGACTCGACTCTTTCATATACAGATCCGATCTCCTTTTAAATACTAAACACTTGTACACATCCTCGCATTGAGGGTGCCTTTTGAGAGCGTCTATCATGACTTTTAAATATTATTGACATTTGCTTTGAGTTTCGAAAAGTTTCACGTTACTAATTTAAAGATTATTCCATTAATGTATTGTAATTCTCGAAATACACTATTTTCTTGTCATGAACGGATCGTACCATGACGGGTCTCGCTATTGGCCTCCTTCAAGGCATGATGAACAAATATCGGAAGTTGTTTTTTTTTTCTTCTTCTTCTTCTTTCTTAATTCTTGTTTCTTCTCTTCTGGTGAAGACAAAACCTTTAATGACGCGGCTCTTGGGACACATTACTTACGTTTAACATATGTGCAGGCATGGGCTAGAATTATAGTAAGCCAAGTTCTTGCTTCGATAGGTTATGTGGTTCCAGAGAAAACATTATTTAATATAATTCTTGAATCCAACATGGCCGCCAAAACCATGTGACCTATCAAGTAGAAAATTTAAAACAAATTATATTCACTTACTCGTGTTGCCACTACCCAGACCTCGGCCTTTGATACAACATGAGATACATGAGATGACAAAAAAATTAATTCTTCTTCAACTATGTAGTGGAACATGTCTCTGAAGTTTCGTGTTAATCGGAAAAGGGGGTTTTTCTATCCCAGATGGGTTGCCAAAACGATGTGACTTGTTGATGTTCATAATTTCTCTTGGCATGTAATGCAGACACCATGGGGATGACAGTGCAAATTTCGCTTCATAGGTTAAGCCGTCCAGAGAAAACATTATTTAATATTTTCTTAAATCCCAACAATGCCGCCAAACAATGTGCCTTGTGACGTAATAATTTTTACCATCTATGCAAATTGATGGGACGATGGCATTTGCAAATTTTCGCTTCGATAGGTTAAGCGGTTCCAGAGAAAACATATATTTAATATTTTCTTAAATCCAACATGGCTGCCAACGATGTGACCTATCAATTAGAAATTAAAACAAAACTTGCGATTCCCTACTTCTGTGCGAATAGTATGTGAATTTCCCCTTGATCAGATCAGCCGATTCTGGAGAGAAATGTTTGAAGGTTTGGGTAAATTCAACATGGCCGCCAACCGTATGACCGATTCAATAAGAAATTAACAAACTTGAATAAAGGACCTCATGGGGAATGTGTGTGTAAAGTTGGCCTCAATCTGTTTAGCCGTGTTCTGGAGAAGAAATTTTTTAAAATTTATTAATTTTCAATCCAAGATGGTTGACAACCATTAGGACTTATGACATCATAAGTTTACATCCTGCCTCCGATCCCGTAGTGGAATACGTGTGGAAGTTTCGTGTTAATCGGATTAAGGATGCGTTTTTCCCGCCAGATGGCGCCAAACCCTGTGACTTGTGACGTCATAATTTTACATGAATGCAGACATCATGGAGGATGATAGTTGCAAATTTTTGCTTCGATAGGTTATGTGATTCCAGAGAAAACCATTATTTAATATTTTTCATGAAATCCAACATGGCTGTCAAACCCTGTGACCTATCAATTAGAAAATTAACAAACTTATATTCCCTACTCGTTGGGGCAATAGGTTTGTGAGTTTCCCCTTTGATCTTACGAGCCGTTCTGGAGAAGAAGATGTTTGAAGGTTTTGGGTAAATTCAAGATGGCCGCCAAAACGATGGGACCGATCAATTAAGAAATTAACAAAACTTGATTAAAGGACATCATTGGGGATGTGTGTTAAAGTTTTCGCCTCAATCTGTTTAAGCCGTTCTGGGGAGAAGAAGATTTTTTTTTTTAAAAAATTCCCAAGAACAAGATGGCTGCCGAACCAAGTGACCTTATGACGTCATAATATATTTTTTCTACGGTCAATTGTTGTGCAGATGAGGCTCAAGAAATTTCAGATTTTTTCCGATGCAGCGTTTTACCTAAAATTTTGACGGCACACCTTCTGACGATGGACCTCACAAAAATCACCCCCTGTTCCCCCTTAGGAGGCTTATTTTCAAATGTATGAAGCAAAAAATTTTCCATCGCCACCGTTTCAGAGATACAGAGGTCAAAGTTTTTCGGTTTTTTCAAGATGGCGCCCGTACCACGTGACCTATGACGTCACAATTACCAATTAAGTTTTTGCATCAAAAAAGATACATACTATGGTTTGAAAATTTCGTGTCGATCGACTTACCGTTTCCTGAGAAAATGATTTTAAAGCGAAAAGGAACCCGCAAATTGCCGGCGCGAAAAAAGAATAAATAATAAATAATAATTGAAAAAACAGTAAGAAAAATAAATAGGGTTCCCTGTCAGTAATGACAGGGTACCCTTTAACTAGAACTTGCCACTTTATAACTGCTCGGCAGTGATTGACCGGGTACCGCGTTACACGATGCCCTTTGATACGAACGCGAGACTTAAACGACGGTCGCAAAGTTTTTGCCGTCGATGGGATGAGCGGTCCGGAGAAAACGATATTTAATGTTGTTTCTTGAATCCAACGTGGCTGCCAAAACGTGTGACCTATCGATAGAAATTAACAAACTTTATATTCGCCGCTCCGTGTGCGATACGTCCGTGAAGTTTCCCCTCAATTCTGACCGGCCGTTCTGGAGAAGGAAGAAGTGTTGGAAGGGTTTTAGGGTAAATTCGACGTGGCCGCCAAACCGTGTGACCTATCGATTAGAATTAACAAACTGTGAAAGGATGTCTTGGGGAAAGTGTGCGTGAATTTTTGCATCGTCTGTCCGGCTGTTCTGGAGAAAGAAGATTTTAAAAAAATTTATTAATTTTCAATCCGGATGGCTGACGAACCGTGTGACCTATGACATCACAAAATTTATATTCTGCTTCAAACCGTGTATTGGAACACGTCTGTCAAGTTTAGTGTTAATCGGAAAAGGGTGTTTTTCTATCCAATATGGCCGCACAACAATGGGACTTGTGACGTCATAATTTTAGCATGTCTTATTTTTAGCACTTCATTATTTACTCTTCTTCGTTCTTTTTTACTCTTTTCTTCTTCATTGTTTACTGTTTTTTTTTTCTTCTTTTTTTTTTTCCAAAATTTTTTTTTTTTTTTTACTTCTTCTTCTCATGTATTTTTTACTCTTATTCTTCATTATTTTAACACTTCTTTCGTTCATTATACCTCCTCATTTTTTACCTTCTCCTCTTTATTTTTTACTCTTCTCTCATTATTTTTAACTCTTCTTCTTCATTATTTTTAACTCTCTTCTGCATTATTTTACTCTTCTTCTTTCATTATTTACTCTTCTTCATTTTTTTACTCTTCTTCTTCAGTTTTTTACTCTTTTCTTCTTCATTTTTACTCTCTTCTGGCATTTTTTACTCTTCTTCTTCTTCTTCTTCATTTTGAACTCTTCTTCGTTTTTTTTACTCTTCTTCTTCATTATTTACTCTTCTTCTTCATTTTTTACTCTTCTTCATTTTTCTCTTCTTCATTTTTTTCTCTTCTCCATTTTTTACTCTTCTTCATTATTTACTCTTCTCTTCTTCATTTAGTAATCTTCTTCTTCTTCATTTTTTACTCTTCTTCTTTCTTCATTTTTACTTCTTCTTCATTTTTTTACTCTTCTTTCTTCATTTTTACTTTCTTCTTCATTTTTACTCTTCTTCTTCATTGTTTTACTCTTCTTCTTCATTTATTACTCTTTCTTCTTCATTATTTACTCTTCTTCTTCTTCATTTTTTAGTCTTTCGTCATTATTTTTTACTCTTCTTTTTCAATTTTTACCTTCTTTCTCATTGTTACTTTTCTTCTTCAATTATTTACTCTTTCTTCTCTTCTTCATTTTTACTCTTCTCATTTTTTTACTTTCTTCTTCATTTTACTCTTCTCAGTTTTCTCTTCTTCAATTATTTACTCTTCTTCTTCATTTTTTACTCTTCTTCATTTATTACTCCTTTCTCATTTTATTACTCTTCTTCTTCATTTATACTCTTCTTCCATTTTTATTACTCTTCTTCTTTTTATTACTCTTTCTTCTTATTTTATTACTCTTCTTCGTTCATTTGTTACTCTTTCTCCATTTTTATTACTCTTCTTCTTCTTTTTTATTACTCTTCTTCTTCATTTTATTACTCTAATTCTTCTCATTTTATTACCTAATTCTTCTTCGATTTTATTACTCTTCTTCTTCTTTTATTACTCTTCTCTTCTTTTTATTACTTCTTCTTCATTTTTATTGCTCTTGTTCTTCATTTTATAACTCTTCTTCATTTTATTTACTCTGCTTCATTTATTTCTCTTCTTCATTTTATTACTCTTCTTCTTCTTTTATACATTCTTCTTACATTATTTACTCTCTAAATTTAAAATTAAGAGAGCTCGGCGGTTGTTGTGTTGTTCTTCTCTTTCTTCTTCTTCTTCTTCTTCTGGTGAAGACGAGGGATCCTTTAGGACTCGACTCGTTCAGATATACAGGATCCGATCTCCATAAATAACTAAAAACACTTGTACCAATCCTCGCATTGAGGGTTGGCCTTTTGAGAGCGTCTTATCATGAACTTTTAAATTATATTCGACATTTGCTTTTAAAGTTTCGAAAAGTTCCACGTTACTATTTAAAGATTAATTCCATTTAATGTATTGTAATTTTCGTAATACACTATTTTCTTGTCATGAACGACGATCGTCCATGACGGGTCTTCACTATTGGCTCCGTCAAGGCATGTGAACGAAATATTAACGAAAGGGGTGTTTTTTTTCTTCTTTCTTTCTCTTTCTTTAAGTTCTTGTTTCTTGTTTCTTCTGGTGAAGACAAAACCTTAATGACGCGGCTCTTGGACACATTTGTCCTTGTTAACATATGTGAGGCATTGGGGCTAGATATAGTAGCCAAGTCTTGCTTCGAAGCTTAGTGGTTCCAGAGAAACATATTTAATATAATTCTTGAATCCAACATTGGCCGCCAAACCATGTGGACCTATTCAATTAGAAATTAACAAAGTGATATTCACTACTCGTGTGCACTACCCAGACCTCGGCCTTTGATACAACATGAGATACATGAAGATGACAAAAAAATTATATTCTTCTTTCAAACTATGTTGAGTTGGAACATTGGTCTGTGAAGTTTCGTGTTTAATCGGAAAAGGTTGCGTTTTTCTATCCAGATGGTCGCCAAACGATGTGACTTGTGATGTCATAATTTCTACCATGTATGCAGACACCGTGGGGGATGACAGTTGCAATTTTCGCTTCGATAGTTAAGCCGTTCCAGAGAAAACATTATTAATATTTTTTCTTAAATCCAACATGGGCCGCCAAACCATGTTGCCTTTGTGACGTAATAATTTTTACCATCTATTGCAGAATTGAGGGGACGATGGTTCATTTGCAAATTTCGCTTCGATAGGTTAGCGGTTCCAGAGAAAACATTATTTAATATTTTTTCTTAAAATCCAACATGGCATGGCCAAACGATGGACCTATCAATTAGAAATTAACAAAACTTGCCATTTCCCTTACTCATGTGCAATAGGATGTGGAAGTTTCCCCTTGGATCAGACAGCCATTCGGGAGAAGAAGTTGTTTGAAGGTTTTTAGGGTAAATTCAACATGGCCGCCAAACCGTATGACCGATCAATAAGAAATTAACAAACTTGATAAAGGAACCTCATGGGAATGTGTTCGAAAGGTTTCGCCTCATCTGTTTAGCCGTTTGGAGAAGAAGTTTTTTAAATTATTAATTTCAATCCAAGATGGCGACGAACCATATGACTTATGGACATCATAAGTTTACATCCTTGCTCCTATCCCGTAGTGGAATACGTGTGTGAAGTTTCGTTGTTAATCGGATAAGATGCGTTTTTCCTCCAAGATGGCCGCCAAACCCTAGTGTGACTTGTGACATCATATTTTTACATGAATTGCAGACATCATGGAGGATTGATAGTTGCAAAATTTTCGCTTCGATAGTTATGTGATTCCAGAGAAAACATTATTTTAATATTTTTCATGAATCCAACATGGGCTGTCAAACCATGTGACTATCAATTAGAAATTAACAAACTTATATTCCCTACTCGTGTGGCAATAGGTTTGTGAAGTTTCCCTTGATCTACGAGCCGTTCTGGAGAAGAAGATGTTTGAAGGTTTTGGGGTTAAATCCAAGATGGCCGCCAACGATGACCGATTCAATAAGAAATTAACAAAATTGATAAAGGACATCCATGGGGAATTTGTGTGTAAAGTTTCGCCTTTTCAATCTGTTTAGCCGTTCTGGAGAGAAGATTTTTTTTAAAAAAATTCCCAAAACAAGATGGCTGCCGAACCAAGTTGACCTATGACGCATAATATATTTTTTCTACGGCAATTGTCGTGCAGATGAGCTCAGAAATTTGAGACTTTTTCCGATGCAAGCGGTGTACCTAACGAATTTTGACCGGCACACCTCTTGACCCGATGACCTCAACGAAATCACCCCTGTTTCCCCTTGAGGAGCTTATTCAAATGTATGAAGCGAAAAAAAAATTTCCTCAACCGTTCAGGATACAGAGTTCCAAAGTTTTCGGTTTTTTTCAAGATGGCGCCCGTACCACGTGACCTATGACGTCACAATTACCAATTAAGGTTGCTATCATAAAAGATACATACTATTGGTTGAAAATTTCGTGTCGATCGGACTTACAGTTCCTGAGAAAATGATTTTTAAAGCGAAAGAAACCCGCAAATTGCCGGCGAAAAGAATTAATAAATAACTAGAACTCCACTTTATAACGCTGGCAGTGATGACCGGGTACCCGGACCTCGGCCTTTGATACCCAACATGAGATTACATGAGATGACAAAAAAAATTTATATCTGCCTTCAACTGCGTAGTGACATGTTGTGAATTTCGTGTTATGGTAATCGGAAAAAGGTTGCGTTTTTCTATCCAAGATGCGCCAAACTATGTGACTTGTGACGTCATAATTTCTAAGTATGCAGACATCATGGGTGATGACAGTTGCAAATTTTTGCTTCGATAGGTTAAGCCGTTCCAAGAAAACAATTATTTAATGTTTTTCTTAAAACCAACATGCCCGCCAAACCATGTGACTTGTGACGTCATAATTTTTACCATGTATGCAGAATTGATGGAAGATGCATTTGCAATTCTCGCTTGATAGGTTAAGCGGTTACCAGAGAAACATATTTAATATTTTTGTTAAATCCAACATGGCTGCCAAACGATGTGACCTATCAATTTAGAAATTAACCAAACTTTGAATTCCCTACTCATGTGCAATAGGTACGTGAAGTTTCCCCTTGATCAGATCAGCCGTTCTCCGGAGAAGATGTGTGAAGCTTTTAGCCGGAATTTCAAGATGGCCGCCAAAACCATGTGACGATCAAGAACAAATTAACAAACTTGAGAGAGCACCTCATGCGAATTAAATGTGTAAAGTTTCGTCTCAATCTGTCTTGCCGTTCTGGGAAGAAGATTTTTAAAATTTATTCATTTTCAATCCAAGATGGCTGCCGAACCATGTGACCTATAACATCATAATTTAAATTAGCTTCCATCGGGACCTTAACAAGTGTTTGTGAAGTTTCGTGTAATCGGAAAGGTCTGTTTTTCTATCCCAAGATGGCCGCAAACCCTTGTGACTTGTGATGCATAATTTTTACTATGAATGCAGACGTTCATGGAGGAGATAGTTGCAAATTTTCGTTTCCATAGGTTATGTGATTCCAGAGAAAACATTATTAATATTTTTTTTGAATCCAACAATGGCTGCCAAACCATGTGGACCTATCAATTAGAAATTAAAAACTTATATTCCCTACTCGTGGGCAATAGGTTTTTTGAAGTTCCCCTTTGATCTGACGAGCCGTTCTGTGAGAAGAAGATGTTTTGAAGGTTTTAGGGAGTAAATTCGACGTGGCCGCCAAACCGTGTGACCTATCGATTAGAAATTAACAAACTTGTGAAAGGATGTCTTGGGGAAAGTGTGCGGTGAAATTTTGCCTCAATCTGATCCAAGCTTGTTCTGGAGAAGAAGATTTAAAAATTTATCAATTTCAATCCAGATGGCTGGACGAACCATGTACCTTGACATCACCAAATTTATATCTGCTCAAACCGTGTATTGGAAACACGTCTGTCAAGTTTAGTGTTAATCGGAAAAGGTGTTTTCATCACAAGATGGCGCTGCCACACAATGTGACTGTGATGTCATTAATTTTTTTAGTATGTCTTATTTTAGCACTTCATTATTTACTCTTCTCTTTCATTTTTTACTCTTATTCTTCATTTTCTCTTCTCTTCTTCTTCTTCTTCAGTAAATTATTTCTTCTTCATTTTTTTACTCTTCTTCCCTCATTAATTTTTTACTCTTATTCTTCATTTATTTACTCTTCTTCATTATTTACTCTTCTTCTTCATTTTTTTACTCTTGTTCTTCATTAAATTACTCTTCTTCGTTTTTTTCTCTTCTTCAATTTTTACTCTTTCTCATTTTTTACTCTCTTTTCAGTTTTCCTCTTCTTCTTCTATTATTTACTCTTCTTCTTCATTTTTACTCTTCTTCATTTTTTACTCTTATTCTTCTTCTTCTTCATTTTTACTCTTCTTCTTCTCATTTTTTACTCTCCTTCTTCATTTTACTCTTCTTCTTTCTTCTTCTTCTCACTATTTACTCTTCTTCTTCATTTTTACTCTCTTCTTCTCATTTTTTTTACCTTCTTCTTCATTATTTACTCTTGTTCTTCATTATTTACTCTCTTTCATTTTCTCTTCTTCAATTTTACTCTTCTTCATTTTTTTCTCTACCTCTTCATTTTACTCTTCTTCTTCATTTTTTACTCTTCTTCTCTTCTTCATTTTTACTCTCTCTTCGTTATTTACTCTTCTTCTTCATTATTTACTCTTCTTCATTTTTTACTCTTCTTTGCATTTTTTGTCTTCTTCAATTTACTCTTCTTCTTCATTATTTACTCTTCTTCATTTTGTCTTCTTCAATTACTCTTCTTCTTCATTTTTTACTCTTCTCTTCATTTTTTCTCTTTCTCATTTTTTCTCTTCTTCTTCATTGTTTTACTCTTCTTCTTCTTCATTTTTTACTCTTCTTCTTCATCATTTTACTCTTCTTCTTCATTTTTTTACTCTTTCTTCTTCATTTTTACTCTTTCTTCTTCATTGTTTTACTCTGTTCTTCATTTTTTCTCTTCTTCTTCAATTTTTACTCTCTTTTTTCTCTTCTTCTTCATTTATTACTCTTTTCCCTCATTTTATTACTCTTCTTCTTCATTTATTACTTCTGCTTCTCCATTTATTACTTCTTGTTCTTCTTTTATTTACTCTTCTTCTTCTTTTTATTACTCGTCTCTTCTTTTTATTATTCTTCTTCTTCTTTATTACTCTTCTCTTCATCATTTTATTACTCTTCTTCTTCTTCATTATACTCTTCTTCTTCATTTTATTTACTCTTCTTCCTCTTTTAATTACTCTTCTTTTTTTCTTTTATTACTCTTCTTCTTTTATTACTCTTCTCTTCTTTGTATTACTCTTCTTCTTCATTTTTATACTCTTCTTCATTTGTTACTCTTACTTCTTCATTTTATTACTCTTCTTCTTTTATTACACTTCTTCTATTATTTACTCTTCTAAATTAAACATTAGAGAGCTCGGCGTTGTTTTTCTTCTTCGGTCTCGAGTGAAGACAGATCAACCTTTAGGACTCGACTCGTTCATACAGGACCGGAATCTCCTTAAATACTAAACACTTGTACACATCCTCGCATTGAGGGTGCCTTTTTGGAGCGTCTATCATTAACTTTAAATATATTTCCGGATATTTTGCTTTAAGTTTCGAAAAGTTTCCACGTTACATTTAAAAGATTATTCCATTAATGTATTGTAATTCGTAATACACTATTTTTGGCATTGAACGACGATCGTCCATAACGGTCTCATAATGCTCGTCAAGGCAGCTTGTGACGAATATCGGAAGTTGTTTTTTTTTTTTTCTTCTTAAGTCTGTCTTTCTTCTTTCTGGTGAAGACAAAACCTTAATGACGCGGCTCGTTGGACACATTTGTCCTTGTTAACATAGTCAGGACATGGGCTAGATTATAGTAGCCAAGTCTTGCTTCATAGGTTATGTGGTTTCCAGAGAAAAACATATTTAATATAATTTGAATCAACATGGCCGCCAAACCATGTGACCTATCAATTTAGAATATTTAACAAGGTTATATTCACTACTCGTTGTGCCATACCAGACCTCGCTCGGCCTTTTGATACAACATGAGATACATAGATGACAAAAAAAATTATATTCTTCTTTCAACTATGTAGTGGAACATGTCTGTGAAGTTTCGTGTTAATCGGAAAAGGTGGCGTTTTTCTATCCAAGATGGTCGCCAAACGATGGATTGTGATGTCATAATTTCTACCAATTATGCAGACATTATGGGGGATGACAGTTGCAAATTTCGCTTCGATAGGTTATTAGCGTTCCAGAGGAAACATTATTTAATATTTTCTTTAAATCCAACATGGCCGCCAAACCATGTCCTTGTTGACGTAATAATTTTTACCATCTATGCAGAATTGATGGACGATGGCATTTGCAAATTTTCGCTTCGATAGTTTAAGCGGTTCCAGAGACAACATTATTTTAATATTTTTCTTAAATCCAAACATGGCTGCCAAACGATGTGACCTATCAATTTAGAAATTAACAAACTTGCATTCCCTAACTATGGTGCAATAGGTATGTGAAGTTTCCCTTGATCAGATCACCATTCTGGAGAAGAAGATGTTTGAAGGTTTTAGGGTAAATCAACATGGCCGCCAAACCATATGACCGATCAATAAAGAAATTCCAAATTGATAAAGACCTCATGTGGAATGTGTGTGTTAAAGTTCGCCTCAATCTGTTTAGCCCGTTCTGGAGAAGAAGATTTTTTAAAATTAAATTAATTTTCAATCCAAGATTGGCTGACGAACCATATGACTTATGACTCACAAGTTTACATCCTGCCTCCTATCCCGTAGTGGATACGTGTGTGAAAATTTCGTGTTAATCGATAAGATGCGTTTTTCCTCCAAGATGGCCGCCAAATCCTGTGGACTTGTGACGTCTAATTTTTTACCTATAATGCAGACATCATGGAGGATGATAGTTGCAAATTTTCCTTTTCGATAGGTTATGTGATTCCAGAGAAAACATTATTTAATATTTTTCATGAATCCAACATGGCTGTCAAACCATGTGACCTATCAATTAGAAATTAACAACTTATATTCCCTACTCGTGAGGCAATCGGTTTGTGAAGTTTCCCCTTGATCTTACGAGCCGTTCTGGAGAAGAAGATTTTTGAAAGTTTTGGGTAAAATTCAAGATGGCCACCAAACCGTATGACCGATCAATAAGAATTAACAAACTTGATTAAAGGGACATCATTGGGGAATCGTGTTGTAAAGTTTCGCCTCAATTCTGTTTAGCCGTTCTGGGAGAAGAAGGATTTAAAAAAAAATATTCCCAAAACAAGATGGCTGCCGAACCAAGTTGACCGATGACGTCATAATATATTTTTTCTATGGATCAATTGTTGTGCAGATGAGGCTCAAGAAATTTCAGATTTTCCGATGCAGCGTTGCACCTAACGAATTTTTTGGACCGCACACCTCTGGACCGATGATCAACGAAAAAATCCCCTTCTTCCCCTTGAGGAGCTTATTCAAATGTATGAAGCAAAAATTTTTCCATCGACCGTTTCAGAGATACAGAGTCCAAAGTTTTTCGGTTTTTTCACGATGGGCCCGCTACCACGTGACCTTATACGTCACAATACAATTAAGTTTGCTATTCAAAAAAGATACATTACTATGGTGAAAATTTCGTCGTCGATCGGACTTACCGTCCTAGAAAATGATTTTTAAAGCGGAAAAAACCCGCAAATTGCCGGGCGGAAAAAAGAATAAATAATAATAATATGAAATAAACAGAAGAAAAAACAAATAGGGTTCCCTGTCAGAATGACAGGGTACCAAAATAAAAAATAATAATGAAATAAACAGAAGAAAAAACAATAGGGTTCCCTGTCAGAAATGACAGGGTACCCTAATAATAAAAAATAACTAATACGAAATTTTTTAGACAGGGGTACGGGGAAATATGAAAGCCTCAAGGGGTCGAGCACATAAAAAGGTTAAGAACCACTGCTCTAAACGTTGCACTCGAGACTGCCAAGCATTTCAAAAAGGCTCTGATGAAAACTGGGAAGCTGAGACATGTCTAAACGTGTTGCAGGTCGATGAGGAAAGTTTCACGGTCATATTTCAGACTTCCACTTTCTGCAAACAGGTGTTTGTTGAGAGGTCCCAAGGAACACACTCACTGTACAGTAGGAGTAGGCGCTTAATCGTGGAAATTCGGAATGCCATTATCCGACTTGGGATATGCATCAGATTTTGACCACCAGCATTTCTGGGTCTGCAGACCACGTCTGGGCCCAGCCAAT
>CM068953.1:159808728-159831749 GCA_035128595.1 Eptatretus atami | reverse complement strand
CTCTTCTTCCATCTCCTCCAACGGTTTCAGTTTATTCTCTTGCATTACCATTACCCATTCTTCGGTCCCACCTGAGTGGAATAATTCAAACCGACTTTTCACCCTTATTAAGGTTGTAAAGGAAAGAATGTGAACAACTTCACCTTGGGGGAATGGAATTTTTTAAAGATTGATTATTGTTAGTGAATCTGTAACCGCTTATTTTAAAATCCTTTTCAGTTTTCCTTATTTTTGCTTGTTTTTTTCAATGTCTAAAACTTGTAGGCTGGAAAAAATACTTGCACCTGTTCCAGTATTTTTTTTTTTCGTTTCATATTGCTGTTCCGAATCCTTAAACATTATTATTTTGATTAGGGTTGAGCGTGTTGAGTCTACACTAGATCAAACCGAAAAAAAACAGTAGAATTGGGGGGGGGGTTGTTGGTTGGTTGAACCTTCACACAGTAAATGAGTTGGATTGGATAAAACAAGGGGATGATGTGAAGAGGCCTAGGAGGACACTGCTTTGAAGATGGAGAGCCACAACTCTAGCACAGAAGTGGAACAATACTTTTACGAGTGGCTTGGGCTGGGTTAATGGAATAATAGTGTCATGTTATGGATATGATGACCTGAGACAGCTGATGAACAGCTGTCTTGAAGCACCTGTGAGGGCAGAGGGATTGAAGGGTGAGGAGTTGTTCCACAGGGTTGAAAAAAAGAAGGACCCATTGATGGTGAGAGGAGTCTGGATTTTTTTTTGGAGTTTCCAGAAGAGACGTTGCTGCATGGAGACCACGGCACCCTGCGAACCTGGGGAAGTCATGAAGAGCAGCAAGGAGGCAAAAAGAGACAGAGACATGGACCTGTTTGCGATCGTGAAGATATAGTCCCCCTGCCTTGTCAAGTCCCCGTGCTAGTCGTTTGCTGTTTAAAACTTCAGAGTATGACTGATGGCAGGGGCGCCGGACGTGCTGCAAGCAATCACCCCTCCACCTGCTTGGTTATTTGATTGACCGTCTTGGTTGTCACTTCATATTTCTGCTGTACAGTTGAGCTTTATCGATTATTGCCTTCATCGACTCTCCCTTCTCTCTTTTTGCCACTCCTAGGCTTGATCAGAAAGTTTCGATGTGTTGGGCAACACCTTGGCAACCGACTTCAAACGTGACTAACATTGCAATTCAACTTCTTTCCTTACATTTGTTATAAGTTCTGATATACTTTCCATTCTGGATGTTGTTTCCATAGTCGGTCAGCTCATTAGCTATGACAATTTTTTCGCCACTGACCATACACTGCCTGTCTCAGGTTTTTTATTGCTATTGCTGCGAAAGACATTTGTTCTCGTAGGTCCACCGTGCTGCCTTATAGCTTTACCACGGATTCCACTAGCCTTGGGCTTGGTTTTCCCTTGGATACTTTTTCCGCTTTCAAAAGGATTCAAATTGGGCCTCTCTTTTGTTTTAATACATTGCTTTGGACCTTCAATAATAGCGGAACTTGTTCGATTTGGTTGTGTATCGGTTAGAGACGCTCTGGGTGGCATTGACGAGTATTTTCAATAATCTATCCTGTTACATTTCCAGGGATCTCTTTATCACTTTTTTTTATATTATTATAGCCGAGTCGTAGAAGAAGCTAGTACACTGAAGAGAAGATCAGGACGACAGTATAAAAACATGACGCAAAAACATTGATGGAGGGACAGATGGACCACAGGAATCTCAAGAAGGGAAAACTGACATTTGAGGAGGATGGTTTGGTTGTGGGAGTATACCGAGGGTAGAAGTTATGGTTGTGAATTGGGGCATGACTGGTGATGAACAGCGTCTTAGACCTAGGAAAGAGATTGAAGAGGGGAAGGTGGATGTGATGGGAAGAGTGATGGAAATCCAAATGTGGCTGCCACACATGTGACCTATGACATCATAGGTGGGAGTTGTCTTATGATGTCATAAGCAATTGCCTTGATCTGTTGCGCCATGTCAGAGAAGAGTTTAAGTCTTAAGTATATATTGGCTGCCAACCACGTGACGATGATGTCATGGATTTTTTTTTTCTGTGGACCCAATTTATCCATGATGTCTCAACTTTTTCATACTGGCGATGTAGACGTCTCTAAATGCACTATGACTCATAACAAAGCCGATCATGCAAAAGATACACTGATCTTCCCCCATGAGATACTTGCCATCGCCATGTTGCCAGTTTCATTTCATGCGTCGTTTTTGGGATAGAGGTGCAAAGCTTTTTTTTTCTTCTTTTTTGTCAACATATGCTGCTCCAACACGTACTTGACATCATAATTATTAAAAACTTCTACATGAGTGTGCTCCTTATGCAGAAATTTGTGTCAACCGCAAGCCTTTGCAGGACAAACCGATTAGTTCTGTAGGACAACAAACAACAAGCAGTATTGACTGGTACTACCAATCTCAACTGACCTCTGCCTGTTACTAAAGTGTTCTCGAAACCCGCCCGTCCCCCCGCGCAAACCAGACTGTTTCTCGAATGGTTCTGTACCAAACCATCAAAAACATGTTTGACCTCACCGTGCCATTGCCCCCCTTTGACGTTTGACCACCTCCAACTCCCACTAGCTCCCTCCTGATCACGTTGTCTTCACTATTCGCACACTGCGTCGCCTCTCTTCCCCGCCTCTCTCTCGAGTCTATCCTGTACCAAACCCAATCAAAATCGAAATATTACCTCACTTGAACCTTGACCTTGGAGCGATTGACCAAATTAATTGCAGCACTAACAAAACAAAACAAAAAAAACAACAGACCGGAAGTCACAATACTGACGAAATCTTTAGATTTCGTAATACAAATTGAGAATAAATGACCCAAACACCTCTTCTCGGGTGAGGGTACTCATTCATGAGTGATATTGTCTGTGAAACAATTGGTCTCTCTGGAGGGATAGACATGATTATGCTGAGCTTAACACTATCAACAAGGTGTGAAGCAAGGAATAAAGAGACTATTATAATTTGTGCATTAAAGTATTTGCAGTATTTAAGCTGTGTAAAGGAAACTATAAAATTCCAATAAGGTAGTACTCCTTAATATTGAAAGAGCAGAAATGAAGACTTGATTGCTCGTTGCTGTTTTTAGAAGATACTGAATCAGTATTACAGAAATAGTTTATTTAGTTTAACATTATTGTACCAATTAGTGATACTGCAATGGATTTTGTTCTGGTTGTGGAATGACCCTGGAGATCACATTCACAGTACTAGGGAATCCTGAGTTCTTATTTATTATATGTGGTACATGGACACCTGCCCTCGTGTGTGATGTGGGGTTTGTGTGGTTTACTAGGCTTCCATTCATGAAAATTCTCACTCCCCTAGTTCCATCTGATTCCATGTTTCTCTCATCCTCTTCAATAGATCTTCCATCGCCAATCTCCTTGCTCCAACTTTCAATCCACTGACCTCCGGTGCTCACCCTTCAACCCCAACCTTCCTATCTGTTTAACTCCATTCATTCCCATAACCATTCCTTCCGTTGCAACACCCATTCAATCTTCTTGCCCATGCTCACTTTCCTAAGCCCAAACCACAACTGACGCAAACACACCATCCATAATCAGGCTGACACCTTATCGCTATCTACAAACAACGCACCGCGGGAAACATCACCATTGCCGTCGGCAACCACAATTGCCCCACTGAACTTGAGTCGCACTACTGCCTTGGATTGCAATCACCACTGAGATGGACATCATGCTGCAGCCACCGAGCCAATTAAGATGTCCCTCTAGGGTCAGGAATGCGTGGCGACACCTGCTCCTGAGCTCCGTCCAATAACTCTGCCCCCCATGAAGACCATGCAGGCCAGGAGCAATGATGAAGCTGTTGGGTCTGATTCATCGGAGGAGCTGCTGCTGTTCATGCTGAGGGAACTTGACTGAGGAAGCTTGCGATGCGGACAAGCAGCACTTGCATTAAGCGAGCATCCAGCGACAAGGCGGCGTGTGGCGAGATGGGGCACGGGCGAGGTCTTCGGTCTGTCCACTGAACTGCCACGTCTTTTATTGTAGCTCTCTCAAATACACCTAATCTCTAATTTGGGGGCACAAAAGAAAAGATAGACGATGTATCTTAATGTATTTTAAAATTTTAAATAAAAATGCGGTGGGTGACCGAAATGGAGAAGCATGGTTATTTTGTTGCGACGGCATCAGCCGGTACACCAGAAAATCACAGACCATCAGAAAGCATCGTAATGAAATTGATAGTTTCAAAAACAAACAACAAAGCAAAAATTCAATGCAGGTGTGACGACCCGAAGCACGGTTCGTTAGCTACAATGGTAAGCATACCCCAGTGAGTATATATGAGACACAATTAAAAAATAACGGTTCTACATAGCCATGGACTGCAACCGATTAAGACAGGAAATGAGGTAGTCAGGTCAACGTAGGAATCTTTTATTTCTGTATTATAAATATTTCTTGAAACATAATGGTTTTTTCTGTGCATAATGGCAAGCAAAGGATTAGCTCAAGAAAATTATCATTTTCGTGTTAGGAACCGCAGAAAAAGTGTTTGATTTGTGTGAAATATGCACATTTCTACTCTACATTAAAGAGATGTCATAAGGATGCTTGTTCGTGATGTGATTAAACACCAATGCGATTTATTAGAATATATTATCGATTCAGAAAGTTAAAAACAAGCCTTTTTTAAAATCCGAACAATTGTTATGGTTTCCTGAAGTATTTTTTTTTACATTGCATGTAACTGCCGAAATCGTGATATTGTTACTTAGGCCTAGTCACATTTGCACGGTGGCCTAAGGTCTAACAAATCTGACGCACTTGCTATAGAGCGGGCGCAGTATTTCCCGACACAAGTGACAGTCCATATGTTTATTTTGAGGGGAGCGCCGGCGTTTTTAGAAATTTGAGCCGAACGTGGAGCTATTGAGGTGCCGTCATCTTTGTTTGATGTCGCACGGTGACCTAGTAGGGCCCGCCCTGCCGGGCGGCATAGTTTCAGCATCGCAGCGGCGATCAGGGCCCAGCTCGCCGACGCGGGAGAGAGAGAGAGAGGAGAGGGAAGCAGGTGAGTACGGGCAGGTAATGATACCAGTTCTTTTTTTACTGAAATAAGATGTAAGCAGTTCGGGAAGGTAGAGCTCGTATTCAGATATAAAGACTGGTAACTATAACTTATATTAATGAAGAGAGAGAATCCAGTTCGGGTGTGGCAAAGACGTACTGCTTATAACCGCGAGGCGAGACGGTGCGCCCGTCGTCAGGATGCCGGAAGGCCGTCGTAGGTGAGTGGGCGGGGGCTAGGGAGGCCGTGGCGTCGACCCGCGGTGCCCGCATTACGTTTGACCGCAAGGCGGCCGCACGGAGAGGGGTAGGCGTAAGTATTTTTTTTTTATTTTTGATTTTGATTGTAGACGAGGTTGGAAAATTATTTTCTAAAACTACGCAGCCCCACGAGTACGCAGAGCGATGGTTTAAGGCACCTGGTAGAATAGGGCGCGTGGACAATTCTGTGTCGCAACTTGGCTTGAGAGTCGAATTGGTAGCGGCCAATGAGAATGAAAGTTATACTCGTGCTATATCAGCTGGGACCCCTCAGCCGATTGTAATAGGTCGGCCCAGTAGCGCTAGGGCCACCGGGGGCGACTTCGACATGCGGCCATCGAGACAGTATTCTGGAGGAGATTGAGCGGAGCAGGGGGTAGAAGAGAGACGAGAGCGGACGAGAGCAGGCGGGTAGTCTAGCTCACGAGGCAAGATGATGAAGAGAGAGAGGGCGCACTAGATAGTGACTGTAGAGGGCCTGAGGGGGATAGAGGGAACTCGAATAGCTAGAAGTGAGGGTAAGGAATTATGTGATGCCAGTGTTTGACGTGTTGGAGCGAATGATTAGAGAGTGGGTGCTTTGGTCAGATCTGGTACAGAAGAGATGAAGGAGTGAGTGCGAGATGATTACCACGGGGGACTGTGGTTGGAGGCTAGTGTGGCAGAATCGTTGACTGTCTGTAACCTCTTGTCAGGCTACAGTGAGGATTTGGCAACAAGACCCGTTAAAAGGCTCGGCTGAGAGGAGAGATACGAGGGGTAAGGGTAGTCACTATGAGCTGTTGGTGTGATGAGGGACGGTGAGTCCATGGTGGAAGTCAGCTGCGCGTGCATTCTGTGTGGTCAAGAATTTGAGGGCTAGAACCGCCGAGAGCAAAAGGGAGGAGGACGGAGAGGGAGGGGTGGGAGTAGAACGGAGAGAGAGAGAGAGAGGCGCCGTTAGACCGACACGCGCGAGAGCTGGAAGAGGGCGGGGCGCGAGTGGCTAAAAAAAAGGGTCCGGGTGGGTCTATGCGGGGGTCCAAGCAATAGTGTGATCATCAGGTAGATCGTATTACGTTTGGAGCTGTGGAGTATCCTGATTGAGCATCGATCTCGTATGACTGTGCAGAGCATGGGGGACTATATACGTTTGAGGAGGGATCTGGAGAGATCCTCTCTTGCCTCCTTTGTGTCTTGGCCTCTTTTGTCATTTTCCCGTCCAAGCCGCACCTTGCAGTTGTTGCCATCCATCCTGGCATGAAGCAAAGTCAAAGACGCAGCTCTGAGGATGAGAGAGGGAGAGTGATTGCTTAAGTCGCCCAGAGCGAGAAGACTGCTGACGACCTTTGTTTGGTGAGGTTAGACGAGGGACGAGAGAGAGAGAGGAGTTAAGGGGTAAGAGAAGGGTGAATGTGTAGACGGAGTGATTGGAGTGAGGTGAGTGAGTGAGGGGTGTGAAGTGAGGGAGAAGAGGGAGAGTGTAGAGATGAGGAGAGAGGAGAGACGATTGAGCGAGAGGAGGAGAGGAGAGATATATATATAGAGAGAGTTTGGTGGTGTAGGGGTCGCAAGGAGAATTGTTGTGCATTTCGGACAACAAACAACACAAATGCTTGGCCGATTTTCGGCAATTTTTGCGGATGGGTTTGAGTCAGTTGTTATTGTCAACACTAATTAGTGTCACACCCCAGAACTGTTGAGTATGCTTCACCAAACATATCGCTTTTCAAGACGTTTCAGGGTAAGTGTTCCAACATATTCAAATAACAGCTGTTGTATATGGGTTGGAACAAAATAAAAATTTGGGGTTGATATTTTGAACACACATTTATGGGCAAGATACAGGAATCGGATTGTTATTTCAAATTCACTCAGGTTGCGGGTTGCCAACACTCATCAGGACACGCGCATGACCACTTGCACCGGTGGGAAGGGGAACGAACCCATTCGCTCGGGCGATGGAGCACGATAACCACTATCAGGGCGAGGAAGGGCCGAGACACTCGCTCAGGAGGTGATGGAGCATGACACTCGCTCAGCCGAGGAGATGAACACCTCAGGTAGGAGCCGTCATCGCTCAGGGCGAGGGCACAACATCATCAGGGCGAGGAGCATGAACACTATAGGTGATTGGCACAACCATTCGGGCGATGGAGATGAACCACGTTGCACTGGCGATGGGGACAACCCTCGCTCAGGGTGAAGGAGCACGACACTCCTCAGGGCAGAGGGGGCGACCACTTGCTAGGGATGGAGTTTGACACCGCTCAGGCGCGAGGCGTGACCATCATCAGGAGATAAGAGCACGAACACTCACTCAGGGCGATGGAGCTTGAACACTTGCCCGGCGATGGAGCACGCCACTCACTCAGGGGAAGGGAGACCAGTTGCTCGGGGAGGGGACGAACTGTCAGGGTGACGTGAGGCAGACCATGCCGGGCGAAGGAGCATGAACCCCTGACTCAGGCGATGGACGAACCACTCTGGGCGTGGAGCATGAACCACTTTGACACGGCGTGGAGCACGGAACCATCACTTCGGACGAGGAGGAGAACACTCGCTAGGCGAAGGAGCTGAACATGTATAGGGCGATGCGCAGTGGACACTCGTCAGGCGACGGGATGGACATCGCTCGAGCAGGAGGCATGGACCACTGGCTCAGGGCGCTGGAGCATGACGACTGTCTCAGGGTGCGGGAGCCACGGCAATCGCTCAGGGGAGGGAGAATTAACCACTGGCTATCAATGGACGAGAACCTTGGCAACTGTTGGACGGCCACAACTCATCAGGGAGATGAGGGCACGAACCACTGTCAGGGCGACGGAGCCGGACACTGGCTCACGCAATGGAGCACTGACCACTCGTTCAGGCGATGAGCAGCCAACCGCTCGGGTGATGGAGCGACAACCACTTCGTCAGGGCGACGAGCATGGACCACTCGCTCGGGCGACGGAGTGGACCACATGTCAGGCCTGGGCCAGGGACCATCATCATGGCGAATGTGCAGGACCACGCTAGGGTGAAGGAGCATGGCCACGCGAGGCGTCGGCAGACGGCCACTGGCTCAGGGGCGGGAGCGGACACTGGCTCAGGGCGCGGAGCACGCCTGGGCTCGGGTGAGGCACGGCAACTCATCCGGTGGGGAGCATGACCCTGGCTCACCCAATGGAGTCGAACCACTTGTGACTGGTGAGAGCACAACCACTCGTCAGCAGGGTGGAGCCGAACCGTGGCTCATGGTGACGGAGCACGACATCGTCAGGAGGCAATGGAGCATGACCATCGCTCAGGGTGCGAAGTACTGCCACTCGCGTCAGGGCGCGGAGCGCTACTGACACTCGTTCGGGCGATGGGCACAAACCACTCGCTTTGATGATGTACGTGTACCGCTATTGACAATGGATCTCGGGCAAGTGGCTTTTTAGCGATCTTAAGCACGCCCGATTCACTGATTGAAGGAACACTTGCCAGGCTATTCATACCATACTTTCGATCCTTTACTTAGCGTCTTCACGTTGTACCAGCGTTAATTAATAAATGAATTTATTAAATATGACTTTGTCCAAAGTTCAATCGCCCGTTGGAATAATTGCAGAGATCACCATTTTGCGACTGCTGTTGCTGTGACCGTTCACGTTGGTATTGAGCCTTGAGGTGTTCACAACGTGACTTTTATTTGTTCGTCTCGTTTTATCACCAGGATGTCTTGCTTCACTGTGCAGGCCTTGCGTAACTCTGAATGAGCAGATCTGGCGGATGCGATGGGGAGCTCTGGGGAGGGTTCGTGATGTGAATGCATTAATCATTACAGTTCAATGAAGCTTGGTATTTTGGCACTTCTTAGTTTTTTGTTCTCCTAATATTTTTCTCCAACGTAGAAAAAGTATTAATGCTTTGGAAATTTCACATTTTCTGGTGGTTTCTCTTCTTATTCATTTTTCTTAATGCTCGCTTGCTTAGAGCTAAAGGTAATGTCTTAGTTATAGATCATTGATTTCTTTTATCGATTTACAACATTGTTTGGCACTTATTTAGTCTGGACGATATCCTTCTCACAGGATTAGTGTCTGATGCGTCATGTCGTGTCGAGGGGTGGGGGGGGTTGGGCCCGAGTGGTGAGATTAGCCAATGTTCCTCTTGGAGGGGAAATCGTGATACTTGGAGATTAGACGCAGCCGCAGGCATACAACGTTGTGCACGGTCGTTGCATTCTTCTGCGTGCGAATTGGGGTCAGTGGGAAGTTGTTTTGACCGTGACGTCGGTTTTCACGTTATTGTACAACATTGATCTGACGTTGTGACAATTGAATTACGTTGTATGCAGCGTCGTGTTGGGTTAGCTGCATGTCAGAAATTGGGTCAGTGGGAAGTGTATGTGCACACCTGGTAAGTTTCACGTTTGTGACAACGTCCATTTCAATGTTGTCACAACGTCAGTTTTCAATTTGTCACAATGTTGAATCTGACTGTTGCAGCAGCGTGTTTGGTGTGTACTGACTCGATTGGGTCAGTGGGAGATTTGGTATGTGCACACATGACGTCAGATTTCACGTTGTCAACTTTTTGAAGCCTACGTTGTTTTCACTTTCACAACGTTATAATGGAGTTTTTATGTTTTTACCCTTTTTTGCACACCAAATACAAACGAACTTGCAGTGATTTACACCCTTCGCTTCCAGCTTGATGGGCCCGACCGTAGGTCTGGGGCCGCGGCACGCTGTTTTTACGTGTTACCTTTCACCACTTGAAGTTGTATGGAACATCTTCATTGCCGTAACATAATGACCACACTTGAAACAACTGTAATTCTAATCATTTATTATGACGTATCACGCAGAGGCATATTCGGAAATATACGTAGTGCTATTACAATATAAATATTTTATTCGGCCAAAAGCCCTCAATACAAATGCATAATAAAGTAGATTACGCATTGCATTGGCATATATACTTAAAATTGGGATAAAGAAGAATTACCACATGGGTAAAGTCTCAGTAATACTTTTTGCAATTCACTTGTGGCAAAGCCAGTTTAACATTCAACTTCGGAAGTCTGGCTCAGAGGGACTGTGGGCTTTTCTCTCTTCAATATAAATTGATGCACAAGGCTTGAAGTAGCATACTCATTGCGTGTTGTAACTGTGATATGCTCATGCTTGCATACATACATGGGATGGAGCATTAAAAGGTATTGCGCGATACTTACATTTTTTTATTAATGTAAACTTAAGTTTTAGCTATGTAATACTCCGTTGTTACGAGATTCTAATTAAGCACCTAGGTAAGTTATGAGAGATGAAGAACCCCATATATTTTTGCGATACGAATATAGTGACATTCAATAGTAGAATTTCAGCATACTTGGTAAAGAGGACTATGGGTCCCACTTCTGGGAGTCAAAATCTTTCTGATAGAATTGGCTCCATGATATATTATATATATTTAGAATATTTACTTGTTTATGTCCCACAGCATGGCGATCAATAGTGAGATTGATAAGACTTTAAACAGATTGATACTGATCGATATGAACAGTGCAATTATATGAAACTGGATTTACAATCAGGCTGATCGATTGAGACAATATATTCTTTGTGGTGGTGTATGTCATACAAGAAAAATATAATCTAAATCTAAGGATGAACACATTTTGAAGATCTCATGAAATTTCCAAAGCACAAAAATTATTGTTGGGTGTTTATCTTAATTCACAAGAACATAATAAACTTCATTGGAGTAAGCATGTAATATTTTACAATTGTAATTAGGCGTTGGGGTGTCACATCACATACTACTTGCTGGCATTAGTTTCTTCAAGGACGTGGACGGCTGGAAGGCGTTGGTTGTGATTATCGTTTTACTTACACTAGTCGTGTCCGTACGTGCGTGCCCGTACGTGCAAAAAAACAAAATTACAACTACCAGTTCACTTCGCTCTCGTATAAACATGGATTGGGCATTGTGGTTTATTATTAATGATAGAAATAGATAGAATTATGAGGACTACGTAAGTCATCTTCGGAGTTCGTATGTTTACCGTATGGAGAACGCGCGTGGGCTCTTCTCGGCCGCCTAGCAGTTGGTTTTGGTAAACATGGCATATGGGAAGCATTGTCCTTATAATTGAAAGGCCCTAGGTCCGCCAGAATATAGTGGAGTTTCAATTAGATCGGTCTCAGTGGTTTCGAGACAGCGGTACACACACAAACACCACACACATCACAACACAACACTGGATTTAGTAGATGGGTTGTTCCTGACGCACTCCCCTGTAGGGATATTTAAATGTTGTGTTGCAGTGTCCGCGCCTCGTTGCTGTTGGGACTGGCCATGTCTGTCTTGAAAATATAGAATTTCACTTGTATATTTGCTTATGATCGGGGCACAGATTGCATGTCAATTACGGTCAAGTCATGACTTTAAACTGTCATTTGCGATTCTTTTCCTTGCACTTTTAAAATTTCGGTTCCGGAGAAGGGGGTCTCTTTCATTCTTTCAAATGTTTGTGATACGCATTGGGCTTCCTTATTTTAGAAATTAAAAACAATTTAGTACACCGTGTTTAAGAGCTTGTAAATTTACGTTCACTGCCTGTAAAAGCTCAATTATATTATTCTTTTTATTAAAGTTATTTTATGTTTTGTATTTTTACCAAGGGGGGAAATTTGCCCGAAAATTGAAACACTCCCCCAGTGACAATACACTTAAGCTCATTGTTACAAGTGGCCGCGTTTGTGTTCGGCAAGGTGTTAATTTTTTTCATGACACAACACTGTTTTCGTCGACATAATGGCATCGTTTTCCTTTTGTTTGTTAGGCCTATCTTAAAGAGGCTAAAATATTATATTATATTTATTATTGAGGTTTTTTAGGGCACGTGGACTTTAAATTTGTTCACTTGCGGAACATGCGGTATTCGTCGACCCACGGCGAAGCATTATCCACCAGAAATATATTTTTAAGGTTTGAACAATTAATTGTCAAGTATTTTTTAAGAGTTCCCTTTATTCCCAGAGCGGTGTTTTTTTTTCATCCAGGTTCCGCGGATGATGAATTCTTTTCGTCGATTTTCTCCACACGGATTAGGGCCATTCAGGGCATGTCAGGGGGGCATAGCGGGCAATGTCGGGCATATCAGGCCATGTCAGGGAGGGCCATTCAGGGCCATGTCAGGCGACAGCTAAACGTGATAACGGATGAAACGGGCTTGCCGGAGGTTTCGTCGTCAGTGCCGTTCCAGAGCCCCCAATGCTCGACCACGATCGAGTGGCCGAGGGCCCGGGGTTTCCATTGAATGTCATATTGTCCTCACCGTTACAGGAACGTCATGGATTCTGTGATCTTAAAAATCCAAAACTAAGCTAAGAATAAATCGATTTATAATTTTACTTCAAATGATCAGGCGAAGTATTTTAACTAAAAAGGCGGGAAGTCTTCTGCAGGTTTAGAGCGATGTGTGTCACTCAGAACCGGGGAAGTTCCAGTTTAACAACCTTGCATAATGGGTCGTTTGGTGCGGAGATAGGAATTAGCAATTCAGATCTCTTCCGTGAAGGCAACCACACACAACGTACGAGGTGGAAAAAGCGATCACCATGGAATCGACGTGGCAGAAAAACGTTGGATAATCGCGGTGGCGGCTGCAGCTGTACAAGTGTGTTGTGGTTGTTACACAAGCGGGCGATCCGGCCGTTGGTTGTTATGTACACCAAGGCGGCCCGATTGTTAAACCGAAGGAACGCTGGTACAACGCCGCTTGGTTGTACAACTAAGCGGCCGATTCGCGCGTTGGTCGGATGAATTTTTTACTGCGTCGTGTGCCTGTGGGGGACGGGTGGGGCGAAGCAGTTACAGATCGGTCACCCGACCCAAGATAGAGGGTTTATATCGAGATCCAGAACAGATTATCGTTTTCCCATATGCATCACGCAAAGTTTATGGGATTCCTCATCGGTTCAGACATTAATCCTTTCTTTTCCAACATGGCTTGATTTTCGAGTCATCAGTGTTTGGTTGGACCGATGTGTCTACCGCTGGTATTGCTTCTTCTGCTCTCCCAACATGAGATGGAGGTCTCTGATGCCGGACATGAATCGAGCACTATCTCCTGCAGTTTCGCATGTGTTGACGGGTTGGCCGCACTGCCTGGCTCACCAACTATCTTCTGTGTTCAGAGGCATCTGCATGCATGAGTCCAGATTTCTTTGCTGTCGCGAGCCAACTGTGACCCTAATTGGGTTCTTGTATCCGCTCTTTTGTCCAGACTGGGTTCCCAAGGTAGCTGTCTGGTCTGTTCTCTTTCTGTTTCGATGTCTCTCCGGACTTGAACTCCTTTATCTCTTTGTGAATGATCATCCTCTGTATGTTAAGACTGGAAGCCGTTAGCTTGTTCACTCTCTGAAACATGGATAAAATCACAAATGGTTCAACAATGGAGAAAAATGTTTCATCATCTGGACAATTCACACTCTCACGCTGTCTCTTTGAAAGGCACCATTTGACACACCCCCCCCAACCCAATCTAACTTTCAACAAATCCTTCGGAAGAGTTTTTTATTCAGGCTTATGGGATTCCGATCTGCCCTGATCTTTATGAAATGCCCATTTCCAAGCTGGCTCTCAGCAGTTAGCGATGGGCAATCCATACGCGCAAGTGTCTTCCCAAGGTAACACCTGAGCTCCTGGACACCATTCAAAGCTTTCGGTCCAGAGCCAAAGTGGAGTACTTCTCCTCTAGGCTGGTGCTCTGCTCCACCTTTCTCGGTTCCTCGTGTGGAAACACAGGCTTTAGGTCAAGAGTTTTCCTCATTGCAGGCTCGAGTCCCTTTGGGCTCTCTTTCACTGCAGGGCGGTTGGTTGGTAATCTTTGTATTTCTACCTCTCCTTTCTGGTCTCCCACACACTCTCCCCCCCGCTTTCAGCGATATGTCTCCAATTTCCGCAGGCGTCAACGCCTGCTTCACATATCCTTTGGTCACACTACAAAATTCAGAATCATGCTACCATTATTTTCCTCTTTTTTCAAGCTTTGGAATATTCCACTCTTCATCCGTTTTTCCTCCGACTTTCAATAAGCTGTGGCACCAACACTCTTTTTTCTGACCCCACACAACAAGTCGATTCTTTCTTCCACGATATATTCTACCAACCACCTCTTTCGACAATTTGCTTTCTCTTCGAAGTTCCTGTAAGTCCATCTTGTTACCGGATTCCCGCCCACTCCCTTCCATATCACGATCTCTCATGTCTCTGTTCCCACTGTTTAGATCCTTCACTCTCCACCCACTCTTGTCATCCTGCCCTCCCTTGCCGTTGCATTGTTTTGTTAGTCTCATCCGAGCCTCAACTGAAACATATTTTAAACGTGCCTTGTTTAGACTTTTGACGATATATCTTGCATGCTATTTACATTTCTATACATGTTTCATAAGTGTGCTAACCGATTAACTAGTAGAAATTGTGAGATCTCTATCTGCTTAAACTGAGGATACGTCTCACCTTAACACTTCTGCATGCTAATGGTCCCCAGTCCCTTTCTATCTATGGAAAACAACGTCGAGTAACTGGCATTTTGTAGAGCCTACCGTAAAAACTCCTCTCACTATCTGCTGACTTCGAGTAATAACCATGGCTCTAACTTGAGGACGCACATTTGCGAGAACATGGGAAATCGGTCAATGTCACTCTGTAGCAAAAGCTGATTTTCAAGGGAAGAGAAAATGGCATTTTTGGATTGGGGCATGAAGGTTCAAACTCTTTTCAAGATCAAGGACAATGTGTTGGCTGTTGGAGGAGAGGAAAAGATAGCCGATCGACTACTTTTGGCAAGGGACGCCGTTATCTGATAAATTTTCTTTCGTTAGTTTAGTCAATGTGGATTTAAAAATTTGTTGTGCATTGCTGCAGGCTCAGAGAACCGCTGGAATTAAAACGTGGTGGATTAAGGTGATCCGGCAAAATTGGTTTCGATCAAAACAATCTGCAGCGGTGAAGTGGCGGTCATTAATGTAGGATGCGAATTCGGAAATATTGAATAATTTATATAGCTTTTGTGCTATGTAGTATTATACTGTAGTGTCTCACGTCAATGGTGGAAGTGTAAGGTTTTTTTTCGAATCAAGACCTGGAAGGGGGACAACTAGTTTTGAAGAACACTTTGGCTGATAAGTATATTGGAGATAGAATCGGTTTTGTTTTCGGGGACGAAGGCTGGACAACTTGGCAGTCAGTGGGATACATCGAAAGCAGATAGGGTGGATTGGGTTACGGCATGACTTTTGCAGTGTATGTATTATCATTTGATGCTTGATTCTAACCAATCCGTCCGATATCACAGAAGGGCTCTCTACTTGTGCTACCTTATGGGTGAAGGAACAGTTTTTTTGCTGATTTGCTATCCAATTAAACATTTTTCTATGATGGTGTTGCTCTATCTCGCTAGAGCGAGGTTGGCAAGAGGGAGTTGTTACGATGAGAAGCCTTGCCGCATATTTCCTGTTTTCGTGACCAGATCGAAGACGGCTTCGGTGGATTATTTCTCGGTTGTCCAGTTGAAAACACTCGAACACCAAAGAATTGTGGTCAAGGATGCACGTCAGGATTCAAGAAATTGATAACTTATAACCTACAATTTAAGTTGTCTGACTTCAACACTAAGTATTCTGACTTGCCTGTTTTAAAACAAACTCATTCTTTCTTCCAGGTTCAGTGGGTTACCTTCAAATTCCAATTCGACGACTCTCATTGGACCACAACCGATGAACTGATGCTGCAAGGGAAGGCACTAACTCGTAAGCCTTTGGATCAAAGATGTATTTGGTTTATGAGAAGCACCGAGTCTGTTAACGACTCTTCTAGTGTGCTTTAAAAACAAAAGTATACAACAATTTTTAAAAAGATCACACCTCACATCGAGACTACGGGACCTCCGATTTGCATGACCTCCTCACCAACTAGCACCTGATAAATTGTGCTTCCCACCACGAGTTTGAATGTATGTTACAACGTGGAATCATCGGATCATTGTCCAGCAGTTGGGCTTCACCATTCCATGTGGTACCCCAAAAGACACCTGGCGGTTGGCGTCATTGCAGGGATTACAGGTCCATAAACAATGTGACTGTTCCAGAACGTCACCTCATTCCACACATTCAGGATTTATCACTACATTCCATGGCACTACAATCTTCTTGTAGGTAGACCTCGTTTGTGTGTACCATCAGATTCCCATGGATCCAGATGCTATCCCGAAGACAGCAGTCAGCACCCCTTTGGTCTACGCAATGCTGCACAAAACTTTCAACATTTTATCGTTCAGGTGCTCTGTGGATTACAGGTCTGCTACGTGTATAAAGATGATATGCTGATAACCAACAGTGTACCAGAGATTGCGTACATGTTGCGAAGTACTAACGCTCAGAAAGCTGACAGAAGTAAGGCTATTCTATTAGTGCGTATGGTGTATAACAGATGATTGCTGATAGACCTAAGAACGCAACATCAACAGGAATAACACAGGAACACCAAATCTTCTCTTACCCATTTGCAGGACTTCGGCATCGTCATCAATCCCACAAGATGCATACTCAGCATTGAGAGGTGAATTTCCTCGGGCACTGTGTTAACCTCTCAGGCATCCGTCCCTCGAGGAGAATGGGCGAATATTCGGGATTTCCGTTTCAATATCTCAATGCAACTGAGTGTTTTGGGCCTCGTCAACTTTACCATTGATTTATTCCAAACAATCAAATACGCGGCAGCCACTAATGATTTATCGTAACTGTTGAACACCGAAATGTTCCGAAGGTATGAGCCAACTTTGTCAGCTTTCTACAATCAAAGACACACCAGCCAATGCCTCACTCCTGATTCATCGCAAACGCAGAGGACCAAACTAAGGTCTCCTAGCCTCTTCTCTAAAATGTCAAATAGATAAATAAAGAAATAATTTAGGGTATAAGAGAGATAAAGGAGAGGAAAATGAACAAAAATAAAATGAAAAGCAAGAATTAGAATGAATAAAGAGAAATGTGAAAAAGTAGAGAAAGGGTGAAAGGAACAAATATCAAAGATGTCAAAATAATGGAAAGGAACAAAATATACTGCCTTGGAGCACTCTTCCCCTGGGAGGGAAAGGAGAGGGTGTTATTCATTGCAACATATCAATTTAACTGTGCTAGTTGAAGATTTTGAGAATGCCAGATTTGAAGCAACCTTGAAAGCACAGGGGGGCAAAAGGTTGAACTTTTCAAACAAAATAGAATGCCAAACTTTGTCAGATGCACATGGTATGTCCAGGGAAAGGGTCATGACCTCTTCTTTGAGATTTACGACTTTTGGCATTGACTGGCAGCAGCAGGTCCAGAGTTGAGTGACTGGACAGAATCCAAACATACAGTGCCTTCAGGAAGTATTCAGACCCCTCGACTTTAGTCACAGCAATGTTGTTTCAGTCTGATTTAAATGGATTAAATTTAATATTTTTGTCAACGGTCGGCAAAAACATACCCCACAATGACAAAGTGAAAACATGTTTTGAGAAATTTTTACAAATTAATTTTAAAATGAAAAGCTGAAATGTCTTACATCAATACATATTCAACCCTTTTGCTATAACACTCCAAAATTGAGCTCAGGTGCATCCGATTTCCTTTGGTCACGCTTGCGATGTCTCGACAACTTGATTGGAGTCCACCTCTGGTGAATTCAATTGATTGGACATGATTTCGAAAGAAGCACACCTTTCTATACAAGGTCCCACAGTTGACAGTGCATGTCAGCAGAAACTGAACCATGAAGCCCAAGGAAATGTTGGTCGATCTCTGAGAAAAAAAATTGTGAGGAGGCATAAATCTCGGGAAGGATATAAAACAATTTTCAGAAGGTTGAAAGTTCCCAAGAGCAGTGAGCTCCATCATTAGGAAATGGAAAGAATATGGAATGACCAAGACTCTTCCGAGAGCTGGCTATCCAAACAAACTGAGCAACCAGGCAAGAAGGACCTTGGTCAGGAAGGTGACCAAGAACACAATAACCACTCTGACAGAACTACAGAGTTCCTTGGCCGAGATTGTAGAACCTGCCAGGACAACAATCTCTGCAGCACTTCACAAATCGAGGGTCTATTGGAGAGTGGCCAGAGGAATGCCACTCTTGAGAAAAATGCACAAGACAGCATACCTGGAGTTTGCACAAAGGCACGTGACAGACTCTGAGAGCGTGAGGCAAAAGATTATGTGGTCTAATGAGACGAAAATTAAATTATTTGGCCTGAATTCAAAGTGCTTCGTCAGGCGGAAGCTCATCACTCATCTAACACCATCCCTATCATGAAGCATGGCAGTGGCAGCATCATGCTTATGGGGATGCTTTTTAGCACCAGGGACTGGGAGACTTGTAAGGATAGAGGGAACAATGAATGGAGCCAAAATACAGGCAAATCCTTGAGGAGAACCTGTATCAGAGAGCAAAAGGCCTTCGATTGGGGTGAAGATTTACGTTCAAACACGACAATGACCCCAAGCATACAGCCAAAGCAACACTGGAATGGCTCCAGAACAAGAATGTGAAAGTCGTTGAGTGGCCCAGCCAAACCCCAGACTTGAATCCAATTGAGAATCTGTGGAAAGAGTTGAAGATTGCTGTTCATCAAGACTCCCCCATCCAACTTGACAGAGCATGAGAAAATCTGCGAGGAAGAATGGGAGAAAATCCCCAAATCGAGATGTGCAAACCTGATTCAGACATAACCAAGAAGACTCGAAGCTGTAATCACTGCCAAAGGTGCTTCAACAAAGTACTGATTCAGGGGGTTGAAGCAAGACATTTCAGATTTTCATTTTGAATTAATTTGTAAAAGCATGTTTTCACTTTGTCATTACGGGGTACTTCATGTAGATCGGCGACAAAAAATATTTGAATTTAATCCATTTAAAATTCAGGCTGCAATACAACAAAATGTGTAAAAGTGGAGTTGTGTAAATACTTTCGGACGGCACTGTCAGGTCAGAGATCAGGGTGGTTGAAAAGATTAAAGATTAGCAATGATGATTTCCATGACTTTATGTGTTACTGGAAATAAGCTCACTGGTACGTAGTTGAGAAGATCTGTCATTGTGCTGATCTTGTGAATATAAATGATGTTTTTTGTACTTCTAGTCAGGCAGGAGACGGCCAAGGAGAAGCAAGATTTGAGAACATGGGCAGTGATGCCATCTGAGTCCATCACTAAAGCAAGGTCAAGGCTGGATGCAAGTTTCTCAAATTTATGTGGTGAGAAAGATAAAGTCCAGTGGACTGTGGGTATGAGAGGTTCGGTTGACAGATTAAAGTAGATGCTGATGTCACGGTTAGAAGAGATCAGAACAGAAAGAAGAGAAAACACAGTGGAAAGCAGGGAAACACACCAACATGAGGGGAGAGGGATACAATGAGGAGGAAAACTTGTCGGAAGAATGGGCAAGGAAAAGAGTTTGAGCAAGTTGGGGAGGGGGGAGGAAGGGACAACATCGGAGCTGAACAAGCTGGATACAAGCTCAAACACTACAAGAAGCCTCACACCATGCTCATATTAATGCCGTAGAGACCAAGGCCTTCAATATTATTGGAATCACCCTTAGTGAAGCTGCCTCTAAGGACCTATCACTTTTCACTGCAAACAGTTTGGTGGATTTACTGTCTTCTTCCGTCTCCTTTCTGGTTTTGCACCCTATGCTCTTTCTGTTATTTGTTTCCCCCACCCGCACCCCCACAGTTTTACTCAGGGTGCACGTGGTCCACCATCAATCCCCTTCTGGTGAAACTCCCAAAATCCAGAATCACTGTTCACCTCCACTCATTTCTTCCTCATTAATCCCACCTGTGGAATCAACTTCCACATCATCTTCAATCTCATTCTTCCGTCTAAGTCTTCAAGACATGTGTTTGTGGAACCATCGTATAATTTTGATGCATCAATGAAATAATTAATCAGATTGCATGTAATTAAGATTTCTTTTTAACTTTAAATAAATTTCCACCATTAAGAGTGATCCTATCCTTGATGGACTGAAAACTTTATGGTTATCAATTGAACAATGGAAAACAATTGACTACAATCCCAAAATTGATATTGGCTCAGGAGGTGGTCAGACAAGAGCATTAAAGAAGCTTATCATTTCATCTCTGCTAAACAAAGATACTTAAACAAGAACCAAGTTCCAAGTTATTCATTGTGAATTACTCGATGGAAATGAATGTTATAAGAAAATGAAGTTATTCCCTAAAGTAGAACATGGACAAATATTCTTGGTTCGCTCTTTGAGTATAATGAAAATATGAAAGGAACTGTGTTATGTTGGGGTGAGGGAAGAAGTGCTTTAATCAGTAAGTCTCAATTTTTCATTTGCTTGTTGGGGGGGAGGAAGTGAGTCTCGCATTTTGAGCTTTTGGGCGTTGAGTCAGATAGTTTTTCCTTTTTCCCTTTCTTTTAATGGCTGTCCCGAAGCAACATATTTTGTCTACTTATATTCAATTCTATATCAACAGAGTTACATCTGCAGTTCTTCATATAGAATGGGGTAAACTGGGGAAGATGAGGAACAAGACTGTGCTCAAACATGCTGCTTTGGAAATGCCGCCTCTACTGAGTGAAGTGAACAAAGAGTTCCAATGGCAAATGACTTCTCTTCTCTTCTCTTCCCTAGCTTGCTGGTATTTTGGTTTCAAGCATATCACACTCGTAGAAATCAAAACTCTCTTGCTCTCTTTATTTAAACTGATTGAAGTCTTGATCCCCGATTCTTGCTTTCCTCCTGCCTGCTTCCAGCCAATTTGGCATATATACGATGCAACTTCATCTCCTCTGTTTCTTTGCATTGACTCAACCTGACCAAGCTCAGCACACAATTCTTCCCTTGTAATCACATTTACAAACAATTTGTGTCAGACAAAGCAGTGATGGTCATCCGGAATCTGACAAGCTCTCTTCCTACCAGGTCTATGTGAAGTGTTCAGCTTGACTCTTCAGTGACCTGCTGTTGAAATCTTAACATTAGCAATATCTCACTCCAGAACCAATGAACCCCTTTTTTTGTTCAATTTTGTCTGTTTGCAGGTCGAGATAAAGCCGAGACTTGCAATCTCTCTGAAAAATAAGCATGTATGAGGAGCCAGTTGTTCTGATTGTAGAAGCCTGTGATATCATACCGTCCTCACCAATGTCCAAAGACCTTCAATTAACTTCTCACACTGTAAAGAGAACTTGATTGTAATTTTCACCACACACACATGGATTTATTATTCATGTTGTTTTTATATCTAGTGCGGGCGTACGTGCGTGCCCGTATGTGCAAAAAAAACAAAAACAAAAGGAAAAGAATTGTGAGGTCAATCGTATGTTCATAGCATCGCGTACTGTCATTGGTTTAGGTAATATAATGGCCATAACTTGGGAACCACTTGTCCGATTAATATCAAACCTTGAAAAGGCACATACTCAAGGCCCGCACAATATACCTGGCACGTTTCAATTAGATCGGACCAGTGGTTGTCGAGAAAGCAGCAGTCGCAGACAGACAGACAGACACACAGAAATGCTGGAATATAGATAGATATATAGAAATGTATACTTTAATTAATTTGTATTTTGTTAAAATCCAAGGTTAAAGATGATTTATTTAATCAACTTTTGCTCACTTTATATTTGACCCCATTCAGGAATTAACTGAGGGTTTAAAAGAGTTATATTAACTATTTCTTTCTCTTTTTTGCCATTTAGATGAGAGAAAAATGTGGAAATTTCCCACTTTGTCATTATTGGCGAGAAATATTTCTGCTTATTAGTGATACCAGAACTCATTTCTGTTTATCTGGGCGTTGATGAACCAGCCACGAGTCAACGTTAACATGGATGTGCGAGATGGAGTCATTGTGTTGGAGTGCACTGGGGCCTCATTGGTCTGGATCATCTGTTCATCACCTACCCAGGCATACTTGCTTTTGCTGCATTTGTTCTGGCTCCAAAAGCTCAGAAACTGAAAACACTGTAAATGAAACCAAGTTTCTGAGCTTCAGTTTGATATTCTACTTCTTGTTACTTGGCTTTCATTCCTGCCTACAGCAGCACCCAAGGGAAAATTCACTGTTGCACAGAAATGTTTGCTCTGGTTCCATCGGTTAGGGTTGTGCGGATGTATCTTCTTACCAAGGGATACTTTTTTCTCTTCAAAGCTCATGTTCCTTTATCTGCCTGATATCTTGTGTCGTTTCGAAACTCGCTTGCATGTTGTCATTAAGTGTAATTATAACAGATTAAAATGCATCCTCAAAGAGACCTGATGATGATTTGTTTAATTTATTGTAATTCTTGCTGCGTTAAGTTTTTTGTTCTTCATAATATGAGACAGATTCATTGTTGGATGATGGGAAAGCAATGAGTGCAATCACTCAGAAGAGGAGAGCAGGATGAGTGGATGATAGCAGGAGAGGAGCGTCTGGGAGTGACGATGCGGCGAAGAAGAAGGAAGGGAGAAGAGAGAAAAAGCGAGACAACAATTTTCCTGAATGTCGATATTACCAGTTGGAAGGGAATTCTTATTCGATATTACATTTCACTCCATATGTATTCAAGTTTCAAAATGATTGCTGTAAATAAGGGTCAATAAAACTGATCACAGCCATATAAACTGGTGTAAAACGATTAACATAAATGTGGTTGGGATTGGGGTAATGATTCTATGGATCCT
>CM068953.1:159779900-159793528 GCA_035128595.1 Eptatretus atami | reverse complement strand
GTTCATGTACATGCTATCATGCAATTTCATTCTTTGACATTGAAATGGCACGGCGCGATGATCAGATACATGATTAGCGAAAGTTAGAGTATGCGTGTATGGAGATGTCGTAATTTGTATATTGTTAAGGAACAGTACATTATCCAGCTGGAAGGGGCCCCCCCAGGGGCCGGCCAACGTGCGGTCCATGATGGAAGGAATGAGGGTTCCCCCCCAATTGAGTGCAAGAGAAAGCATCAATTTCTATACGTCCGCGCTTGTAAAAAATCAGCATTTATATCTCCAACTACAATCTCATTTACTCGGAATGTTTTCTCGCCAGTTTTTCGAAGCCTGGGTCATACACATTGCGGTTTGCCGTATGACCCTGATTATGGAAATAGGCCATAGGCCGGGAAGAGGAAAGTTGTAGAACCCATTGGGGCCATAGGCCTGTGAAGTTTTATTGTCATCGATAAGGCACAGAGATATATGGCCGAGTTCTGTCGAATTTTGATGATTTTTATGTTATTTTCGCGTCTGGCAACCCTGATGTGAAAATAGGCAAACAGTTCAGAAAGAAAAGTTGGTAGGAACTCATTGTGGCTATGAAATCTGAAGTTTCACTGTTCATCACGGTAAGCGCCTACAAGATATGGCAGAATCTGTCGAATTGATGATTTTAACATATATTTCGCTTATGCACCGCTTCATGATGGAAATAGCGAATGTGCCAGAAGAAAAGTTGTAGAACTCATTGAAAGCTTTATGAATCTGTGAAGATTCCCTGTCAGCAGAGAAATCCCAAGGAGATAGGGGCAGAATTTGTCGAAATTTTGATGATTCAGCAGTTTTTACGCTTGTTCGTGGCACCCCTGAGTGAAGGTCTTCGGAAATGAAAATTGGTACACTTGTAGATACTTCCCGTGACCTGATGAGGCATGTCAAGTTCATTGCTATAGGTGAATAGTTCAAAATTTATCAGGATATCGATTTTTTCGAATTGATGGAGTTAGCTAGCTCAGTCAGTGATTAGACGGAGAAACTAAAAGAGATAATCTGGAGATGCAGCGTATGGAATGTAGGTAGATAGCCTGCAAGATTAAGCACAGATAAATGATGTATTATCACAGCCCGGGTCTTAGTTTGCGCCAGAAACCCGCGCTTGTGAAAATTTCAGCATTGTTTGCCAAAGAGACTCTAACAACATGGCAGCCCTGTAATTCCATTTATCTATTCGCTAAGGATTTTATTTTTTTTATATGATGCGTAAGACATTCTCCTTGGCACAAAAAAAACAGGTCCCTCGGAGGTTCAGGTGTCGGAGGTAATTTGATTTTTTGGTACAGGTCCACAAAAGTGTACGATGTCATAAGTATTTTAGCTGTTGCTAAGCAACGGAGGTGGTGCATACACCATTCATTTTGTTACATGCTAGCCACATTGTACCACATTTCACACCAAGTTTCATCAAAAATCAGACTCTTTCTCTTCGAGATATTCGCAAATTAACAGTTTCTGAAAATGTTCGACATGGTACTCCCCAAAACCTATCTCCTCCTCAAATATTTTTTTGTTAGGCTGCAAATTGGCATGGAAGGGAGCTAGAGTAGATTGCGCACAGAACTCTAAGCTTCGATTTTAGATAGTTTTTTTTTTTTTTTGATTTTTTTTTTTTTGGGTTGGGGGATTTGTGGAACCCACTTTAACGGGGGGCGTTTGCCTTTGGTCGTTGCTAGGGCCCGCGTCCATATTGAAAGCACACGATTCCCAGAAATATTGGTCCTACCTACCAAATTTCTTGGGAATCGGTTGAGTGGTTTAGCCCTAGGCTTGACAGAGTTTCGTGACAAAACAACAGATGGAAATGTCCAGAATAAGGTGGCTTAGAGCGACAGCCAACAGCATCAGATTGGGGATGGCGATGATGGCATTAAAGCAGGAGAAAGACAGTGCTACATATGCAATGTAAGGATGAGGGGTAGGGAAAATTCATGAGTGTGGAAAGGGAATGAAAGAGAAACAGAGAGGACTTGTTGTGTTAGGGTGGAGGGGTGATGTGTAGACTGGGGAGAAGTGTAAGATCATGCTTTTTGGGATGGGATCGGATCTGAGATGGGTGGTGAACAGGCTGTCTGAAGAAAACCTGGAGAGAGACATGAGATTAAAGAGAATGTGAATTTGAATGCAGTTAGGGCTTTGGTGTGGAGTTAGGGTGACAGTGTGCACAAATTGGCTACCGGGGGCACAGTGAGGACGGCAAGGGTGTGGGTGAGGGTGTGCAAGTGCACCGTGAGGCAGCGAGGTGTGGACAGGCTGGAGAGAAACAAGTTGGAGTTCTTGATATACCATGCGGACTGGTTACCGTTCACCACTGAAGTGACGGAGGTTTATGTTTTCACTCCTGTCTATCTGTTTTGCTGTCTGTCTGTTTGTCTGTGAACTCAAACTATCTCAAAAAAGTTGGGAAACAGATCGGATAAATTTGTGAGAGGTGTGGGTGTGTTGTGACCAAGGATGGAAATGATAAATTTGTGAAGATCCAGATACTGGAATTATTTAATTGTATAACTCACCTGAGGAGTATGGGCGATGTTCTTGAATCATGCATCCGAAAAAAGCGTATGTACATATTTGGGACAATAGCTTGTGGACATGTTGGGTGTTTAACCAGACGAATTAATCTCGATTTTGGTGAGATATGATCCGGATCTGGATGGGGGTGTTGGGGAGGGGGGAGTGAGGGACAACCTTTGAGTTTCGCTTCCCTTGATGGTACCATAGGGTGTTCGTTGGGTGTCCAAATCGAGCATGTTCTCCAACGCGACATTGAAGGCTTTGAGTTCAAGAGTCTGAATGAACGTTCAGTCGAGCTACCACTCCATTTGAATGCTTTGTCAGTTGGGTTGTCTTGACTTGGTATGAATGTGTGCAATGACCACGATCAGACGGAGTAATGTTTTTGAAAAACTTGATTTTCAATAACAGATACAAGTCAAATGAGGAAGTTCACCATAACGTACAATGTCCAACTCCAATGTCCCATGTTGGGTGCTTCTGCGGCCCAGTGTCTCAGTCTGCCAACACAACTCACGCATGTTGCACCTCATCTTGATCCAGTCTGTCAATCCTTCGATTGCCCATTGCGGTGGTCCTTCTCTTCATAGTGTGGCCCGGTCCAGGGATGATTTCAAGAGAATCAGACAAGAATACTTCCCGATAACATCTTCGGTGAGTTTTTAATCAACCTGTTATTAATCTGCTCCAGTGAGTAACAACCACACTGACATTAGACACTCGTTGTCACTCAATCAGAGTTAGAATTTAACACATGGACTATCGATACGCACTGTCTCGGTCACCGTCTCTCTTCTTCTCTCGCGGTGTTTATATCGTAACGACGGACAATCGCGATGTCATCCAAACAATGCGATCGGGTGTGTAGTACATACTGAAAGATTCGATTTCTGAGAACGTTCAGCACCTGCACGAATGCTCACCAGGCATTACAGTATAATAATGCCATCTACAGTCAAAATTAGCTCATTCATCAACAGTTTTATAAACAATTTCCGATCCATGCGAAAACGAAACTTATAAACATAACCATCAATTTTAATCATGCATTTACAGGCAATTACTGTGCCCTAAATTTTACTCCAACATGTTAGCTTTTTAACTGTGAGAGGATTCAGACATGAAAAAAATCTTCAGGTGATTCTTCATCCATTAGAGAGTGTGCCCAAAACCGATATCTATGTATCTGTTCGGTTGTGTCAGTGTCGTGAAAAATTTCATCTCGATTGTACTCACGTGACTTTTTAACCTTCCCCATCGAGATGGACGGAGGTTACGTTCACCCCCTTTCTGTTGTGTATTTCGGCTATATATGAGATATCCCTTATTGTCCGGGTTTTCCGGCTGTCGTGTCTGTGTGTTGTGTGTCTGCAACGCGAGGCTCACAGCACGAACCAGCGAACCCAGATTTGGATGAAACTTTCCAACAGCTGCCATATGTTCTGGAAAGTGCGCTTTGAATTTCGTTCTAGCAACCACCCGTTGCGTTACGGCCGGTAAAACCGGTGTACAGTATTTCCAATACTTCTTCCTTCATTTTGAATGTAGAGAAACAGACTTCGGAATTAAAACTCGAGATATTTAGAAAAAATTTTGCTCGAGCCGATTTTTGATTGAGGTTTTATTTTTCAAATTAGTCCTTCAAAAATCGGGTGTCTATTTACCCGTCATTATAAGGTGTGTATACAGTGTTTGTAAGGAACTACACCGTCGTTCCACCTTCGATCTCTCCTCGATCCAACGTTATTGACCAAAGTGAAAAGGATCCAAAATAAAATGGAATCACCGGCAGTTTCTTCTCTTGGTGGATTTCTAATAATATGTTTAGTTATTTACCGAAAACGATTCCACGATCCACACACCACCTTTAATTATTTATTTTATTTACCGGAAAACGATTCCACGCTCCACACACACCTTCAATTATTTATGTATTTACCGAAAACCAATTCCACGATCCCAACACACCACCTTTCAATTATTATATTTATTTACCGAAAAACGATTCCACGACCCACACACCCACCTCCAAATAATTTATTTATTTACGCGAAAAACGATTTCCACGCCCACACCTCACCTCCAATTGATTTAATTTATTTGACGAAAACGGATCCACGCTCCACACACCACCTTCAATTATTTGATTATTACTGAAAACGATTCCAAAGCTCCACACACCACTTATTATTTATTTATTTACCGAAAACAATTCCACGACCCACAACACCACCTTTAATTATTTATTTTACGAAAACGATTTCACTACCACACACCAACCTTTCAATTTATTCATTTATTACCGAAAAACGATTCCACGATCCACACACCACCTTCAATGATGGTATTTTTTACTGAAACAGGGATTCCACGACCCACACAGCCACCTCCAATTATTTATTTATTACCGAAACATTCCACGATCCACACACCACCTCCAAATTATTTATTTTATTTACCGAAAAACGATCCACAACCCACACACCACCTCCAATTATTTATTTATTACCGAAACATTCCTACCCAACACACCACCTTCATTATTTATTTATACTGAAGACGATTCCACAACCACACACCCCTTTAATTATTTAATTTATTTACTGAAAAACGCTTCCCCACCCACACAACCACCTTCCAATATTTATTTATTTACTGAAACGAATTCCACGACCACACACCACCTCCAATGTATTTATTTATTACAAACATTCCACGATCACAACACCACTTCAATTATTTATTTTATTACTGAAAATGATTCCACGACCCACACACCCTTCATATTTATTTATTTACTGAAAACCGATTCCCCCACCCACACACCACCTTCATTATTTATTGATGTTACTGAAACGATTCACACCACACACCACCTCAATTATTTATTTATTACTGAAAAACGATTCCACGACCCACACACCACCTCCAATTATTTTATTTTTTACCGAAAGCGGGGAATTTTTTTCCCCCGAACCAACCCCCCCCACCAACCCCTCCCCCAAAAAAAAATTATTTATTTCTTTACCGAAAACGATCCACGACACACACACCACCATTAATTATTTATTAGTACGGAAAACGAGTTCCGACGACCCACACACCGAACTCCAATTATTTATTATTTACGAAGAACGATTCCACGACCCACACACCAACTCCAATTATTTATTTTATTTACCGAAAACGATTCCCCACCCACACACACCTCAATTATTTACTTTATTACCGAAAACGATTCCATGAACCCACACACCACCTCCAATTATATATTATTTACGAAAACATTCCACGACCCCACACGACCACCTCCAATTATTTATTTATTTACCCGAGAAACGATCCGACGACCCACACACCACTCCAATTATGTATTTTTATTTCGACAACGATCCTTTGACCCACACACAACCTCGCGAATGATTTATATTTAAAGTGGGAAAGGTTGTTTAGGGGGAAAAAAAAGGGCGTGGCTTTGAAAAATATTGTGTGGCTCAGCGTCGTTGGTCAAACAGAGCATTGATGAGAAGTTTATTGTGTGTTGGTGTTGTGTGTGTGGGTGTGTGTTGTGTGTTGTGTCAAGTGTGGGTTGGTGCGCAAAGCGAGGGCGATCCACAGCACAAACCAGCAAACTATTATTTTTCAAAATGTATTCCTTCAAAATAGGGTGTCGATTTACCGTCATTTTTTATGAGGATGCCCAGTTGGAAAATACGCAATAGGAAAAATCTTGCCAGGCAGAGGACATTGTAGTGAACCAATACGTCTTGCAATGAATCTTCGTCGGTGATCAGTCAGAATGAAAAGCATCATCCAGCGCTTCGATCCTAGCGAACCCTCGTCGCCTACCGCTGTTGTTTTTATCTTGCCAAACGAATTTTGCAATATGTTAAGTCAGTCTGTATGTTTTTTTTATTTTTATTTTTTTTGTTTGTTTGTGGTTTGTTGTTTGTTTGTCTGTAATCACGAAAAAAATTCTGAGACCACATGTTTCATTGGAAAATTTTTGTAACTTCGTATATCAGAGCTATGGAGTCCCTTTCAGGCCATAAAATTGAAGTGTCAAGGTCAAGGTCAAGGTCACTTTTTCGCAAATCAGTGCTAATCGACAAAACCCTCATTTTTGAGAATTTTGATGGAATCGTCTTTCAACTTCATGGAATATATCATGGTCTGGCGCTCAGCGGATTAATTTTTGGTGGTGATTGCACTTGACTTCATCTGTCTTTTTTTTTGTTGTTTTTTTTTTTTTTATCTGTAATCACGTATAAATCACTCTGCAGAGCACAGTTTTCATTTGGAAATTTTTGTACTTTCGCATATCAGAGGCCTCTGGAGTCGCCTTTCAGCGCTATAAAATTTTGATCGAAGGTTCAAAGGGTCAAGTCACTTTGTGAAATCAGGGAGTCGACGAAACCCTATTTTTGAGTAATTTATCGTATCGTCTTCAAACTTATGGAATATAGTTCTGGTCTGCACTCAGCTGATTAATTTTGTGGATTGACCGAGCCTTCATGGTTAACGCCTTGAAGGTCAAACCATGACCCCAGGTCAAATTTCAAGTTTTAGGACCCAATCGTTTAGTACCTCAAATTGAACACCTCGATGATGCATTCTAGATATATCAAGCTTCAACATATGACGTGATTTGGTGACATTATGAGGCAAACGCATATTTTTTTCATGGTTACTCTGATAGAACGATTCTCATCGGAATCTTCGTAGCAGATATTCCTCAGAGTCGCTCCTGTGGTAGAGCTCTGTTCACTCAGTGTGACCTTAAGAGTCACACGTGGTCACCTGTTTGGCAAGATACGGATCACCTTGGGTGACATTGGTTTGTTTATTGTTTGTTTTGTTTGTTTGTCTGTAATACGAAAAAAAATTCTGCAGACCACAGTTCATTGGAAAATTTTTGTACTTCGCATATCAGAGGCTATAGAGTCCCTGTCAGCGCATAAATTTTGAGGTCAAGGTCAAAGGCAAGATCCTTGTCGCAATCAGGGGGTCGACGAACCCTGTATTTTTGAGTAATTTTGATCGGATCGTCTTCAAACTTCATGGGATTATAGTCATGGTCTGGCATTCAGCTGATTAGTTTTTGGTGGCCATTGGCCTTGACTCATGGTTAAACGCCTTAAGGTCGAAACATTTGACCCCAGGTCAACTTTTCAGAGTTTTTAGAATCAGTGTCGTGTAGTACCTCAAATTGACACCTCGATGACGTGCTTTCTAGATATATCAGCTTGAGACATTATGACGTGATTTGTGACGTTTGAGGCAAAACGCATATTTTTTCATGGTTATCTGTTGAACGTTTCATCGGATGCTCGTAGGCAATATTCCTCAAGGAGTCGTCTGCGTGGATAGCAGCTCTGTTCACCTCAGTTGACCTTTAAGGGAATCACCCTGCACCGTTTGGCAAATTACGGTCACCTACGGGTGAATTGGTTTTTTGTTTGTTGGGAACAAGTTTACGGAAAAATCCTGACGGATTTCGACGGAAACTGGTGGGGATTAGGTATGGTCCAAGATCATGCCATAGTTTTGATTGGCCAAAGTCCATATGGCCGCTATGGCGCCATTTGAAAAAAATATTTGAATTTGTGTTTGCATTTCTACATGTTTTTAAGTATTTCCCAAAAAAAAAATTTGTCGAAAAAAAAACAAACAAATTATGCACCTTTTTTGTTCAAAAAATGTTCGATTTTATTGAAAAATATTATGAATTGTTTTTGCTTTACACTGTTTAACGTGATTTCCAACAACACCAAAAAAATTGTTAGAGACAAAAACAACAAATATGCACTTTTTTTTCAAAAATTTCGATTTATTGAAAAATATATTGAATTTTTTTGTGCATTTCTACAGGTTATTAATGATTCCAACCCCCCAAAAAAAATTTGTTAGAGAAAAAAAAAACAATTTTGCAACTTTTTTTCAAAAAATTCGATTTTCTTTTTTGGTGGCATTCTACATGCGCGTCGAAATCTAGTTTAGTTTATTTCAATCGTGAGTTCAGTAGAGTGTGATCCGTTTTGACCTACAATGCTAATGGATATCGGTTCACTTAAGTGACCAGCATATTTGCGCGATTTTGCACTCGTACCGAGTGCTCCCCTCTAGTTTAGTTGTTTGTGACCCAAAATATCTGAAATCATAGTCGACATTTTTTTCAATGTGTCCTTCATAGTATGGCGCACATCTTGAGGATTTCTTCAAAACTTGCCAAACATCAATTATTTTTTCCTATTTTATTTATTATTCCTGTAATGTAGAGAGATGTGCCAAGTTAATGAGTAATAAAGTTATTTAAACAAGTTCTTTCGAATGCGAATAAACATTTTTCTTGCAATTTCACCATAAAACAATTCCCAAAAATGCCACTGTTTGAGTTTTTTCAGTAGTTTCATATCCATTTTATTATGCAGGAATCACACAAATAAGTGTTGTTATATTAGTGCGTTTACTATTAATTTTTCCAGTCTTCAATATATTTAATTATTGTCAAAATCTTATCACAAACAAGCACTGGTTTGACACAAATGAGTCACATACACAATGCATGAGTCATCTCATCCAAGAACTGTCAATGTCAGTAGCCATGTCTGCGTTGTTGCACACTTATCACCCTCCCCTACAGGCACGAAATTCAGTAGAGGTGATTCATATGTCTTGCATCGACATCTATCTAGCACACAATAGACAACATATCAACGCACCTAACAGCTAGCATCACAGAGTTCAGCACGGGCCAATGTCAGCTGTCAGTATTGGGACCAATCCAAAACGCTTCATTTTGACCAGCCCCAATGTTGTGGTCTAACCATACCGGGTTTTGATGTCAAACCTGATACTCCACATATGGCACTGCAGAGTGAGCTCGTTTAATGAGCTCTGTTGCTGCACCCAAAGTTGAGTGGGTGATTTCAACTCCTGACCTTTGACTTCAGACTAGCTAAACAAATTCCAGCGAAGATCCTTCAATCTCTTGATTGTTCAGTCTTTCGAGACTGAATAGTGAACAGATAGCTTCTCACCATGCACTGTATTTGTTGGTTGTTATTCCAATATGCGAGCCGTGAGAGCTAGTCAGATTCTCCAGACGCCTAATTTGACAACTTCTCCACGATGCCGATTTGCTGCATAGCATGCCTCCGTCATGTCACAGCCAAGTCCACAGCGTTGGAAACCATAGCACGCTGCTATCTTCCCTGACCAAGGCATGATACATACGGTCTGGAGGGCTTGCTACTTTGTTTCCCCACCCTACATTAGATGAGTATTGGCATCACAGCCATACGATTGTCGCATTGATAATGCAGACTAAGATATCACTATCTGGGGAGTAACATGAACCTTCATCTCAACTCTGGTGCAGCGAGTGTAGCAGCAGCAAGATGTCCAACCCATGATGCTGGTCATACCTTCTTCGTGCGATGTTCCATGATGTCCTAAATCACCGCAACCTTCTCCATCAGTTGTCCCTTGATCCCTCACATGTGACAGTGATCCCATTTGTGATTCAGACTGGTGTATGACCGATTTGCAGTATATTTCAATTGATCTTTGGTTTCAGTTACTGCCTAGGATGCCTGCATGATCTCTGATGGCTGTGCAATGCATCACTTTATAGTCCATGATGTGAGCGAGACCTTTGCGCACCTGGTTCTAAGACTTGTTGTTGTTGCGTGGTTGAATGGAATTTAAGTTGGGACCAGAGAATTGATGTGGCAACAACCATCCGCACCCTAGGATTGGATTCACCACCCGGCGAATCCTCGACGCAAAGAAGATGATGTTCTCCGTGCGGCAAATCAACTTTTGAAGTGGCCTCCAAGCCAGTGTCGCCTTTGTGGAGCTGGCATACTTCCACGTTCACGCATCAAGTCCTTCCATTGGCATACCTGAACATTTGATCCACCTTCAAGGCGCTTACTCCACACGTGTGAGTGGAATAATGCTGCTTCTCTCTGGGCTGGCCTCTTACCTCACACATTGGCTCAGACTGTAACAGGTGGAAAACATTGACTTCGATCTAAAACATGGGATCTCCCGATGAACTGAATCTCTGGCTCTATCACTTTCATCCAAGAATAGGTCATGGTTCTATCTAGTCTATCCACTAATTCTATGTCTCCACTCTGCCTGTTCCAGTGCTCTGTTCCACACAAGTGTCTGCTGGCAACACAATCTGTTTTAAGACCCGCTTCTCATGAGAACTCCAAACTGCAGAATACATGTTCACCTAAACAGCCCACTGTGTTGAGTACAGTCTCCTTGAGTCTATCTCTCTCACCTCATCATCTCTCTTGCTGATCTCGAAATTATTACACATTATTCTAATCAATCAACATGTCCTTCAATCCGGAAAAAAATCGGTCTCACCCTATCGTAAACACAACACTCCTGTCTCTTCCTTGCTCATGCCAGTGTCTTGAACTTTGTAAGTCTCACCTATCAGCGCAGGCCTTTCCGCCGTTACCGATCAGATGAAGCTATGACCCATGCAAAGCTACCGCCTCCAACCCAGCTGCTGAGCATGACATCTATTACATCCAAACATACCTTCTTGAAAACTACTCAGCTACTCACCGGTCTCAAACTATTGTCTACTTGCTCAATGAAGAGGTATCTCTCTGTATTCGCGTTGGGCATCACATCTGTCTTCTCCTTGCATTGCTGTGAATCAGAAATCTTTAAAATGATGGATATCTCCTTGATGAGGTGCTGAGCTACGAGCTGTGTATTTACGCATCACGAGGTGGTCGGGGAGGTGGGGCATTGTGGGGGCACTGGCCGCATGGGGGGGTGTGCAAGTAGGGTTTTGCTGGGTGCCCAAATCGATTTTAACTGGTGTGTGAAATGCAGTCCTTTCAAGACAGTTCAGAGATTGCGGATGACCATTGCCAAAGGCTTGGAATTACAGGAAGAGATTGACATGTGTTGGGAGGATCCTCATTGATTGCTTTGCCAGAGATGCACAGCAGCATGATACATATCATGAGCTGTGCGCAAAAGGAGAGTAGAGGGTAGACTTAGATATATATAACGTTTTCTAAGACCTGTGATGTCATGAGGCGTGATGTGTAGAGTAAGAGCGGTAATACAGACTCGTTCGACGGTCACGAAGGCGTCGCGACGATATCCTCCACTACATTATTACTCTGGTTAGATAGTCCCTGTCATGTGATGACGTCAAGATGAGTGCACTCATTTTGGAGTTTCAGACGTGGAAGGAGTATGATTTTTTGTTAGCGAAGAAAAAGAGAGCTAGTTGTTTGTAGAACACTCATTTGACTAAATGCTTGCCGTATTTTTCTGTTTGTCTTCTTGGGACCTTTCATGTTGAGTGGGTACGGCCTTGTGAACATGCAGTTAAGCTGAAGCCTCGGCCTATATTCAGGTGGTGCATATTCTTCTTAGGTATTAGGACATCAAATGTGTTAATGGCATCGGATGTTTGGAGCTCTTCACGCGTGAGCGCATCACGTGCAGCGGAATTTCAGTTCCCGCACTGGTGTAGTGGATTGGTTATGTTTAAAACGTTTCTGTGGACACCACCATTGGAGCGGCCGGGGTTTAAGTCAGTTGTTTGAATGGTCGCAAGTAGAAGGCGTGTACGTTCATTGCATGAAGGTTTTTGAATTTTTTTTATCCGGAAAAAATGCGTAGTGACACAGTCTGTTAGAAGATTTAGCCTTTAAGAAACCCTTCCTTAATCGTCTTTTAAGGGGGCAGGTGTCACAAGCAAATGTAGCAAATACACAGTTGTGTTTATGGAGTTATTACATCTGTGTGACCAAGTTTTGATCAAATCCCGACCAGATTGCAACACATTGAAATTCTGCTGTGAGGTTGTTGTGTACGATCCCGGTTTACGCATTATTTGAGTGAGGTGGGGTTCAAGTTTGATGAAGTGGAAGATGTGTTTTTAAAGAATGTTTGTTCAACCAGTGGCTGCGACCATGTGACCGATATTAATTATTCTGTAAACTTGTTATCCCGAAGCTGTTGGGAGCACAGGTTGAGTTTCCCCTGATCTTCAAGCTGTTCTGCAGATGATTTCAAAATGTTTATTTCTTGTAATTTCATAGCTGTACCATGTGATCTATGAGGTGCATGGTGAGACTTTGATTCCTCATGATAGGTGATCTACCTGTACGATGTTCACTATCGTATTGTTACCATTATGGAGAAAGATTGTTGAAGGTTTATGTTAATAATACATGCGCCAATTACATCCATGACGTAATTTTTGGGGCGATACCCAATTTAGCCCTTGACTTGTCAATTTTATGATTCGAGTATGCATTTGCGATATTGAATTAGTGATGTCGATAGGAGAGCCACATATTACATCCTCAAACAAAAATCACAATGTTTCCCAGGGGAGTGTTCACATGCGCCAAGTTGTTCAATTTTTCGAATAAAGCAGTTTCAGAGATAAAGTAGGTTCCAAGTTTTTCCTTTTTTCCAAGCATGGCTGCCACACTACGTGCCCTATGATGTCATAGTGTATCACATAATTCTGCGAATGAGGGTTGTATTGATGTGAAAATTTGTTAAAATTTCGATGGGAAAAAAACCAGTGCCGCCGCGTCGAACACCCCGCTTCGAGGTCGGACATGCCCCCAATGTCCTCTTTGATCAAATCAAATTCAAGATGGGGTGCCGATGATGGCCATGGCTTCCGTGGTTGATCGAGTAGGCTTTTTCTTGTCCAACATGAGCAGTGAGACATTGGTGACCGATGTTGAAATTGCACCAATATCTCCAGCCGGTCGTTCATACTTAAAAGAAATTATTTCTGCTGGAAACTGCTTTAGCCTTTCAGCAAGACTTGCGAGGAGATTAACGTTGTTCTGGCAGAGATATTTTAGTTTAAACAATGATTCATTATCACATATGTGCAGCACGGTTGGTATTGAAGAAATAATAATGTATCTCTCTTCTTTTCCCGATGGGAAGGAATGAGGTTCAATTGAGTGCAGAAAGCATCAATTTTATTACGTCCGCTGGCTTGTAAAAAAAATCAGCATTTATATCTCCAACTACAATCTCATTTACTC
>CM068953.1:159740184-159768158 GCA_035128595.1 Eptatretus atami | reverse complement strand
GCCAAAGCCTGAAGCCTCGGCCTACTATCAGGTGTGCATATATCTTCTTTATTTATTAGACATCACACATGTGTAAATGAGCACTCATTTTACTCTTCACGCGTTACGCATCACGTGCAGCGAATTTCACTTCCCTGCACCTTGTATTTATTGTTATTTTTAAAAACGTTTCTGTACACCACCATTGAGGCCCGGTTTGAAGTCACTGTTTACATTTCCAAAAGAAGAGACGTAATTACTCATTCATGGAAAGTGTTTTTTGAATTTTTTTTTATCCTGAAAAAATAGACCGTCGTGAACACAGTCATGTTAAAAGATTGGCCTTTAAAACCCTTCCTAAATAGTACTTTTGAAGGGGGGACAGATATCACACAAGCAAATGTACAAATACACATTGTGTTTTATATGGGAGATTATACATACTTGTACCAAGTTTGATTCAAATCCCTGAACCCAGATTCAACACATTGAAAAATTCTGGCTGTGAGGTATGTTGTTTACGCATCACAGGTTTACGCATTATTTGATGAGGTGGTTCAAGTTTGATGAAGTGGAAAGATTGTTTTTTAAAGAATTTTGTTCAAACCAAGATGGCTGCCAGACCATGTGACCATATTAATTATTCGTGAACACTTGGTATCCCCAAGGCTTGGGGAACATGCAAGTGAAGTTTCCCCTCGATCTGTCAAGCTGTTCTGCAGATGATTTCAAAATGTTTATTCTTTAAAATTTCATAGCTGCTAAACCATGTGATCTATGATGTCATAGGTCGAGAACTTTTGATTCCTCATGGATAGTTGATCATACCTGTAACGATTCACATCGATCTGTTTAGCCATTATGGAGAAGAAGATTGTTGAAGGTTTTATGTTAAAAATAACATGGCTGCCAAATTACATGACCAATGACGTCAATTTTTTGGGCAATTACAATTTAGCCCTAGATGACTCTCAAATTTTCATATTCATATGCATTTGACATATGAAATTATGATGTCATAAGGAAGCCACATATGACATCCTCAAACAAAATCACAATGGTTTCCCAGGGGGAGTGCTTCACATGCGCCAAGTTTCAATTTTTCAATAAAGCAGTTTCAGAGATAAAGAGGTCCTAAGTTTTTCCTTTTTTCCAACATGGCTGCCACACCACGTGCCCTATGATGTCATAGTTATCACAAAAACATTCTGCATGAGTTGTTGTATTGATGGTGAAAATTTTGTAAAATTTCTATGGTGAAAAAAAAACCATGCCGCCCCGCTTCGATACACCCCCGCTTCGATCGGACACCTGACCCCCAATGTCCTCTTTATCAAATCAAATTCAGAATGGGTGGCCGATCATGCCATTGGAGTTCCATGTTGATCGGATAAGGCTTTTTGTCCAACATAGCAGTGAGACCATGTGACCGATGTTGAAATTTGCAACCAATATTCTCCATGCCGAGTCGATCATACTTAAAAAAATTATTTCTCTGAAACTGATTAGCCTTTCCATGCAAGACTTTGCAGTGATGATTAACGTCTGTTGCTGCAAATATTTTATTTAACAATGATCTCATTAGTCACATTATGTGGCAGCCACGTTGGTATTGAAGAAATAATAATTTAACAATTATTTCTCTGAAACTATTTAACCTATCAACACTAGAATTTGCAGTTATGATCCACTGCCCTTGCTGCCTACATTTGACTTAAAATGACATCGTCAGTCACGTGGTGTGGCAGCGACATTGGTTTCAAGAAAAATATTTTAAAAATTATATTTCAGAAATGGCTTTAGCAATCGATGCTAAACTTTGCAGTTCTGATTCACTGCCCTTGCTCCATGTAACAAAACATGTTCCATATTGATCTGTTCAGTAGTTTTGGAGAAAAGGGTTTTTACATTTTAGGTTTTCAAACTAACATGGCTGCCAAACCACATGACCAATGGCATTACAAAACTTGGACTGTGCCCAAGATTTGGTGGGGAATCATGTGTGTGAAGTTTCATTTTGATCAGATAAGGTTCGTTTTTATATCCAAAATGGCTGCCATACCATGTGACCTATGATGCCATCATTTTCATACGGTGTGCGGGTATAAGGTTTGATGATACTTGATAAATTTTGTTTCGATTAGATAAGCGGTACCAGAGAAAACATTATTTAATAATTTTCTTCAATCCAATATGGCCACCGAACCACATGACATCAATTATTCTTTATCATCATAATATCCCCAAGTCATGCGGAACATATATATGAAGTTTCCCCTCAATCTGTCCAGCCGTTCTGGAGAAGGTATTTGAAGGTTTGAGGGTAAATCCAAGATGGCTGCCAGACCATGTGACCTATGACATCATAGTTTTCAAACTTTATTCAGCATGGATCGTCAATCAGTTTTGTGCAGTTTCACTTTGATCTGTAAAACTGTTCTGGAGAAGAATATTTTTTCTTTTTTTTAAAAGCAAAATGGCTACCAAACCACATGATGGATGACGTCCTCATAATATTTTCTGTGTTGAAATATTTCCCAAGATGAACCTCACAAATTTTCATACTGATCGAATGCAGCGTTCTACTTGTCAAATTTTGACCGGGATATCACTTCACCAATAACGTCATAATCAAATTGCTCTTATTCCTCATGGAGATTAGTTTTCAGGTGCCAATTTAAATTTTTTTTCCATATTGCAGTTTCAGAGATAGAGGTCCAAAGTTTTTCTGTTTTCCAACATGGCTGCCACCCCCACGTGACTTATGACGTCATCGTTATCATGAGAAAAATTCTGCATGATGAATTGCATCTGTGGTCAAAATTTTGTGTCAATCGGATAAGCAGTTGCAAAGAAAATGGAGAAAATTCGCATGTACATACAGACGACAGACAACCCGAAAACATTACGCCACCGGCGACATCATCACTCGAGGCATAAAGACGTGACATTGTGTTCCATAATTTGAAATGTTTAATAGTATACAGTGTGTAAAATATAGTTTGTGCTTTACAGAATCAAGTCGGTTTGTTAACAGATACTTTTTTTGTACTTTATTCATTGTTTGAATTCACAAAGGTTGAAGTACATCTCATTGAAAATTAAAAAATCCTTTAATCTGCAGCATCATTATGTAATATAAGAAATAACTATTAGGATTTTCTACATGTGTCACTTTGCTAAAGGTTTTATTGGGAGTGGGGAATCTGAGCCATGAGGGGGCCTGGCCCCTTATCTTTTTCAGAAGCTAGCGATGCATCTGTCAGTGGTCCCTCTCTTTTTTTTACTCCTTCCTCTCCAGTATTGCTCGCACAGATGCAAGCATTCTTCCAGTAACCCCCTCCTGGTTAAACTTGCAAAATCATGGCTGTCTGCAAAATTCAACTCGTTTATTCCTCGCTTCTCCTGTCTGTGGAAACATCTTCCAGATGTGCACTGTCTCAATCTTCTCTCCAGGGCTTCAAAGCAAGCACTTCACCGCAATCTCTTGTCATTCCCAATTCTAATGCATGATCTGTATTACCCCCATTAATGTTTCCGAAGCTCACGGTCTTACTTCATAGTTTCAGTGTTTCCTCCCCGACTTCCCTTCCTCTTATCTTGTTCATTCACTCCCTTGATGTTTCTCCCACTGTCAGATGTATATTGCTCTTCCATGTGCCTCACTCCCGTAAAGAGAGAAAATAGAAAATGAATATAATAAAATGTGTAACTGGAATGTTTACTTTCTTTATAGATAAGCTATGGTGCTTCTTGTAAGTGCCTGAGTGACAAAAAGGAATTCCCATTGTTCTTGAGAACTTTCCCAAATGACGATTTCCAGGCAAATGCCATTTTGAGCCTTGTGCGACATTTTGGATGGCAATTTGTTGGAACTGTGGCCATAGATGATGCCTACAGTAGAAATGTAATGTTGCAGTTCTTGGCTGGGGCCGAATCAAATGGAATGTGCATTGCCTACCAGGAAATGCTGCCAAAGAATTATGATTCACAAGATCTTGAACGGCTTGGTAAATCGATTCATGAATTGTTATGGGGAAAATTAATTAGCCGGTCCCCCATGCAGCGGGAGACGAGGTTTTGCTATCAATTCTGGGTGTTTGTGTCTGTCTGTGTCTGTCTGTGTGTCTGTGTGTCTTTCAGGGCCGTAACTTTTTTGCCATCTAAGCTTTTGTCATCAAATTTTCAACAAACATTTATTACGAGAAAATGGAGAAGTCAAATTAATAATTTGCTCAAAAGGTCAAAAGGTCAAAGGTCAACGTCACATAAATCTTCAATTTCCATCTGATCGACTTGAAATTTCAACAGGTTTTGCATATTGGGTCACTGAAGCTTACTGCTTTTGAGGTCAACCGGTCAAGGTCGCCTAAAATCTTCAATATTTTTTGTATTTATTACCTCCACCACCAAGGGTGGAAGGAGGTTATGTTTTCACCCCTGTTTGTTTGTTTGTCTGTGTGCAGGATATCTCAAAAAGTTGTGGGTAGATTCGGATGAACTTTGGTGGACAGGTTCAGTGTGTGAAAAGGATGATTTGATTAGATCTTGGTGATTATTCAGATCCAGATCCAGCTACCAGAATTTTTTTAAATGCTTCTTCACCATTGAGAGATAGGGCGAAACTAATATATAGCATGCTATTTCAAAAAGTTGTGGGCGGATTCGGACGAAACTTGGTAGACAAGTTCGGTGCTTGATGAGAACAAATTGATGCAGTTTAGGTGAAGATCAGAATCCAGATCCAGATAGGAGAATTTTTTTTAATTTATAAAGTGATTCTTCACCATTAAGAGATGTGGCCAATATCGATACATAGCATGATATTTCAAAAATTTATTGCCCCCAATATTTTCTACTGGATCGAGCATTGTGTGGCGGAGGTATGCGTTCTACCGAGTGCCCTTTTGCGTTTCAGTTGTTTTCTTCATGTTTAGCATACAGAAGAAGAAGAGGTCCGAATACAAATTTGATGTGGATGGGCTTTGCATTTTCAGATGCTTTCTCGTCGCAATTTTGTTTTGTCAAAACACAATTTTGAAGTTGTTTGACTGTTTTATTATGTTGCGTTCTATTGAATCCTTTCTTAATATCTATTAAGTACTTTTCTATGAAGATTCCCTGAGGTGTGGTTGAATCCAAAGGTGGTACGATGTTGTTGCCTGTGTAGCACAAGGCATTCATAGATGTGTCGGTTGTGTTCATAAAATCTCCTTTTCTTTGCTTGAAGATAACTGTAACTGTTTTTATATGAAATATTTGGATGACATCTATTTAATACACTTTTAAGTTGCATCTGTAAAATTGATAACATATGCTTAGCTAGTTATTAAGCAATTGAGTAATACATTTATTGTTTTTTTATTGCAATGTTTTGGGCTTATTTAAATGAGTTTAAGAACTCACAGGGAGTTTTTAACCAAACTCTTTAAAGTGTATGATGAGATTGAAATCTCACTTAATTGCTTCATTATGTGTTCCATTTTGATGCGATGATAGAACGTTGCAAGCGGTTTGAAGGGAATATCATAAATCGCTGTTTGTTGTGGAACAGTAACAAAAAGTTGCAATTTTTCCTTATATTATAAGGAGATTTTAAAGTAATGATTTTGTTGAAATACTTCATGTAAATATCACACAGAGTTAACTTATTAATTATAATAACATCACCATAAATGCATTGCTGCTTTGTATCTACAAAACAACTGTTCTATGACAAATGAAATTTTACAAGATGTTTTATAGTGATTTCTTAAAATGGCAACGAAACATCACAATCTGTTCTGAAAACTTCTGAAAAGAAGTCAGATTCTCTTTCCGCTTTTCAGAACATTGATGGTTCAAGAAAACTTAAAAAAAAAAGTTGACAATTTACTGATTGAACAAATGGGAATATGAAGGATGGAGTGTAATAAAAGTTGGTGGCATGAGCCATCAGATGAGTCAAGATCATGCATATGTGGCAAGTTGAATTTTCCATCAAAGCATGATTAATTCCTTTGGCTGTGGGCGATAGGGGACAAAAAATATATTCTGGAAACAAAACAAGAGTGCACTTATGAGAGGAAAATTAAGTTTCACCTATAAAACTTTTAATTTGATGGTTAATGTTTCAGGCAGGTACCAGAGGGGGGTCTCATGGTTGAGAGGCAATTGAAGATGGAAAATATTGTTAAGCATCACTGTTGCTGAAAGCTGTTAAACCTGCAGATTTTCATCATCCTACAATGTCAATAGGCAGAATAAAAACAGATTTTAAAAAAAAAAAAATTAAAATCAGAATAAAAGGTTTAAAAAGAGAATAAAAATTCCTCCACAAAGGTAAAATAACATAATAGAGTTCGCTCCTCCATCGCCGTTATCGCTGAACCTTCGACCGACCGATTGCCATGACGACAGCTGGCGGAGACCCCTGCCGACTCTGTGCGTGGTCCCCGAGTCGACACGATGGATGTCTCCACCCTGGGCTTGACCATCCCAGCCGAGAGCTTCGGCTCGGAGGATGGAGCGGCCGGCCCGAGGATTCCAAATGTTGATAGAGCCGGTGGAGGTGGGTGGCAGTCGGTCCGAAGGTCTTGGTCACCATGCACGTGTTGCACCTCCGGAGGGCAGGGCCAGGCTGGACTGATTTTTGAGTCCAGCCGGGTCTCGGAGTCCACAGTGGGTGCCCCCCTTTTGGATCAACAGGGAGCTGCCTGCAACGAGTCTCCGGTATTGCCAGTCATCGAAGGCCCCCCCAACGGGGGTTGTCCCTCAGTGTAGCGACGATGACGAGACATCCCGGGTTCTAGACCACTGGGTGTCTGCAATTCTCGAGGCCCCCGAGGGGCCCGCTTTTGAAAAAGCTTGTGACAGTTTTCTGCAGGCGGCAGGTGTCGAGGCTAATGGGGGGGTTGATTGGTAGTGTGGAGGGGGTGGGATGCAGCGATGGAGTGGGAGAGCCTGAACCCATGGGTGAGGCCATAGATACGGCCCCGCCCACCCTTATTGCTAATAGGGCCTTATGCTCCCTCACCTCATCGCGGCGTGCCCCCGGCTCCACAGCCTGTCTCCCCCCCCCCCCCCCCCCCCCCCCCCCCCCCCCCCCCCCCCCCCCCCCCGGGCGTCGACACTGGCCTCACTTCTCCTGATTGTTGGACTGGGCAGTTACATAATGCGCTGTCATGGGAGGATTTTGAAAAAATCTGCGATACGTTCGCCAGTGCCCTGGTCGACCGCTGTCGACCACGACACGGCGGACGTAACGCAGGCGCCCCCACGCACCCAGTTCGTCCCCGACCAGACCGGCCAAATAGGGTCGGTACTCATAGGCCGAGGTACGACGCTCAGGAGGCCAGTCGCCTCCAGAAACTGTACAGGCATAGTAGAAAGAGTGCCTTTAGGGTGGTTCTCAGGAAACCTGCAGACCGATATTCTGGCGGGAGAGAATCTGCGGAGGCTTTCTTCTCCCAGGTGTTTTCCGCCAAGAATGTCGACCCGGTGGTCATTTCCCAGGAATTTTCTAAGTATGTCTCCACTACTGGTGGTGGTGGTCATATGGCAGCTTAGCTGCCGGGGTAGCTATCATTTCTTGAAGCGCGACTGTGTCGCTGATGCAGTACCCCTCTACCAGTACACACACTGGAACTGGTACTCATTTCGCCGACCTCGGAAGGATGACAGGCTGAGTCAACCCCCTGGTGTATTAATTCAGCGGCCGACGGGGCTTGAACTCAGGACCCTAGGATCCCAAGCCGCCACCCTAACCACTGAGCCAACACCAGGCTTCTCCACTACTGATGAGGCTTGGGCAGTGGGGGCGGGGTTAAGTGTGCCCATCGAGCAAAAAGAAATTTCTGATCGACTTGGGCGCTTGAGCATCTCCGCCCCTGGTCCGGACCATGTGGAGTACCAGTACCCGAGACGTATGGACGGAGTGTGTCGTGTGATGCTTGAAATTTTTAACCGATGTCTGCGCATACTCCGTATTCCATCATCTTGGAAACATGCTACTACAGTCCTGATCCACAAGAAGGGGGACACGGGGGACCCTGAGAACTTTTGCCCAATTGCCCTCCAGAGTTGTCTGTATAAACTGTTTATGGCGGTCCTAGCCGATCGGCTCCGTAGCTGGGCGTTCCGGCACTCTATGCTGAGTGAGGCCCAGAAGTGCCCACGGCCCATTGAAGGCTGCTTTGAACACTCCTTCTTATTGAATGCTGTGATAAAGGATGCCAGGCGCAACCAGAAGAATATCTTTGTCACCTGGCTGGACCTTCTTCACGCATTCGGTAGTGTTCCACACGGAGCTATCTTTGCCGCACTGGGCACGATGGGCGCATCTGCGGAGCTGATCAAGCTGCTTCGGAATGTCTATACTGGTTCATCCACAACCATTTATATTGATGAGGGCCTGACTGGCGTGGTCCTTATTCAGTCGGGGGTAAAACGGGGAAGCCCCATATCGCCGATCCTGTTGAATCTTACGATTGAGTTGATTGTGCGTGTGGTGCAGGCTTATACAGTGGCAGGAGGCCATTGTCAAAAGCGGTGTCAAAATTCAGGGACAACCAGTGTCTATTTTAGCCTACGCTGATGACTTGGTTGTCCTGAGTAGGACCAAGGAGGGTCTTTCGACCTTCCTTGACGTGGCCTCCACTAACGCCGATATGCTGCAGCTCAAGTTTAAGCCTGCTAAATGCGCCTCCCTGTCACTTTTTTGTCGACGTGGAGTTAAAATAGCTAAAAAAATGCTATAATGGTGTTTTCTGTCTTCATCACCAGGAGTGGTATCAAGTATAATAATTGAAATAGCCACTGATTATTGAAATAGCTCAGTGCTGAATAATAATCAATTGTTTTTATGATTCATAGTAAAGGAAAATATCACTTTCAAAATAATGTTCAACTTTAAATTTAGTGTTTTTACCAGCCAGTATCAATTAATTATTAAGGGTTGATTAATAACAAAAATTAGAAAATATATATATATATATATTCAGTCATGATATCAGTGATAAACCAATGATAACAGTAATCTCAAATGAGCATGCCTGGTGTTGGCTTAATGGTAAGGGTGATAGACTTGGGATCATCGGGGCCTGTGTTAAAATCCTGCTTAACCGTTGAATTAATACCTGGTGGGGTTGACTCAGCCTGTCATCCTTCTGAGGTTGGCAAAATGAGTACCAGCTTGTTGGGATGATTGAGCCATTTGAGTATCCTTTGACAGAGTGACGACCTGTCCAGGATTGTGCCCAATATCCCAGGAGACTGCTTTGGCAGCATTGATGCTCTGTATATTGTATGGTCCCAATCGATGGAATGGAAATGAGCAATATTCCCTCTATTTTAACCAAACGACTTCTGTGGGAAGAGCAAATGATGAAATCTTTCATGTTATGATTAAACAAAATTGCAATCTTTAAATTGTTTTCCATTACACTCAAACAAAAGGATACCTTTAGAAATGTTTTTCATTGTGAGTTCACTATTTTTATTATTGACTTTCAGGTCAGAACGTAGCAAACTCACCATCCCTTATCATTGTTCTAATTTTAACAATCAAAGACTTAAATCATTTTGCTGGCATTCTTTCTGAATACAATCGAACTGAAATAACTTGCATTCAAGGTCAAAATATCATGAGTGACGTGATTAATACTCGTTCTTATGTCCAAGTGTTCGATGGTGCTATTGGTTTGGGGTTAGCAAATGCTTTCATACCTGGTCTGAAAGAGTTTTTTTCAAGCTTGTGGCCCAAGTCACAAATCAATAAAACTGAAAAATCATTTGGAAATGAATTAAAGTCATCGCTCAGGAAAAGTAAGTTATTTGTAAAGACGGAGTCCCACGGCCCATCAAGCCTGTGCCATATTTAACTCGAGCCATTTTTTTCAATCCATTTATTTATCGACTTGTCCTGTATATACACTACACACAAACACACAACAATCATTCCTCTGCCACCGAAGGTAAAGGAGGTTGTGTTTTCACCCCTATCTATCTGTCTGTCTGTGTGCAGTATATCTCAAAAAGTTGTGGACGAAATTTTGTGGACAGGTTAGGTGTGTGACAAGGATCAACTGATTCGATTTTAGTGATGATCCGGATCCAGATCCGACTAATATAATTTTTTTAAGTGATTCTTCACCATTGAGAGATAGGGCAAAAAAATGATATACACCACGATATCTCAAGAAGTTGTGGATGAAAGATTCGGAAGATTCGGATCAAAAAGATTCGGATGAAACTTGGTGGACAGGTTGGTTATGTTACAACGATGATTCGATTGATTTTGGTGTATATCCAGATCCGGCCTATCGGTGGGATACAAAACGTAAATTGTTCAGCCTGGCAGAGGTATGCACCACACTGAGTGCCGTTCTAGCTTGTTAACTTTTTTTGTCATCAATCTAGTCACTTTATGGTTCCAGTACTGATCTTTGAAGTACCCCTCGACTTGCACCCTTCCTGCATGACGCCCTCTCACTCACAGCCATGCTTTGCTTCCTATCAGCTATCCCCAAGCCAGTTTCTGATCAAGTTTGTTACCTGACCAGCCACTGCACAAATCCTCACCTTAGCTAACAACCTCCTATGTGGTACATTATCAAATGCTTTTAGAAAGTCCAGATTAACTTCCCACCAACTTCATCCATCCAACAACCAGAAACTGCTTCACAGGATTCCAATAAATTTGTTAATCTTGAACTTCCTTTGGAAAATCCATTCTCACTGCCTTCAATCAGTGAATAACATTGAAATGGTTCCCATTTAATCTCTCGTGATCGTCTCTAACATCTTCCCCACAAATGATGGGAAACTCAGTTATATAGTTGAATAATTACTCTCTGGATCCATTCTGGAATAATGGTGTTACATTTGCTACTCTTCAGTCATCTGGTGAAAATCAGTCATCTGATAGCTACTCTTCAGTCATTCATTAGTTGTTGCAATATTATTTCTAACAAGACATTCCTGTATGACATTGCAAAGTAATCTTCAGTTCCTTATCGAGCTCACAATTGCTTCGAATTCAGATTTTCACCAAGATCGAATTCACACACACCACCTCTCAATCTGGTCTTAAAACACTCTCAACGGCATCAACCCTGCACTCCAAATGGATCACACCACAATGCCAGGGCTCTGTCTTTCAATATAAGCTGGCATATACCCAGTTATTTGTGTCCACGCCAAAGTTGCAACAGCATGTGAAGAGTCAGTCGCCATCGTTTTTCCTCTGGAATCGGCATGTGCACTTCACCTCATCCAGAGTATTCACAGTGTACGGTGACGACCAATCCTTATCTTTACTTTCCATACTTATTCATTCCCATAAGCTTCACAGTTCACAATACACAACAGAGCATGTTTTATTCCAGTGAAATCTACTGGACTCTCACACGCTCCATTTCAACGCTCACTTAGTACTACATGCAGATCAATGCAAATCAGTGCATATACAAATCAGATATAAATACAAACGTACAAGAGTTCCAGGTTGGGACACTCAACTTACATCCGTAACACAAAACTCAACATTTCCAATCACATAGGATTCACAAATCCATCCAAAGAGGTAACTTCTTAATACAAAACTATAGGATTTACGAATCTGTAACACCTTCACACAATATCAATGCAGAAGTTTCACAGCAAGCAAACTTCCAGTGAGTACAATGAACAAACAGAAATCCAAAGAGGTAACTCGACAAACATTCATAACACTTATTTGTTCTCTCCCTTGGGGACTTGAACCTTTTAGTGAGCAGGGGCATTAACCCTCTCTTTTAGCATGGCAGAGACTTCAACTCTCCATTAAGAGATCCCTGATCTCAATAAAACACTTGAATGCACAAGGTCCACACCCTGAAATTAGCCCCGCAGGCTTAAATGGTCCCTGACCGCTGTATCCTCTTAGGCCTATCACTAAAGGTCCTTTGTATACCTCTCCTATCAATGGAATACCACGTTACCCATTCGGCTGAGATATGCAGCATCCGATCTGAAGTAAGAGCAAACATCTTAGTAAGTGGCCACTTGTTTGCTGTTATGCCAGATGATGCTGTTTCCAGTCCTGCCGGGGTTTCAGGTCCCATCTGGGTCGCCAAAATTGTGGTGGAAAATAACTCAATTTCCACAAGTTGGATCAGCATACCAAAGGAGAATCATTAATTTCGTATATACAGAGGAAGAACATTCAATGATTCACTGAAACATTCGAATGGACTTCACTGAAATAGAAGCCCGAAGCAATTCCTCTTATACACAACTTGACATTCCAAAGAATGAGAGGGGGGACATGCGGCAACTCAACTACAGGATTAGCTGATAATAAAGGATTAGGCAAAATAACTCAAAACTGCAATACGTGTCCACTTTGGGTGTAAGGGAGAGAATGACACAATCGTGGCAAAAGTTTGCAGTGTTATCAACCAGGTCACCCTGTTTCAAAGGAAGACATTCCTTTTATCAATATGTAGGTCAAAAGACTCTCGGGTAAAGGGAAACATTACTGACAGCCAATTCGACTTCAGCATAAAAATTAAATATATAAAGTCCCAGCAACAATTATTAATTGAGAGTACATGAATATAATATTATTTTTCTTCCACAGTGGTATTTCGGAAATCCTCAATGTTTATCCGATTGACTTGAAATTTGAAGAGAAGTTATATTTCAGGTCAACAAAATCAAACGGCCAATCATTTTTGAGCTCAACATAGTCCCAAGGTCAACAACTGAGGTGGTATTTCTAAAATCCTCAATTTTCATCCAATTGACTTGAAATTTGAAGAGGATTTATATTTCAGTTCAATGAATTAAGCCAGCCAATTATTTTTGAGGTCAACATCCACCAAAAGGTCAACATAGTCCCAAGGTCAACAACTACGGTGGTATTTCTAAAATCCTCAATTTTCATCCATTTGACTTGAAATTTGAAGAGGATTTATATTTCAGGTCACTAAATTCAACCACCAATTATTTTGGAGGTCAACATTGGCCAGATTTCTAAAATTGTCAATTTTTATCCGATTCATTTGAAATTTGAAGAGGGGTTGCATGTTTGGTCATTTAATTCAACCATCAATTACTTTTGAGGTCAAATTATTTTCACGGATTTTGCAAGTATCGTGCTTTGCACGATGTTTTCTTCCTGTTTGTTTGTCTGTTTGTTTGATTGTGTGCAGGATATCTCAAAAAGTTGTTGATGGATCCGGATGAAATTTGGTGGAAAGGTTGGGTGTTTGACAAGGATGAAATGATTAGATTTTGGTGAAGATCCGTATCCGGATCCGACTACTCGGATTTTTATAGTGATTCTTCACCATTGAGAGATGGGGCCAAAAATGATATATAGCACGATATCTCAAACAGTTGTGGACGCATTTGGACGAAACTTGGGTGACTCATTGGATGTGTGACAAGGAAGAATTGATTCAATTGTGGTGAAGATCCGAATCCGGATCCGGATCTGATAATTTTAATAAGTGATTCTACACCATTGAGAGATTGGACTAAACTAATATATAGCACGATATCTAAAAAGGTTGTGGACTGATTCAGATGAAACTTGGTGGACAGGTTGGGTGTGTGACCGTGACGAATTGTTTCGATTTTGGTGAAGATCCAAATCGGGATCTGAACGCGATTATTATTTAATGTTTAAAGTGATTCTTCACCATTGAGAGATGGGGCCAAAAATGATATAGTACTGTATAGCATGATATTTCAAAAATGTATTGGGCCCGATATGTTCTCATGGATCGGGCATTACGTGGTGGAGGTACGTGCTGTACCGAGTGCCCTTGTAGTTAATTGTGTTTTCTTCCAATTTCTGTTTCTTAATCGTATCTTGTTGGTGTGTATTATCAAATTTTGTGTGTTTATGAATTTTGGGATTGTACCAAGGCTTCAGCCATTATGCATACCCATTGTGTCTGTGATCTGACACACACCTCATGCAGCACACCTTTACCCGGTGTTTTCCTGTCGCACTTTTCAACTTTATTTTTTAATTCCCACTCTTCACATCAAAAACGAAACAAAACAGCATTTCACTCCAAAACAAAATCTGAATCATTCTGTCTGTTGGTTCCTTCCTACCTTCATTCATTCATTCATTCATTATCCCTTCTATCAATTTCTTCAAATTGAAGTAATATTCCTCCTAAGTGAACTAACTTCCTTCTAACTTTGAAAGCTTTTAGTAACTTCTTAAAAAGTTAATTTACCATATCCCTCTGTCAGGAACACCCCCACGTTATTCTTGTTCACACTGAGCTCTTCTTCTTCACACAGTTTACTTCTCCATCCTGGCGAAATCACAAATGCTTGTTTCATCGACCATCCCTCCGGACTTACAGCACAACTTTCCTCATAGCAATCAATAACCACTCATTTCACTCTTCTCATGATATCTGTCTTCGTGTATCTGAATTGGGAATCATGAGAAGTGCAGTCTGCAAAAGTTGCGTACAAATGGCCATCGACTCCTTTGCACAACGATTATCCATATCAAACCTTTCCAAGGCAGTACCTTCTCCCCATCGTCACATTCACGCCTGCGTCCTGCCACACCCACCCCTTCCCTGCATCCCCCAAATCAGCATTCTTCCCACACATGACCCCCCTCTCTCTGCATCCCCCATGCACAAAGCCTTCCAGCTTCTCCCTTCCCTTCCCTCTCCTAGCATCCCACTCACCTGCTAATTCCCATTTTCCCCTTCACCCTCCCCCTCCAAACTTCCACCTCACCCACACCATCCTATCTTCTTCCTCACCCCACCCTCTCCCAGCTTCTCCCCCACCCTGCCTCCTCTCAGCTTCCCCCATGCCCCACTCCCTCTCAATTTCCCTCACCCCCTCTCCAAGATCCCCCACTCCTGCTAAATGTTCCCCACCCCCTCTCAACTTTCCTGCACCCTACCAACAGTACTTACTCTCCTGTCCCTAAGTTTGTGTACCTGAAACATCTGAGGCCTCCACTCCAACCTGACAGATCTCTCAAACCAGGCGGCCGCTGATGCACTGGACATTTTTTCTTTCAGCCACAGGACAACCCCAATTCTTTCCTATATCTTCCTGGCTATTTTCTCATCTGGGTTGACAGGCCTGAATCTCATTCCAGCAGTGGAGTGGCAGTTTACCTCATGAACTCCATTACTCACTGTGTATGTACTGCTCTTACACCTCCAAACCCTTAGAAGTACCTTTGGCTCTGACAACCCCTCCGCTCCCACCTCTTCATCTGTATTCTGTACCACCCTTGTAACAGTGATGATTTCATTTATATCTTTCGTCCACCATGGACCAACTATGAACCACCAATCCCAACTCTTTCTTCCTAATATGTAGTGATTTCATCTGTCACCATGTCGATTGGCTGGGTATTGGCACCTCTCTCACCAGCCATGGTGCTACAGCAAAGGACTTCTGTGGCTCTTTGGATCTGACTCGATCTGAAAACTTTCTGACCCAGATTTCTGCTAATGGTAAATCTTCTCTTATGGATATGGTAATGACCACTATCCCTGGTAATCTCTCGTGTTCTCGTATCTCTCGTATTCCCCCTTGTTTCACCCACCCCCATGGCATACTGAATCCTGCGGTGAGGTAGGTTCCTTGAAACAACTTACTTTCTCTTCCTGGAAGGCAACCTGAGATCATTCCACAAAGCCTGTGACAAGTGTGTCCACTCTCAGGAGAGCTAGAAAACAATATCTGGCCAACCTCAAGGCTGACCTTTCAAACTTGTCACCTTCCTAAAAGACTTTGTGGTTCCTTGTCAAGTCCATCTCGAGAGTATGTTCCCCCTCCATCCCTTCCCTCATTTCAAATGCACCACAGCTGACTCTGTTCATGAGAAGGCTGAATGCCTCAAATCTGTGTTTGCTTCCAAACATTGTGTCCAAAACCCCTTGTTCCCTGTAGCCATTCTACACAATCTCATCCAATGGATGCTTGACTGTGTTTTTCACTTGAGAATGTGGAGAATTTATGATAAATCTTGATTCTAATTCTGAAACTGACACTGATGACATAAATGCATGTGTCTTCAAGAACTTCTCTGCTGCTCTTGCACATCCTCATTCTGCAATGTTCACCCCATCATTTGCCTTTAGTCGTCTTTCCTCTGCTTAGAAGTCAGCAAACATCACTCCATTGAATGAAGATGGTGCAAAAAGAGATCCTCTTAATTGCCTATCTATGAGCCCACTTGTGATCATCAGCAAGGTCATATCATCTATCATCCCATTTGACATTGAATCCTTCGTTTTCTCCAATTAACTGATCTCAGGCAGTCAGTAAAGATTCAAACCTGGTCACTCTACCCTGGCAATGCTGCTTCTGCTCTCATAACAATGATGGGAGGCCCTCAATGTGAGGGAAATGATGAGGGCCATCGCTCTAGACATATCTCAAGCATTTGAAACAGTCTGGCACCCCACTTTGCTCTCCAAACTATTTGGCAATGGTATCCAAGGCCACCTCGACACATGACTTCCTGACTTCCTCTACTCTTGTAGCCAACACGTGGTTCTCAAGGGGATCTTCTTATCTCCTCTCCTTGTCTCGGCTGGAGTGGGTCAAGGCAGTGCCTTGTGTCCAGTCCTATTCCTAATCTTCATTAAATATCTTTATCACTCTCCGAAGAATCCTCTTTATCTCTTTTCTGATGATTCACCCTGCGCTGAAGCATCCCTGAGCCTTCAGATAGGCAGTTAGCAGCCTTTCCCCTCTGAGCAATCCTTGATAAAATCATTAGGTGGTCCAACACTTGAAAAGAGTCGTTAAATCCTGACAAATGCCACACTTTCACTCTGTCTCTTCAGAAAGACTGTTTCATAAATCTTTCCATCGACTTCCTTAACAATCCTCTTGAAGAACTTCAGTTACTCAAACATTGGCCCTCACCATCAGTCATGATCTTTCTTTGACAAACCACATATCTAAGTTAGCTTCTAAAATCTAAAGCCAGTTGCTTTATCGACCTCCTCCATCGTGGAAAGTCTTTCCTTGGCACATCTGAACTTATATCTCATTTCAAAGCCTTTATCCACAGTTTGATGGAATACTGCTCTCCCCTCTGGGCTGGCACTCCTGTCTCACACCTTGCTTAGGTTGATGTCATGGAAACCAAGGCCTTCAAAATCAGAGATTTGAGAGACTCTGGACCTATTACTTTCACATGGCAGACAGGTCGGTGGTCTCTCTGTCTTCTGCCACCTCTTTTTTTTCTGCTCTTGCACCCTTTATCATTGCTGTGCTCTGACCCCTCCCCTTCCCGCTCTGTTTTCTGTTGGGTGCACAACTCCGATAATAACCCCCTTCTGGTGAAACTCCCCAAATCATGAATGTATGGAATGGGGTAACGGTCTGGAACAGTCGCGTTATTTAAGGACCGGTAATCCCCGCAAGGACACCAATCCTCAAGTGTCGATCTGGGTGACATGTGTTGTGATGAAGCCCAACTTCTTGACAAAGGTCTGATAATTATCAAAGGATTATAATCCTTTATAATAATCCCACATTGTAACTTATAGTCAAACTCCTGCGAGCGATACATAGTTTCTCAAGTGCTAGTCAGCGAGCACACTCAAAAATAGAGGTCCTGTGGTCTCCATGTGATGTGTCATCTGGTGTTTGATGTGCTGGATTGTCGATGATGGATGCATTATGGATGGGAAGTCATAAGTACTTTCTGAAAAGGGCACGTGGGCATGGATGGATGGCACATGATATCCGGCGACAAAATGGTGGATGCTTTACCGAGAACACCAAGTTTTGTCGAGGCATCCAATAAACGGAGATGTTTGACATCTACGGGGAGATTGAAATGACGGTAAAAACAAATCCGCACCGAGAATAGAGTATCCGATATTGGCAACACTAAATACCCATGGAAATGAGTGACATAAACCCAAATCATGCTGATGGAGATGTTCTCAAAAAGTACCAATAACACTGTTGTTAATGGTATACAATGAATATTCTTGTCGACTTTTCTGTTCAGAACTTTTCTGTTAAGCAGTAGACAGTGGCACAATGCTCATTTCTTCCCCTTATCCACACGAAAATGAAATCTGCTAGTATGATCTATAAAGAAGACAAGGCGACTGACGTATGACCCAGGGGAACTCATCGCCATTAGTTGTGGGCCTCATCATTTCCCTTGGGCCGGTACAAAAACAGTGCATTTCACAGATGAGCATTAACACCAATGGACATGTGGTGAGTGGAGGAGGCCAATGGGCTGACCACGTGCCTTGCGGTTGCAGCAACTTGATCAGCATCTCAAGGAGATGGGGATCAGCCAGGCATTTGCCTGAGGGATGTGCAGACAGAAGCTCCTGGAGAACTGGTGGAAAGTGGATGCAGCGACATGCTGCTCTGGCTCATGCTTCCATACCTGACCTGACCTGACCTGACACATGGTACCAACACAAATCTGGAGTGTTCATGGAAGATGAAGGTAAAAGGTAGCATGAGGTATGGCATTTCTCTCTATCACCAGAAGGGGTACGTGAAGATGGGCATGAATGGTGTTGCTCAGCGTTGACCAGTTGCCAGATGGCAATGCCATCACATCAATCATTTCTGCTGATCCATCAACACCATCAAAGCCAAATTCAAATCAAGTCTTTTCTCTTTTCAAATTGACTGAGGTTTGATTTTTCCTTTTTTTATTACATCACAATAACTTACCTCTGAGCATGCTGCTTCAGTGGTAGTGGGGCAACTTAGCATAACAATTGTGCATTTTGTGAGGAAAGCACCACGTTTGGCACACTAGTAGCCTATCATATTATGAACAGATTTGGATATTGGGCCATCTCAAATTCAGCCGCTGATGGCTGTGGCAGCCATTTTCCACTGCCATCAAAAATTTTGAGATGGCCCAATATCCAAATCTGTTCATAATATGATAGGCTACTAGTGTGCCAAATTTGGTGCTTTCCTCACAAAATGCACAATTGTTATGCTATATTTAGCTAAGTTGCCCCACTATGGCCCAAAATCTCAAACAGGAGGTCAACAAAGAATTCCTGGAAATATATTGTGAGTTTTAAAGAGTCTAACATCCTTCTTTGCTTTGCAAACTCACTGGCTGTGGCTACTTGGTCGCCTTCATAGGTGGCTTTGTGACTTTCTCCAATCACAAACAGTGAGAATGTTGCTTCCAATGGAATCCTGTCTTCTCTCCCAGTGGAGGTTAGAGTGCCCCCAAGGCAGTATATTGAGCCCAATCTGGTTCCTCATCTCCATAAACGACCTCTCTGATACTTTGCAAAACCCTCTCTTCCTTTTCCAGATGATGACATTGTGTCTCTCAGTACTGCGATCACAATGACTGGCAGACTGTAGCTGACATTTGCTGACATATAATTGATGTTGCCGAAGTGACATTTGCTGACATATTGATTCTCCAATGACATTGTTGATGTGACAGTTGCTGACATGTAATTGGCGTTGCTGCTGTGACAAATGGAAGATTTCTTTCAATCCAGGCAATTATTAGTGTCCCACACTTTTGCTTTGGAAGAATAGTGAAACAAACCCACTGATTTCCACAGTCTGCCAATGGAGGAGGTTCAGTCTCTGAACTTCTGGGCCTCACCATCAGCCATGACCTCACCTGAACCGATCTTAGAGTAAAGCTGGCCTCCAAACCCATCTGAAAACTAGGTGTACTCCATCATTAGACATCATTGCTTGGAGAAGTGATCAACAACTCACAACCTACATGGTCTTACTCGACGGAGTCCTGCTCTCCAGATGGTGTTCTCACTTTTCTCCACTTCAAATCTGTAACTCCTGCAATATATAAAATCTCAAGTTCACAACACTATTTGCATCTCATGGAATGAGGCTGAAGAACAACACCTGTTGCTCTCACATTGTCGACCTTGTTATTGGCCATTTTTTTGTTTTTTCTTTTTTTACTGTCTCTCCTCTAGTCTTACTCCCTCTGCTGTCCCAGCCCTTTGCCCTCTTTATCTCTTCCAGGATGGACACCTTCTTCCAGTAATCCCTTCCTGGTTAAACTACCAAATTATACACTCACTGCCCTCCTCCACTCTTTTATTTCTCTTTTCTAATTTGTTGCATTGCTTTCTGGAGCAATTCAACAAATCAAACCACTTTCTTTCAATCAAACCTCTCCCTCTAGGACTTCAGGCTGGCAGTGTGCACCACCACTACCATCCTACACTATCCCCATCCCAACTGGCAATCATTTCTACCTCCATTAACCCACCCTTTCTCATCCCTTAAACCTTCAGGTTAATGCTTCCTTTCCTCCCATTTTCTCTATTCCTGTTTGTTTATCCCTTGCTTGTTGCATCATGCACCTTTTACCCCACTGTCAGTGCATTGCCATTCTTCCCTTTGTCATCTCACTTTTCCATGAGCTTCTGTTTTCTATATATTTTAAAACATCTTTTTGACTAGTTTAGGAGTTTAAAATTTCAGTTGTTTATTTTCAGTTGGTGTTGATGTCTTAATTGAAGAATTTCTTGGCTTCTGGGAAGAAATGTTTGACTGCTTTTGGAGGATAGATACTAAAGACAAAGCGCCTTGCATGAACTCGTATCTGGAAGAGTTTAAAACGATCTTTTCAGATGTTTCACAACTTCGGGGTCCATATACCGTGTACCTTGCTATTTATGCTGTAGCTCACGCAATGCATGATCTTCGTTCTTGCACACACGGTTTTGGTCCTTTTGCAAACAACTCGTGTGCTCAAATTAATTCTTTACCAACCTGGCAGGTAAACTTTTGGTATACCTTCACAGATCTTGTAATTGTTTTGCTTTTTGAATGAAATAATTATTCTCGTTTCCTTTGCAATTATCATGATAGCTCAGATGACACAGGATTTTCACATGTGATGTGAGACCGAATGGTTGAACAATTGGTTCGCACTTTTTTTGTCAGAAGTATATCCCTTTGAATCTTCTATTTTTACAAGCAGACATTTCATAAAAAGTTAATTTGAAAATAAAATTTTTAAACATATTCCAATTATGGCAATGTTGTAGTTTTCAATATAGCATTAATCACAAAACAATTCAATAACTATAGAGTTCATAGAACACCTGACCCCATTAAATATTTATAAAAAGGACATGGGAAGGGTTACCCCCTCCCTTTTTATTTGGACTAAGTTATCTCAGGTGTTGCATCGCAAGGCACTGCCATTTGATCTGAATCTCGATGTTCCCCCACAATGAGAGCGGGAACAGCAAATTTGATTGGTTGAGATGGCATACTATTTTGTCAAAGTACTGCTAAACAAAAGGTTAATGGAAGTATAAACAAGGCGATTTGTGTTCTATTGTATTCAAATGTATAATTCAATTGAAATCAAATAAAGTTTTAAAGGCACTAGGTAAAACAAACAAGCACTGAATCAGAAGTTTACCACCATTGATGCATTTGAGATACACCGTCTTTTACACCACATTATTTAAAAAGTTAAATTCGTTATTCATGCCTGTTGTTTGTGTCCTTTACAATGTCCTTAACTCGATGCCCCTTCGCATCTGTCAATGTGATATGTGGTGTTACATTACTCTGTTGTTGCATCATTTTCTGATGCTCCTGTGTAGTTCTTACCTCCAGTGCCATTTCCTCCAGACCTATCCAAAGATCAGCTGTTTCTATACCAAATTAACTTCCCAACATACCTTTTACCTGATTTTCATACTTATCGTCTTCTCCCGTGGCATCATAGTACACCATACAGTGGAGGGGCTCTACCCATTTCATCACGTCAATGTGGTAAGCCTCAAACCAGGCCGCTAAATCAAGTATTACTCTCAGCTGTGTTAGATTTTGTTCAGTTACGTCCTGAATATTTCCTTCACACAACCCCCACCAGTACACTACCGGCTCTACCGATCATTATAACATCTCGAAGTCCTCTTCCTCTTTACTCTCCGGAATATCTACATACACCCCATCTGATGTGCATCTCATCATACATCCAAGGTGGCAAAGTAAATCTCATCCTAATAAATTTACAGGTGTGTTCGCTGCTAACAAGAAAGCATGGTGGGCCTCTAAAGGTCCGTGCTTGACATTAAATTTTTGTGTGACTGGGATTCTCTTTGCTGCACCCAAAATTCCGACTATGTTCGCATTTTGTTGTGATAGTGGTGCGTTCGGCATCACGTTCTTTCTAATTGTTGAGCGAGTAGCACCCGTGTCCATTAGAAACGATATGTCTTCCCGATTTACCTTTACATTTAAGGTCGGCTCATATAAAGGGTTATTGTGGTAGTGCGGATGTCAACTCGCTCTTGCACTGTCAATATCATCTGCCCTGAGGCTTCGCTCGCCAATTTCTTTCCTGCTGATCCCAAAACTGCAGTCGGGATTTTTGAATCGGCTGTCGGTGATGCGGAAATTCATGTCTCCAATGACCCTTTTCCCCGCAATTATAACAAACACTTGGGTCTAAAAGGGGGCCTTCGTGACGGTGTTTGGTCTCCACTCTTAACCCCTTTCCTGCCTGTCCCTGCCCTCCACTCTGGTCTGATTAGGAGAGGGGATCCTGTGGTCTCATCATTGGATTCCTCTATCAGGCTGACATGTGGGGCTATTGGAAACTTTCCCTTTGCTAACCAAGATAGGCGATTACTCCAGTCTCAGCGGCCCTACTCATCTCGTTTATCCTTTCATTGTTTTCTCCTATAATCTTCTATCTGTAGCATTTGCAATTCTTCTGTTTTAACAGTTTCCTTCTGTATTGCCATCTAAAAGCAATGTTTCACCACAGCCAATACCTGTTCTGGCATTTCCACTTGACATCCAATCTTTACCAGCTTTATTTGTCCAGATATTGATGGTAACAATCATTCAACAAACCAACTCGTCAACAAGTTATTAAGTATTTCTCAGCTGCCCATCTTCGAGTATTGGACAATCGTTTATCACAGCCTAGCCATAAAATCATCTGGGTCCTCATCTTTCTTTTGTTTACAATTACAACCATGTATTTTTCCCCAGTTTACTTCAGGTGGCTTCATAGCCTGTTTCACATGATCTAGCATTTTTATTACTCTAGTTTCATATTCCACAATGGTTTCTGTTGGTGCTGAGTCTGGCCATGCTGATAACTCTTTCGTCTTTTCCCATATCTTCGCTGGCAATACTTTCGTCATTAAACTGGTCATGTCCACATGGGTAGCATACTGTGCATTTATGTATTGCAAAATTTGCCCCGCAAATCCTTCTAGGTCTTCATCATTGTCCTTCATCTGTAATTTTATAGCTTGTAAATCACTTTGATTCCATGGGTGATGCACTACACGATTTTCAAGTGTGTAGGTTCCCAAATTCCACACTGCTTGTTCAATCAACAAGCACATTTTTTAAGGTTTAGTTTCCGTTAATTTATTTTCCTCAATCATATTTTTTCATGTCAGATGCTACCCCTTTGTAAGGGTTTACAGCTACTTTAAAGGTCGATCCCAAGCTTTCTTGTATTACCTGTGGGGTCATTTGAATATTCCCTTCATGGGGTAACTGTGAGGTCGAAGGCATCATTGCCCATAACAGTTTCTGCACCTATTTGATAGTTGCTTGCACATCTTTTAAACTTGCCTTTATGCTTGTGCTTTTCAATTCCTCTTCCCTTTTAAGGCTCTCCTCGACCCACCTGCCCAAGAAATTTCAATCCACTAACTTCCTTGTGGATTTGTTCTTTTCCCTTTTAATGAACTTCTTTCTCAAAGTTTCTATCCTATCTCAATGAAATGTTCCCCCTTCAGGAAAGTTTAATTCGTCTTTCTCTGTTCATTCCACCCATAATTTCAGATCTTTTGAAGTACTTGTTCCATAGTACTAATACATATATTCAGAGCAGGTCCCACTGTCAGGGGAATCACTATCCCTTAATTTCTCTGTGTTGTTCCCCATTGTATTTCACCTTACTTCCCCATTGAGCACTTTGGCAGTTCACGGTACGTCAATATCTATGGCTTTCTATTGCTTAGCTCACAACGGCCCCGGGTTTCTTATCCAGTTCCTACCAATGACGCCTCCGCCACACCGTGACTTGGCGTCTTATACCCTTTCACGCAGCACCTTACTCGGCGACTTGTAACCTTTTCACGCAGCACCTTACTCGGCGACTTATAACCTTTTCACGCAGCACCTTACTCGGCGACTTATAACCTTTTCACGCAGTACCTTACTCGGCGACTTATAACCTTTTCACGCAGTACCTTACTCGGTGATTTACAACCTTTACACACAGCGCCTTACTCAGTGACTTACAATGGTTGGCAAGATGTCAAGCCAAATAAACAGAAGCACCAATCCCTTATCCACTTAAAGTCCTTACCCAGAACTACCAAATTCTGGATCCACCCTATTTTATACAATAAACAATCCTTTCATGCTTACCTTTAAATCTAGGTTCAGGTCTGTGCAGTGTCCACAGAGAAAACAGGGCAAATTACCTGGCCACAGCAAATACACTTCTATCGATAGATTTCAACAGGCCTCTCTTACCTTTTTCTAATCACCCCAGGTGCAAAATGTTTGCTGTCTGCCAATCTGGGTCACCAAAATCTGTGGTGGAAATTTTACACAAAAGAGAAAACACTTTATAATGTAATAGATCATTTATTGTATAAACACACGTGTGGAGAGAAAGGCTTGACACAAGTGTAAAAGCAGATCTCTGACTGAGCTCGGATGCTCTCCTCCCCGACAAACACAATGTCCTTAATTGCCCTCACTACCCTCCCCATTTGACACCCACCATCATGCACACATACACCATTAACCACCCCTATCATTCACATTACCATCCTCATGCACCCCTCTGCACCTCCAATGACATCAGCACACTCTGCAATCCCATCATGTCCCCCCCCCCCAATACCACCCACACCCCCAACAATGTGTATGGCATCGTCATCGACCCACCCCAAAAATATGACCAACTCTCTTCAACACAAGCCTCACAGAAACCCTCTCCGTTGAATAATTGGAATGAGAATGAATCTTTCATTTATATAGGAGTTAAGTTGTTGAATTTCTCAGTATTTCTTTATAGCTGGTATTTTAATATATTTGGAATAATTACATTGTACTCAGTAAATTGGAAATGCATGAAACAACAGCTTATATTGAATGAGCTGAATTATTTAACACATGAAACACTTTTCAAGTCACTTAAGTAATGCTTTATGGATGTTAGAATTCTATATTTTAAAAACAAGAAGGCTTATTGATGAGCTTGGAGATATATTGGATAGAGTACAAGGATATTGGAAAACAATGGACAAATCACGACAGTAAATGGTAATTGAACTCGGTTTCCCAGCAACAAAAGCACTTAGCTCAGTTTTGGAATATGGGACAGGAAAATCAGTTTCTTTCCATAATTTGTTCAAATTAATTGTAAAAACAACATAGTTAGTTGCATTTAACCTAAAATCTGAATGAAGCATTGGCTGCTCCATGTGCTGTAGATTATTAGCTAAATAAATGATTTTGCTGTTCAGCTTGGATGAGGTTTTGCATTGTTAAATATCTATGTTTGATATTTTATGAATGATCACATAAGGTTTAATTCTACCTGAAAGTTAGTCTTTGTTTTTATTGAGAAAAATAGTATACAAGCCAAGGTAAACCATTTTTGAAGGAAAACTGTTCATCAAATGGAGAATGAAAAGTAAAAATCTAGTCGACTGCTTTTGAATAATGCATGATTAGTACAATCACAAGAAGATTGGGTTGTGCACAGCATGAACAATCAATCCAATTTCAATTTCAATAATCACTTACTTTTGCACTGATTGTGTAATTACAATTAAAATTTCAAACTACATTATTAACATTATTTATAATGTATACTGTTACTATTTATTCCTCATGTTTATATCTTTTATGCCTGCCAAGTAGTTGATATATTATCTGAGAAGAGTCCATTTCAAAACAAGAATGGGTGATATTTTCACTTTTGATGACAATGGAGATCCCCCTGTTCATTATGCAGTGCTGAGTAGACAGAAAGGGGTGGGGAAGTACCTGGAACTTCGGTCTGTTGGCACTTTTGAGTCATCTCATGTCAAAGGTGAAACACTTAAAGTAAACTACAGTGCGATTTCATGGAAAGGAGGGCATAAAGAGGTGAAAATACATACACCATTTTGATAATCTTTTTTTAAGTGAGGACAGATATGAGGAGAAAGAGGTGGTGGGGGATGGAGTGGGGGAAATGTGTAACTTGTGCATCAACATGATGATGGCACAACTAGGTGGGGGTGAGGGGTGGCACATCACAATCATAAATGTATCACATTAAATTTGACATTCTACAATTGATTTATTTTTTGCCAATGATTTATTTATTGATTCTCATATCAGGAAGCAATCCATCATGTTGTTCTTTAGCTTTACGACTGTTTTTACATTATATTAACTCTTTCAAATATCTGACTTTTCCCAATTAATATTATACATTCCCATCCGTCAAGGTAAAGTTTCTCTGGTGACATATTTAATTGATTTGAAATTTGAAAATTGAATTGAAATTTATTATTTGTCCACAAAAATGGAAAATTGCACTGTCAGACAAAGCTCATAATCTTTGGATAAAATATTGTACAATTAATTTACAAATGCAATTAAAATAATAAATGATGACCAAATAAACTAGAAAGCATCTGAAAATGCAAAGCCCATATGCGTCCACTTTGTACTCGAACTGAGCTTGACAAAAACGACAGTTAAAAAAAAATTGTACATTATATTAATTTGTGTTGTCCACAATCTCATAATAAAGGTTTGTTGAAGATTTGATGACAAAGGTTAAATTGGTAAAAATGTTACGGCCTGGACATACAGACTGAATCTCAATGGTAAACAAGGATTTTGATTAAAACATGTATGACTGGTCTTCCATTTAACCAATGATGTCATCCTTACAACCTTTATTCCCTTTTGGGAGTAGAATGAAATGTGTCGTTTCAAATTTTACCGAGGAGTTTCAGAGATATAATGCTTTAATTTATTGCATTTAATCCAAGATTGCAGCGATATCATGTGACCTGTGTTATCACAATTACAATTAAAATATTCTCCATGGGAGTTGGCTCCGACACTGAAATTTTTGGTCAATCGGGCAAGTGGTTGCTGAGAAAAAAAAATGTAAAAAAAAAGAAAATCGAGCAATACTTTCAAGTTGGCAACTTATTTCACACCTCATAAAAAGGCCAAAAAGGATCGAACAATAATCTATCTATAATTCCAGCAATCTCTGTGCTGTGTGTCTGTCTGTCTGTCTGTCTGTCTGCGACCGCTGTTTCTCGACGACCGCCGGTCCGATCTCATTGAAACTTGCCAGGAATATTGCAGGGGACCCGCGGATGTGCCTTTTCGAGGTTTGATATTAATCGGATAAGCGGTTCCCAAGTTACGGCCATTTATCTGTCGACCAATGACAAGACACGGTGCTATGACGTCACGAATGATGTCACAATTAATGTTTGTTTATTTTTATTTATTTATTTATTTTTTGCATGATTGACGGTCTGATCTGATTGAAAATTGCCAGGAATATTGCTGGGACCCACGGATGTGCCTTTTCGAGTTTTGATATTAATCGGACGAGCGGTTCCCAAGTTACGGCCATTTATCTGTCGACCAATATCTGCGAGAGAGGGGGATGGGAGAGGGGGGATGAGAGTGGGGGTGAGAGAGAGGGGCGAGAGAGGAGGGGGGGGAGAGGAAGGGCGAGACTAGGGGGGAGAGGGGGGCAAGAGAGGGGGCGAGAGAGGAGGGGGAGAGAGGAAGGGTGAGACTAGGGGGAGAGAAGGGGCAAGAGAGGGGGGAGATAGAGGGGGGGAGAGAGAGGAAGGGCGAGACTAGGGGGAAGAGAGGGGGCGAGAGAGGGCTGCACCTACGGGCACGCACCTACGGGCCCGTACTAGTAATAATAATAATAATAATAATAATGATGATGGTGATGATGAAAATTATTATTA
>CM068953.1:159735184-159737684 GCA_035128595.1 Eptatretus atami | reverse complement strand
AACCGCCTCATTGCTCTTGACTGGGCACCCCATAGCCAGACTCGAACCATCTGGACTACTGGTTCTGGGGGGCTGTCAAGGGCTCTGTCTCCACCAACTGCCCTGCCACACTAGATGATCTAAAGCAGGAGGTGTCAGACTATCTCCAGACATTGCCACATGAGACCTACAGGAAAGTTGGACAGAACCTTAGAGTCAGGAACTATGCCTGTCTGAACCACGGAGGGGCACACATCGAGAATGCCAATTACAAGGATTTTGCGTAAATGACAATTTCAGACCTTGGGTTCTCACTAACTCTCGCAGTGACTTACTTCAACAGCAATAGGTCATGTCGGGTATGGAAGCACTTGCCGGAGCAATAGCAGTGCGAGAAAATACCATGTCATAAGCTTTCAAGAAATGTTTGGTTCACATTCCCGAGGTTTCTGTTTCTTTGTAAATATACATTTGAAGTTGCATTTGCATCACTCTTTTTGAAACACTGTTGTATAATATACAATATAATATATATTATAATTATATATATATATATATATATATAATTATATATAGATAATATATAATATATATATATATATATATTAAATAAACCACAAGTGGTGATTATTAATTTCTTTCAGGTACCACGATCAATATGCAGCGAACCATGCCAACCTGGTAAACGTAAAGTTGCACGTAAAGGACAGCCTTTTTGCTGCTTTGACTGCTTTGTCTGCAGTGCTGGAACATTCTCCAACTCCACCGGTAATTATATTACGTCAGTGTGAAATATATTATTTTAATCCAGTCGAACCTCGTTATTATATTTCAGAATTGACAAGCAATTGCTGACAGAACAATTACCTCTGCCAGCAAATGTTTTCATGTCTGTCTGTCTATCTTTCTGTTTGTTTGTCTGTGAGCAGGAAATCTCAAAAACTTATGGATGGATTTGGATGGAGCTTAGTGGATAGTTTGGGTGTGTGACAAAGGCGAATTTATGATTTTTTTTGTGAAGATCCGTATCCGGATCGTAGAAATTTTTTTGTGATTCTTCACCATTAAGAGATATGCCAAAATTGTTATATACGATGATATTTCAAAAAGTTGTGGACAGATTATAACAAAATTTGGTGGGTGAGTTGGGTAGTTGACAAGAACCAGCTGATTAGATTTTGGTGAAGGTCCGGATGCAGATCCAGCCTATGAGTGTCCGATAAAACGTAAACTGTTCAGCCGAGCGAAGGTATGCGCTCTCCTGAGTACCTTTGTATTTTCTTGAAATACTGATGTGTTTGTTTGTTCTTGCAATCCATGGAATTTTTAACATTCGTCTTGAACACAACACTTCAAAAACTGTCAATCTTCTTTCTTTCACTTTTTCTTTCTTTTTTTTACTGTGCATGACTCACACCCCTACTGGAAATACTGGAACTACCAGAGCATTCAGGAACCTCCTCTTTGTTTGTATTTTCACTTCTTTGTCTTCCCAGATATTTGTCGATCCTGATATCGCTGTTCTCCTCACCACTAACCATTTATGAATTTCTCCTCCACATTTTCCACTCACTTCAATTTTAGAACGGACAAAGAAGAAACTTTCCACTATTTCCACATTATTGTCTCCCAATTTCAATACGTCCATCTTCTCACTTGAGAAGATTAGACTTTATTTAGGTTTAAATGAAGACCATCTTTTTCACTTTCCTTCTTCACTATCTGCAGCAGTTTCATTAAGTCCTCGTTACTTTCTGTGCCAACAGAGTAGTTTTATCAGCATATCTTACATTGTTGATTCATCTTTCTCCATTTCTGACAATAGCCTCTCAGTCACCTAAGTTTGATATCCTCATTATGTACTTTCTGTACAGATTGAACAAGTCAGGGAAACGAAAGCACCCTCATGATGATTGCATCCTGTTTAACCCCTTTTTCAATTCCAAAGCATTCTGTCCTTCCATACTCTGTCCTTTCTGTAGCCTCTTGTTTAGTGTATAGGCTTCTTATCAGACGTCATCAAGTGCCTTGACATCCCCATTTCTCTCAGCCTAATCCACATTAATTCATAATCAACACAATCAAAAGCGTTGCTATTTATTATAGAATGTGAACTGTGATGTCTGTCCGTGCGTTTGTGCGTTTGTATGTTTGGCTGTCTCCCGTTTCCTGTGGCCGCTTCCCACGCTGCTTTTGAAAAGCTCCTCACGAATGCAAAGCTCAACATTCAACAAGAAGAAATGTATGATACCAAATGAAACGCATTTAAAATGTAGAAATACAACTTGGAATCACAGTTGCTTATTACTTCCGCCACCGAAGGTGAAGGAGGTTTTGTTTTCACCCCTTTCTGTCTGTTTGTCTGTTTGTCTGCATGACCGGTCAATCACTGTCCAGAGGCCTCAACAGTCCTAAATCCGGCACTGGATAAAGGGGGATATTTGGAGGGAAGAATCCTGAAATTCTAATAACTGAAATTTATTCGAATTAAAAATGGAAATAGGGAATAACTGAAACGGAC
>CM068953.1:159707900-159721477 GCA_035128595.1 Eptatretus atami | reverse complement strand
CTTTAGAATTACCCTTTAGAACCCATTAGAATTACCCTTTAGAACCCATTAGAATTACCCTTTCAAACCCTTTAGAACCCATTAAAATTACCCTTTATAACTCTTTAGAAATACCATTTCGAACCCATTAGAATTACCCTTTATAATTCTTTAGAATTACCAATTTAGAAACCATTAAGAATTACCCTTTCAAACCCTGTAGAACCATTAGAATTACCCTTAATAACTCTTTAGAATTACCCTTTCAAACCTTTAGAACCCATTAGAATTACCCTTTATAACTCTTTAGAAATACCATTTAGAACCCATTAGAATTACCCTTTATAACTCTTTAGAACCCATTAGAATTACCCTTTATAACTCTTTAGAATTACCCTTTCAAACCCTTTAGAACCCATTAGAATTACCCTTTATAACTCTTTAGAATACCCTTTAGCACTTTGAATTACCCTCTTAATTCTTTAGAACCCATTAGAATTACCCTTTATAACACTTTAGAATTGCCCTTTCAAACCCTTTGACCCCATTAGAATTACCCTTTATAACTCTTTAGAAATACCATTTAGAACCCATTAGAATTACCCTCTATAACTCTTTAGAACCCATTTAGAATTACCCTTTAATAACTCTTTAGAATACCCTTTCAAACCCTTTAGAACCCATTAGAATTACCTTTATAACTCCTTTAGAAATACCATTTAGAACCCATTAGAATTACCCTTTATAACTCTAGAATTACCATTTAGAACCCATTAGAATTACCCTTTCAAACCCTTTAGAACCCATTATAATGACCTTTTAGAACCCTCGATAATTGCACTTTAGAACTCTTTTGAATTATACATGGTGGGTTTGAAAGGTTCTTGTTCTTCTTCATTTTTTTACGGATGGATGGATGGACGGTTGGAAGGAAGGACTGCACCAAATATTGAAGTGGCTTCACTGCTTTAAAATGCAAAACTGAACCTCTTCCTTCGAACACGGGTGCAATATTTTTTATTTTTCTTTGTTAACTCTCTCTGCCTGCCAATCAAACAAAATTGACAATCATTACAAACAGTAATCTTACTGTTTTTCGAAGAAGTCATAAATGACACAGAACAGGCACGAATAACTAATGTAACGTGCTAGAATGGCATCATAGACACTACATCAACGTTGGTAAATTCCGGAATTTATGTATTCATACGACTGTTTGCAATCTGCATTTTATCTAACTTGATTATATACTGAAACACTGAGCAGGTTAACGTTTTCTGTGAACTCTCAAGTTACCTCCACCACCGAATGTGAAGGTGGTCATGTTTTCACCCCTCTGTCCGTTTGTCTGTCTGTGTGCAAGATATCTGTGTGTCTGTGTGTTTGGTGGGCAGGTTCGGTGTGTTACAAGGATGAACTGATTAGATTTTGGTGAAGATCCATATTCGGATCCGACGACTACAATTTTTCAAGTGATTCCTCACCATTGAGAGATTGGGCTAAACCAATGTATAGCACGATATCTCAAAAAGTTGTGGACGGATTTGGATTAAACTTGGTGGACAGGTTAGGTGTGTGGCAAGGACGACTTGCTTCATTTTTGGTGAAGATCCAAATCCGAATCTGGATACAAGAATTAATGTTTAAAGTGATTCTTCACCATTGAGAGATAGGGCCAAAACCGATATGTGGCATGATATTTCAAAAATGTATTAGGCCAGATATGTTCTCGTAGATCAGGCATTACATGATGGAGGTGTGCGCACTACCGAGTGCCCTTCTAGTTCCTAAATATTTTCAATTTTTTTTTCTCTCAAAATATTCATTTTAGAACGATTTTAAAAATTGTTTACAAGAAATAATGAAACTGACACTTTAAATTTTCTATTTTATGCTTTGTTACAGATTCAGAAGATTGTATAAAGTGTCCAATACATTTGTGGTCCAACGAGCAACGCACTTCTTGTTTTCCCAAGTCAAAGGAATTCCTGGCATTTTCTGACCCCATCGCTATTGCATTGCTGGTCTTTACGATGCTCGGTGTCACAATGCTGGCAGTGGTATTTCTGTTTTTGCTGTGGCATTATAATTTGTTTGTGGTGAATACATCATCACCTAAACTGAATGTTATGTTACTAATTGTCTTAGCTGGAAACTTTGGAAGTTCCGTGCTGTTGATTGGAGAACCTTCTGATTTCCTTTGCCAGTTGAAGGAACCTTTGGCAGTTTTTTGTCTCACTCTGCTAGTTATTTGTGAACTTGTCATTACAACAGAGTTTACACGCAATATGAAAAGCAAGTTAATCTTTCCTTCCATCTCGAACATTTCTCTCATATCAGACGGTATTTGGAATACAAATCAAAGCTCTTTCTTACTTGGAGTATATCACAAGCTGGGGTTTGACACAATAGGCTTTCTCAGAGAAAGAGTCACCATCTCCATGATCCCATATAAAATGTATGTGCTTCTTGTGAATGTCTGCAGCTGTAGTGGAACCCTAGTCAAATTTGCAACAGCAAAGGGCTTACCTTGTGCAGCTTTTTTGTTGCTTTATGTTGCTTTCTTTGCTTTTATGTGGTTGTTTTACATGCAAGGACAGGGGGTTGTTAATTATAATGTTGTGCTGAGCAATGTTCTGTCATCCGTTTCTTGGAAAGTGAGGGTGTAAATCCCAGTGAAATCCATCACAGAATGAAAATGCAATATGGTGATGCATGTTTATCGCTGCAGCAGGTGTACGAATGGGACAGGAAGTTTAAAAGTGGAGTTCTTTCAGTTTGGGTGTGAGTTGTCCAGGCACCCACTTTGCAGACACTTTGCGAACCCCAGCACATTGTGAATGATATGGTGTGCTAAACCATGGCTAATGTTCAATTTGGAGACCACTTCATCCAGTGTAATGCGACGGTTTTCCCTTAGCACGCACTCAACTCCTGCAACCATTTCTGGTGTGTCGGCGGTGTGAGGCCGGCCCGAGCAAGCAGCGTCAGCCACACTGGATGCTCCACTTTTAAACTTCCTGTCCCAGTCGTACACCTTCTGCAGCGATAAACATGCATCACCATGTTGCATCTTCATTCTGCGATGGATTTCATTGGGATTCACACCCTCACTTTCCAAGAAACGGATGACAGAACGTTGCTCCACCCTGGTGAATGCTTCTAAGGGAGCCGCCATCTTGGAACTGCTCTACTGACATCGTACGCTCAATGTTGCCAGATCTAAAACAGGCAAAACATGAGTCTTACCCATAGATATAACATATGACGTCCACAACTACACACATTACATTCTCGAATTTATATCGCCATTTTAAGGTTACTCGTTTACTGTCCCTCGTATATGATGCAGCATTATTGTCTTTGGAAATTTACAATACTCTTTTTAAAACTAAAGATAAAAATAATAAGTTTTGTTATAATCCTAGGGAAAGCAGTGATAAAACTTTAACAATCCAACAAGCCTGGTGTTACCTTAGTGGTGAGAGTGGCTGGCCTTTGATCTTATGGTCCTGAGTTCGAGCACCGTTGGTTTCTGAATTAACATCAGGTGGGGTTGACTCAGCCTGTCATCCTTCCGAGGTCAGCAAAATGAGTACCAGTGTACTGGTAGAGGGGCACAGCATCAGTGGCATAGTTGTGCCCCCAAAAGATGATAGTTACCCGGCAGCCAAGCTGCCATATGCAAGAAGAACAATCCAACCAGGAGCATATGAAATTGTTCACATTCTGTCCTAAAATGATACACTACTGCTCTTTCACATCCTCTCTCTGTCGTTTTCACCCTCTAATTTGCCCTTGGTCATTTTCCATCTGTTTGGACATCAGCTGACATCACTGCATTGCATAAAAAGGTACAAAAACTGATCCCCTTAACTACAGACCTATCAGATTACTTTCAATCATCAGCAAGGGCTTGGAGTCTATCATCACAGTTGATATGAAATTTTTCCTTTTCTCTAAGAACCTCATCTCAGATGAACAATTTGGCTTCAGACCAGGCCAATCCACCTTGGACATGATGCCTTGACTCAAGCAACAATGGATGGAGGAACTCAATGTCAAACATGAGATCAGTGCTGTCTCTCTGGACATATCTCATGCTTTTTATACAATCTGGCATCCTGCCTTACTCTCCAAACTCTCTGCCTATGGCATCCAAGGCCAACTCCACACATGGCTTACTCTACTCTCATAGCCAACATCTGGTTCTCAATGGAATCCTTGAATCTCCTCTGTCTCTCAAGGCTGGCGTGCCCTGAGACAGTCTTCTGGGTCCAGTCCTGATCTTCGTGAATGATTCCTGACTCTCTGGAAAATCCCCTTTATCAATTTGCTGATGACTCCGCCATGTGCCATGACATCCCTCATCCTTTAGACAGGCAGGCTGCAGCCCCTTCCCTCTTCAGACCTTGACAAAAATCACAAACTGGTCAAACACTTGGAGTCTGTCTTTCAATCATGAAAAATCTCACACTCTCACTATCTCTCTCTGAATGGACCATCTGGCAACCTTCCCCATCCCTCCCATCTACTTTCTTAACAATCTTCTTTCGGAAGTTCAGTCATTCAAACTCCTGAGTCACACTATAAGCCATGATCTTTCTTGTGCAAACCACATTTCGAAGTTGGCCTCCAAATCCAGCTGCCGACTGTAGATCAATTAACTCATTTTATCAATTGGCATCCTCTATTGTAAGTCCTTCTTTATCAACTCCTATCCACTTCAATCCACCTACAAGGCCTTCATCCACAACTTGATGGAGTACTGCTCTCCCCTCTGGACTGGCAACCTGCCTCACATCTTGCTCAGCTTGATGCCATGGAAACCAAGGCCTTACAACATTATTGGAATCTCCTGCAATGAAACTGTGTCCATCACTTCTCATCGCAGACAGGTCAGCAGTCTCTCTGTCTTCCACAGTCTCCTTTCTGATCTTCCACCCTCTGCTCTTTCCTTGCTTTGTCAGCCCTCTCCCCCCTCCCCCAGGTTTCTGCAGGGCACACTCGGTCCACCGTTAACCTCCTTCTGGTGAAACAACATAAATCCAGAATCACTGCCCACCTCCTCATTCGTTCCTCTTTTTTCCCACCAATGGAACCACATTCTTTTAAATCTCATTCTTCCCACCAGCTCTTTTAAGACAGCTGTTCACCATCTCAGATCATCCCAAATCCAAACCATGATATTTTCTACCCTCATTAATCCCACCCAAAACCCTCCTCCTTCCAAATTTCCAGTTTTCCCTCCAGAATTTCCTTCTGTATCCATCTTGTCCACCCCATGCATCCTGTCCTGCCCCCCATTCCTCCCGACACTCGTTGTTTGTCCAAGTCTCTCTCCATTTTGGCCTTGAACTCTGCTGTTGGTGTTTCCCCCCTCTCTCAACTGCTCCTTTTGTCCTGTTGGGTCCTGATCCATTCAGTGTACAAGTACTTCCACGAGTCTCGACTGTGTAAACAAAAACAAAATAAGGTGATGAACCAAAAATATCGTTATAGATCTTCAAAAATGTACTTCAAGATCAACTATTGAGGTTAAAAATAATTATAAGGTTGATTTCACAATTAATAATTTATGACCTAATTGATGGAGTTTATAATGATGGTGGAAGTACACATACAATTTTCATTCAGCCCATACACAACCCCCGACAGCCAAGGGGGATTTGAACTCAGGATCCGAGGATCCTGACTAGGATCCCAGGCCCACCACCCCAACCATTGAGCCAACACCAAGCATACTCAACCCCAAATTCACTAGTTGTAAAAGTATTCAGCCCCTTGGCTCAGTACTTGGTGGAAGCACCTTTTGCAGCAATGACTGCGATGAGTATTTTTGGATAGGTCTCTACCAGCTTTGCATTGTGAGATAGTGAAATCTTTGCCCATTCTTCACGTGAAAACTGCTCTAGTTCTTCCAAGTTTGATGGGGATTGTCAATGGACTGCATTCTTCAAGTCTCACCATAAATGTTCAATTGGGAACAAGTCAAGACTTTGACTGGGAAACTCAAGAACATTAATTTTCTTCTATTCAGCCACTCCAGTGTGGTCTAGTTTTGTGTTTCGGATCATTGTCCTGCTGAAATGTGAATCTCCTACCCAGTATCAGATTCATGGCTGATTCGAACAGGTTTTTATCAAATGTTATGGATCCGGGGTTTGAGGCTCACCACAAGAGGAAGCACTCGAGTTCCTCCCGAACTCTCGGTCCTGAAGCCACCGAGCATGGACAACTCTGCACTCCGGCAGGTTGCTATTCAACCACGAGTGCCGATTGGTACCACCAATCCTGGTGGGGTTTCACTCCTTCGCGTGGGTACCTTACCTGTGGACGACCGCACCAAAGGGGGTCTCATGCCCTCGATGCTTACTCACGTTAACTTACCTGATCAGATACAGCTGAGTGGAGCTGCTAAGTAAGCACCAGTGAATAAGAACCAATCTGTGAGCTAAAACTTCCGGACTACACTACGTGCAAACTACCCTGGACAAATGGAGGAAAAGACACAAACTGGGTACATTTATGACACAAGCAATTTATTACAAGTGAGGGAGAGGAAAAGCAGGTGTACAATGCCTGCCGTGCTTGCCGGTTTGTCAGAGTGACTTGCCGGAGCTGAATCTGTTCTCCAAGAATGTTAACCTTCACAAACACCAGTGCCCAGAACAGTCAGACATTACACCAAAGAGGTCAACGATTGACCATATCCTTGCTCTTCGGGTCCTCCCCAAATGCAGACGATAGATTCTGCAGGGGCTGCTTGCAGCCTATGTTGATATCTGTAAAGCATACGATTCAGTGAATCGGGATGCCCTCTGGAGGATTCTCCGTCTTCATGGGGTGCCACCAAAACTGATCAATCTGATGTCTGAACTACACACTGGTACTGAGAGTGTTGCGTGGTGTGGTGGTTCCATCTCTGCCTTATTTCCAGTTGTTATAGGAATTTGTCAGGGGTGTGTACTGGCCCCCACACTTTTCAGTGCTTGTATGCACTGGATTCTGGGGAGGATGTCGGAGATATCAAGCTCCGGTGCATCATTTGGGAGTGTCAAGATCTCTGACCTTGATTTCGCAGATGTTGCAGTCATCTTTGTAGAGACTCTGAATTTCCTTTTGGGGGACCTCAAGGTGCTGAATGAGGAGTCAGAGCTGCTGGGACCATAGGTTTCCTGGGTCAAAACTAAGATCCAGGCTTTCAAACTTATTGGTGCTGCTATCTTGTCTGTACCTGTTTGTAGTGAGGATGTTGAGGTGACAGAGATATTCACTTACCTTGGCAGTGATATTCATGTCTCTGCTGGCTGTGAGCCAGAGGTCAATAAACATCTGGGACTGGCCTTGGGAGTCATGGATTCACTGGATCATGGGGTGTGGCACTGTCGGTACCTGTGCAGCAGGACAAATGTCCAAGTCTTCAGGTCATTGGTGCTTCCAGTCTTGCTCTACAGGATTTAGACTCTCTACGGGATTCCAGTCTTAGACTCTGACCAGGGATCTGAGATGGAGACTTCATTCCTTCGGCACCAGGTCTCTTCGGAAAACTCAAGGCTATTGCTGGTCAGATGATGTGTCCAATGAATGGTTGCTGAGAGAGACTCAAATGAAATTTGTTACCTGTATAGTTCATGAGCTTCAGCTGTGGCTGTATGGATATGTGGCTCATTTTCCTGACTCTTATCCTACTCACCAGATTCTCTCAGCGAGGGAGGTTCATGAGTGGATGAGGCCAACAGCCAACCATGTGCCTCGTGGTTGCAGCAGGTTGATCAGCCTCTCAAGGAAATGGGGATGGGCCAGGCATCTCCCTGGGGGATGGCCAGACGGAGGCCCTTGGAGTACTGGCAGATTTGTGGATGCAGTGACGCGCTGCTCTGGAGGTATGCTCCCATACCTGGCCTGACCTGATAAGCACATGATGAGATGAACTAATTGGGGCAGAAGAAGAGGATAGATACATTGGCAGGGAAGTTGGTCATCACCAAATACAGAAGCGAGGACTTACATTGACATAAATTCAGGTGGGAAAGTTTACAGATTGAGTCAGTCCTATGGAGTCACAGAAGTCCTTTGCTGAATTGCCATGGCTCATGAGAGAGCTACCAACACCCAGCCAATTTGCATGGTGACAATATAAATCTCCACATATGAGGAAGAGTTTGTTTGGAATGAGTGGTTAAATGTTGATCCATGTCATTTGTGACATATACGTCACTGTTGGAAGAATGGTACAACACATAGACAACATGAGGTAAGAGCGGAGTGGAAGTTGCAGTCAGAGGTATTCATGCGGTTTTGATGGTGGAAGATCAGTACAAGTACAACTACAGTGATAAATGTAGTTATTGATGTGAAGGTCAACTCCACCACCAGGGTTGGGTTTAGGCTGATCAAATCAGAGGAGATAATAGCCAGGGAGAGACACTAAGGAGTCAGGGACGTCTTGTGGGAGGAAGGATTTTGTGAAAAAGATGATGTCTGGTTTAAAGGCAGTGGCCTGGATTGCGAAATCTGTCAGGTTGGAGCGGATGCCTCATATGTTTGAGGTCCATACAGCGAGGGACAAGGGAGGAGGCATTAGAAGCATCCAGGGCAAGTGGGAGGCATGGAGGGTTAAGGACGGGATGGTTGAAGCTGGGAAGGTGCATGTTGGAGGGAAGATGGGAGGGGCTGGGATGAAGAGGAAGATGGGAGATGGCAGAATGAGGGGGAAGCTGAGAGGGGGCAGATCGACGGGGAATACAAGAGGGGGAAGGATTGAGTGGGTGGGTTGGGGGGAAAGCTTTGAATGGGAGAGATGACAGGGAATCTGAGAGGGGAGGGATAAGGGGGAAGCCAAGAGGGAGAAGAGAAACAGGACAACCAAACCACTACAAAACCAAGATGATTAAACTCTGGCTATCCGAGAAGACCAAGGTGATAAGAAAAAAAGAATTCAGCAAATATCGACAACAAGGTACGACGAGAATACAAACAGCAGACAAGGATGAAAATATAACAGAAAAACACGATGGATCCAGTTCGGAAAAATTAACTTTGATTCAGTTGGAAGGGGCAATTATGGATCCGACCGACACATGAATAAATCCCGAACCAGAAGCAAGCTTTCACAGGCACCACCCACTACAGGCTCCAGTTTAAGCCAGAATTGCCTTTTTGACTGTTTAAAAAAGTACATATGAGTTAAAGGTGAATACCGACACTTTATTTCCTTGTTTTCGCCCATCAGATAAATTGCAGTCATGGAATCTCTTGATACTTCGACCTTTTTGGCCACAAATATTGCTTCTTCTCCTTGTATTACCAGAAATTGTTTTCTGCCTATCTTGGGCATTTGTGAAGCAGCCATATGTCACCAATAACATGGATGTGCAAGAAGGAGCCATTGTAATTGAGTGCGCAGGAGCCTCTCTTGGGTGGACCATTTGTGCTCTTATTTACCCAGGAATTATTAGCTCATTTGGCTTTCTTTGGGCTTCTAAAGTTAAGCAACTAAAAACTGCTTTGAACGAAGCCAAGTTTATTAGCTTCAGTTTTCTATTCTTTTTCCTTGTTGCCTTTGCCTTTATTCCTGCCTACAGCAGCTCCCAAGGGAAATTCACAATTGCCATTGAAATGTTTGCTATCACTGCTGTAGGCTATAGCTGCCTGGGTTGTATCTTCTTACCCAAGGGATATTTTATTGTTTTTAAAAGCAATATCATAATTACTTGATGAAATTGTAATATTGTAGACTTTGTGCTATTGATTTGAAAGGATACAAAACATTTGACCAACTGTTGTGTATTATTTAAAAAATTTTTTGCTGCATTGATTGTTTCAAGAAATATATTATATCTGTTGATCAGGCTATCATGCTGTAAATGCTCACTACTCGTAAAATGTTTGCATAGCCTGGTACAAACTCATGGAATGTAACTAAGTTTGTAAAAAGGTTAAAAAAAACATCCATATATATATATATATAATGCAAAAAATATCTAGGGATGCTACCATCCATCCCTAATCCTTTTGCATTTTTCAGTTTTTATTTACTTGCTTGATCTGTGAAAATTAATGTGGACAGGATATTGTGTATGTACTTATTGTTTTGTACTTGACAAGCAATATCACACCAGAATATTCCAATACTTTTGTGAAAAAAATAAAAACACACACACACACACATCACATATGAAACTGAAACAGCAATGGGTACAGCCCCAACGTTTGCAAAAAAGACAAAATAAAAATATAAGGCAAAATATCAACAGAAATATACATACAACTGGGCAAATGATGAAAGAGGAGGATAGTATCAAAAAGGTTGGACATATTGGGCATAAACAAAGAAGGCTTATTGGAATGGCTAAGAAGAGGTCCATTCAACTGGGATGGCAGATAAATTATAATAATTGACTAAGGCCCAGGACACTATACCAATGGCTTTAACAAAATGGTGGGACTGAGTCAATAGGTCAGGTGTCGGTTTTCCAAGGTAGAAACAGAAAGCACAAGTCATCTTCTCCCGAGATGTAAAAAAAACTCCAGTCAGAAAAGCTGTACACAAAAATGCACAACAACGTAGTGAAGTAATCTCCTGGCAGATCCGCAAAAAAAAAAAAATCCCAGTTTCAGAAAATTAGTGGAAGCGTGAACCAAAAGTGATCACTGAAAACAAGGAAGTAACACTCACGTATGAACTGATGATCTCATCGAGCATGAACATACAAAAAAAAATTTGCAACCTGATATTGTACTTCGGTACAAAATAGAAAAGACGACATTGCTAAATGATGCGTCAGTACCCAACAATTTTGGCCAAAACAATGTAGAAATGAAAAAAAATTACCAAATACCAGGATCTCAAAAGTGAAGTCAAAATATCCTGGAGGCAAAAGAGCACCAAAATTGTACCAGTGATAATTGTAGTAGCAGGCATGATAAAGAAGAACCTTATCGAGATCTTGAAAAAAACTATATTACTACCATTGAACTACAGTTAATGGAAGCTGTCCAGGGCTCAGTGATGAACCTCAAAAGAGCAAAACCTTGAGAACAATAAAACTTCACAGCTTGGTCCATGAATCGTGATCGGGACATTACAAGGGGTTATATGCATAACTTCCCTCACCCTAATCCCTAATTAATTATTTCCACACACCACCATCCCCTGTACTGTGCACATTCAAACAGGACAATCCTGAAGCTAATTTTTCCCCACTTATTACATCGACATTGGATAGCTACTTGTACACGAACCATACTACTCTATACATTTCTATCTGTTCCAAGGCAATGTCTAACCACAAAAGGTTTGGCTGGGACGATACAGGTCGCAGTGTGGGGGATGCTGCAGGAGTGCAACGAAACATTTGCTACTTTGTGAGGCAGAGATTTGGCCTTATCCGATTTCCTAAAGATTTTCTTTGAGGTGTGAACATTTTTCTCTGCCAACCTTTTCCTTGAAGGATGATATGGTGGACATAATATGCGATCAATGTCATTAAAGTTCAAAAAAATATTTAAATTTGTCCACAATAAACTGAGGGCAGTTGTCAGAAACAATGTGATGTGGAAACCCTTACCTTGCGAACACAGATTACAGCACTGTGATTGTAGCACCTACTGTGATGCCACCCAAAGAAAATACTTCCATCAATTTTGAGTAACTATCAACCATCACTAAAAAAATTGAGCTTTGTCATTGGCAAAATCTGTGTGAACTCTTTCCTATGGTTCTGTAGGTCATGCCGACAATAAAAGCAGAACAGTTTTTAGAGATCCATGAGCATTTACAGAATTAGTGCATGTCCAAGCAACAAAATCAAAGCCACAATACAAAGGATCTAGGTAAGGCTTTCATCCGAACACATACCATGACTTTCTTGCAACTCGCCTACCCCATGACATCCAGTTTTTAATCGTTATTTCATCTCTCGCACACCAAAATTGATGGAGGGCTTTGTTTGCACAATATTGTGGCCAAACATAAGTGGTATACTCATCCACCTTAGCTAAAACATGGTCTTTACAATGAAAATCAATCTGCAATAACTATATTTGTCATAATTAAACTGGTGGTTAATTTGCCACTGTACTGAACAAGTTAGTCTTCCTTGGGTTTGCATTGGTCGGATCATCCACACGCTGCAAGTCAGCATTTTAATTTTGTTCTGAGGTACATTCGACAATTCGGCAATTATACCCAATGAGCGACAATGCCGGACATTGCATCCTCGCTGCTGAGTGTCGGAAATCCATGCTTTGGGCCAAATATTCAAATGAGGGGTTGGTGATCAATTACCAATGTGAAATTCCTGCCACATAAGTGCAAATGGAATTTACTTATGCCATACACAATTGCTCACCCCCTTTTTAGGCCCCGTTAGATTTAGTCTGAAATGGGGGCTTATGGATTTGGTCTCAATTTTCGTATCGGTGCATGCATGCATCTGCAATCATATATTGGACATGTATGGATGGAATTTATTCATACTTCGGAGAAAGACAAAACATGACGGCCTACATATGCACATCATTTTGTTTCGCAGTGCGATCAAATATGGCTGACTGGTGGCCATTTTAACTGTAGAAAATGGATGTTGAAGACTTCCTCAAACATTTCTCGGACATGCATTTACCGATGTTGATCAAACTTGGCAAACATATAAGGAATGAGGGCTTACATATGCATGCCATTGTTTTTTCGACATCAGATCCAAGATGGCCGACTGGTGGCCATTTTGTTACTTGAATGTATCCCCAACCATTTCTCAGACATGCATGCATGGTCCGATTTTGTTCAAACTTTGCACAAGCACAGCCCATGATGGCATACACGGGCCCCTCACTTTATTTTGTAATCTGATCAAAGATGGCCAACTGGTAGAGTGGCGGCCATTTTAGTTGCAAAAAACCTGGTATCGAACACGTCCTCAACCATTTATCGGACATGCATTTACTGATCTTGTTCAAACTTAGCACACATAATGAATGATGGCTTACATATGCTTACATTTATATATACATATATATATGTATGGATATATGGACATATATATATATATATATATTTGTATATGTGTGGATAATTGTATATATATATATATATATATATATATATATATATTATATATATTATATAATATAATATATATTATATATACCAACCCAGCCACTGTGGTTGCACAAGTTAGTGCACTCTCAGCACCGGTCCCAAGCCTGGACAAATGGGGAGGGTTGCGTCAGAAAGGGCATCCAGCGTAAAACCTGTGCCCAAATCAATATGCGGATCATAAACCGGATTTCCATACCGGATCGGTCGAGGCCCGGGTTACCAACAACCACCACCAGTACTGTTGGCCAACAGGGTACCGGTGGAAACTGTGTTACTGCTGGGCGAAGGAGGAGAAGGAGAGGGGGAAGGCATGTCCAGAGGCAGTGGGAGAGGAGGAATGGTAGAAGTGTGGAGGTGAGAGTTGGAACTTTGAATGTTGGTACTATGACTGGCAAAGGGCGAGAGTTGCCGATATGATGGAGAGGAGAAAGGTTGACATACTGTGTGTACAAGAGACCAAGTGGAAGGGGCGTAAGGCTAGGAGCATCGGAGG
>CM068953.1:159686324-159696419 GCA_035128595.1 Eptatretus atami | reverse complement strand
AGGTGTGCGGTAGGAATGACGGACCGGTTTAAGGTAGAGGTCGGATTGCACCAAGGATCGGCCCTGAGCCCTTTCCTGTTTGCAATGGTGATGGACAGGTTGATGGACGAGATCAGACAGGAGTCTCGATGGACTATGATGTTCGTGGATGACATCGTGATCTGTAGTGAGAGTAGGGAGCAGTAGGCGGCCTAGAGGTTGGAGGTTATGCACTGGAGAGAAGGGTGATAAGTCAGTTAGAGTAAGATGAGTCCAGTGCGTAAATGAGAGGGAGGTGGTGGAGTAGGTGCGGTGCAAGGAGTTGAGGTGGTGAAGGTGGATGGTTTAAATACTTGGATCAACATGTCAAAGTACGGAGCTTTGGTCGAGAAGTGAAGAAGAGAGTGCAGGCAGGATGAGTGGGTGGAGAAGAGTTTCAGGGTGATTTTGTGATAGAAGGGTTCTGCAGCAGTGAAGGGGAAGATATTAAGGAGGTGGAGACCGCTATGTTGTATGGTTTGGAGGTGGTGGCACTGACAAAAAGACAGGAGGCGGAGCGGGAGGTGGCAGAGTTAAAGATGCTGCGATTCTCGTTGGGAGTGACGAGGAGGGACAGGATTATAAATTAATATATTAGAGGGACAGCGCCAGTAAGACGGTTTGGAGACAAAGTGAGAGAGGCGAGATTGAGATGGTTTGGATGTGCACAGGAGGGATGCGGGGTATATCGGGAGAAGGATGCTGAGGATGGAGCCACCAGGTAGGCGGAGAAGAGGAAGGCCAAAGAGGAGGTTTATAGATGTGGTGAGGGTGGACATGTGGGTGGTTGGTGTGACAATGGAAGATGTGGAGGACAGAGTGAAATGAAGACGGATGATCCGCTGTGGCGACCCCTAACGGGAGCAGCCAAAAGAAGAAGAAGAAGAAGACATATAAATATATATTTATATATCACATATATATATATGTGTATATATATATATGTATATATATATATATATATATATAGATACACACACACACACGCACACAAACGACACACACACATTATCCTCCCTGTCAATGTCATCACCCCTGTCTCCGTCAACTTTGTCAACCCCATCACACCGCAGGTGCTGTTCTTGGTCACTTACTTTGCAATTTTTACAGTTCCTACACCCACACAAATCGATACAAACAAATATGACTTGTGACACCAGTACAGCGCCACTTCTTTGTGAGTTTTCTCACAGTTACATTAACTACTTTGAGGACTCACTGTGGAGCTGGGGCCATTATCAGCCATGTGATGGACAGTTCATTATTTGATACTATAATTCCCATGTCCATCAAGGGACAGGTGATTGTTCTTGAGTTGTCGTGTTCACTAAAAAATAGCAACTTGGTACGAGGTGCACCTACTGAAACTCAAATCATCCTCTGTTGGAGTCATGATTTGCTCACATGGAGACGTTGTTTGCTCCTGTTATAGGGATGACCATTTACTATGACAGTGATGTCCCACTCAGCTATGACCTCTGATTCTATCAAAATATCTTTCATACCGGCATCACTTTCCTGTAAGAGCAAGAACGGCCATACACGTGTAAAATTTCCATCACCTCTCAATTAATCAATCGGTTAGAACCTCATCTTTCCATTTCATCTCCTGGACCTCAAAATAAATAAAATTCGGACCATATGTGACAAATCCAATCAATGGGCTCTCTCGATTTTTGTTCGGGGTTTCTTTCACAGTTGATATTTCCATTCACGAGGATTCAATTACTGACAGGTAATGATTGGCCGATTTCTTTCATGTCTTGGCCTCCTGGAGTGGAGTGAAATTCAGTCCACCCAGGAATTGAGGAGTACGTGTGCTTTTGTTTCAGCAGATGCCTCATCGATGACAAGGGCTTTCTTTAAAGTATTGCCATAGCAGTGAAACAGTGCATTATTAGCTTCATGAGGTATGTGGGAGAGGTCCCTGTCTTGTTGTACGATGAAACACTTTAATCTGACCAATAGAAGATTTCAAAAACTCGGCGGTCTTCTTTATCGATTCCAACCTAGACAGACAAGCGGACTCTAATCCAAGCTTGAATATTGACACCGTTAATATTGTAGGTCATACCACACCTGGATAGGTTCTCTTCTCCTAAATCAATAGTTCCAACCAAGAATGGTGAGAATGTTCTCAGCAAATCCCTGGGGAATGTTATATTGGCCTTCTAAGAGTGTATGTTCTGCCAAGAGTCTTTCAGTCTTCAAAGAGTCTTTCATTCAAAGATTGCATCTATAGATGCACAATGGCATAACTGATTTCAACCTGATTTGGTGGCATCATGGTTAGAGCGTCCGCTCTGAGTCTGGGAGCTTGCCGTTTGAACCCATCCCTGGTTGACTCATACGAAGGACTTTAAAAATGGTATGTGCTGCTTCCTTGATTGACGCTTTGTATTTTAAAAGGAAAGAGTATGGACAAACAACTATAATTTCATAACAATGCATCGGCTTTGTTGGGCCAAATGGCTTCCGCCTGTGTTGAAGTTCCTTGGAAGGGAACTCGTGTTATATTATATGATATTATATTAAATTGTTGTTGTTATTGTTATTTTTATCTCGTATGCAGCCTGTGGCTGCTGGTTGCACAATTGCTGTGAGCACAGCTGTGCTGCTGATGCAGTGCCCCTTGTTTCCAGTAAGCTGGTGCTCATTTTGCCAACCTTGGAAGGATGACAGGCTGAGTCAACTCTTTTTTTAATCAATGGCAGGACAGGGGCGCTCAAACTCAAGACCCTAAGATCTTAAGCCAGCCACCTTAACTACTAAGCCAACATCAGGCATGTATTAAGTTGTAGAATATTATTGACGATGGAGAGTAGCCATGACGAACCTGTATAATGAGGAATAGTCATGCCCAATGCAATCAAATGGAAGACTTAAAACTGAATTGGAGTCATCAGAAGGAACTCAAATAAGCAAAGAGCAAAGATGGAGTCATCAAGAGGAACCTGGATAGGATTTGGGTTTAATCTGCAACTCTTCTACCCTCAAACTCATCCACGCACAATCAAGTAATCCTTACAGAAAATTTCCTGAAAAAAATTCACTTCTCCTTGACAAAGAGATAAATACATTGAAATAAAGAGTAAAAGAGAAAAAACGAAACGAAAAAGCAAGAATTGGAATGAGATTTCGGTTTTGATTTACGACCATTTCATTCCTCACAATAACCTGGCATTGCCATCCAATTCAAATCATTTATTCAAAAATTCACGATACTTAGTTCATCTGAGTGGATTAAATTGGTGTACAAGTCCACTTTTCCCTGCTTCGTTGTGCACAAAGCAATTTAAAGATAATTTTCTTGTCGACCTGACAACCTGATTATTGTCGCAAGGGTACTGCCATTTTGCATGTCACGTGACACGGGGAGGTGCTCTGGTTGGTCGACATTCACATTTAGTGATTTATATTCATTCTTCCATTAAACAAAACTGTGTGTCCTAAAAACCTATACAACTTTTATCCTGGCAGAAATCGAGAGTTAAACTTCCGGTATATGCAAGATATTATCCTGTTCTCTGATTATACTGGTGTTCACATTGTAGACCTTCCAACCCCGGAATGGAAATGAATGATAAATAGTCTCACCTTGCAGCCAAAGAATCATCTTGTTGATTTGTGTGGACTTCTCTCCATGTGTTGCTTTCCTGCTTCAATAGTCTGTGGGATGAGAACAATAACATGCATTGCTGAACAGCCCTTATATTCACGTTTTGTAATGAGCCAGTATCTTTCATCTTTCACACTAATGCCCTTATTATTTTGTGAGCAGGTACACGAGATGCTGAGAATCCTCTGAAAATGCTCTCTGCACTCTCTTGTGCGACTTTGTTTCAACATAAGCATCATAAAAGAGATGTGTTGTTTGATGTCAAATTGCCCAATTACTTTTAATACCTGTTTAAAAAAAAACAACTTTGTGTCATAGGAAATTTTGAATTTCTTCACAACCATATTACGAAGAAAATCTGGATATGATAAAATGTTGCCCTTGTGAGTTACTATGAGCTAACACTGCTAATCTGATAGATGTCACATGTCACTCAGCAAGAGTTGTTTAGTACATTCAACATGCCACATCATTCATCGTATTGTGATTCATACAAGTTAGAAGTCATCCGTTACACTGAATTAAACACACTCTAAAATGGCTCTATCCAAAGATCGGCGAAACACTGCTTTTGAGTAAACAAAATTTCCAGTACTGGGCTGTAGTTCATTTTTGCTTGGTCTACAACCTCTTGGTCCAAGCAGAAACACATGGTCCAACCTGTACAAGGATGTAAATGATTTTTTTTGTTTTTTTTTGTAATGACAAAGGGTGTCACTCGGTTTTCAAAATTTGACATTTGCTTTATTTTAACAAATTCATAACCTCTTTAATATTCAAACTAAGAGTTTCAAGGTCAACATGAATTTTGATCATAAAAGTTGAAAATGTAAAATACGATGCTTTTTCGCTTTTAGCCATCCTATGTATTATTGTGGTGGAGCATGATATGGAACCCGTACCTTTCTCATCCTGGAGAGTCAACCTCTCAATATCACCTACAAGAGTCATCCTCCACCCCCCCCCCCACTCACCTCCTCCCAAACCCCAGTTATCTGCAAGGCACACACGGTCCACTAGCAACCCCTTCGAGTGAAACTCCCAAAATCTGGAACCACTGCTCACCTCCAGTCATTTGTTCCCTCTTTTTCCCACCTGTGGAACCAACTTCACATTCTCTTCAATTTCATTCTTCCTCCAGGTCTTCGAGACAGCTATTCACCATCATTTAAGATTATCCCCAATCCAAACCATGATCTTTTATACACCCATTAACCACAAGTCTCCCACCCATCCCTCAAAAATATATATATTTTTACTTCACTCCCTGCAACACTCCTATTATTTCTCATCATTCCTCCTACATCCTTTTCTATGGTCTGTGGAACCAATACCGAATATTGTCTCATGCTGTTTTTCACTTTTTTCCCTTAAAGTTCGAGTAAATTGACACCAAACCATTTTATCTCGTCTTTTCTTTTTCTTTTTTTTTTAAAAACAATTTTTCCACAATGTGCAGTGATTCCCAGGGTCCTTATTTATATTTGGCACAAACTCCAGTTTAGACAATTGTAAGCATTAAAAAGCATAACTAGGAAAGTTTATTGTGAATGAAATCCCTCTGCGATTTGTTACATCAATTAGGAAAAAAGAAAACTTTTCAGATTTCCTTCACTCAGTGAAGCTATTCAATAATTAACAGTAGAGTGTGATAAAACTGCATTTATAAAGTATCAGTTTCATGCAAACAATCTGCAGGACAGTTACTTTATGATAGTGATTATAAAAAACTTTAATAAAGAACAGCACATAGAATAAATAGAAATAATTATGAAACTATGTCGTCAGTGCAAGAGCTTCTTAGATTTGAAGATAAAGTAACACTTTGGTACAAACATGCAGCCCAGGAAGCTGTAAGATGTGGAAATTATGAAGAATATTTCAGTAACAACATTGATTTTTCCAAGCGTGCTGCTGTAGGCAGGTACAAAGCAGAAACACAAAAGGAAAAAGACCAGCATGCTGAAAGTGATAAATTTAGGTTCATTGAAGGATGAAGGCTGCTTTCTTGCTTTTAATGCCAAAGCCAAGCAAATCGAAGACAACAGTCCAAGCTGAACAAAACCACAGATGGCCCAGGCTGTTGAAGCTCCAGAACATTCCAGGATAATGATTGCCATGACAGATGATTTGTTTCTGGAAGGACTTAGAAAGCCAAAAAGTATCCAAAATAAGAAGTAAAAAAGTTGTGATATTAAAAGGAACAACAGTAAAAGTTTTTTTGGAATGTTCTTGATACATCCCCGTGACTTGATGTCTGCTTGTACTCTTGCTGCAAGAGTGAAAACATTGTTTAAGGGTTAAGAAAGGTATATTAAAACAAATTTTGAAGATGTAGTTGAAATTATATATTTTGCACTTAAATTGTTAATCTCAACACAATGGCTCTGTTGATCTCCAACATTTAATTTAACTCAAAATGTTGGCAAATCACTCCTTTTTCTCAACATTGCAAATATAGTGATTTAATTGTCTTTTATCTTTTAATTTATTTGCAAGACTCGAACCAACACACAAAATATAATTGTAACAAGATGGAAATTTATCGATAGAGCTGGATTATAAGCTTTGATTGTTCACTAAAATATGGCAATCACTCGTGTATAATCTGCTATCTATTATATAATGTGAACCGTGGTGTCTGTTCGTGCGTTTGTCTGTCTCCCATATATGGCGGCCTCTTCCTGCCCTATGCTTGAAAATCTGTGCAAGCAGGTAAAGATCAACATTCAACTAGATGAAGAGCATTAATACAAACGAGATACATTTTAAATATATAAATTCAACATTGAATCACAGTTTGTTTAAAATTACATTAAGATACGACCTGAGGATGATCACAAAGTTGCCCAAACTATGTCAGCGTTGTTAACGTTACGCTATACTGAACCTCTTTGAACAAAGGTCATATTCCAAGGTGATCACTTAATTGAAGAAAAACCTCCATTTAGCAATGTGACCTCAAAATAACGTTTAGTAATAAATTTCAGAAGTCCAAAATATACTTAAATTTAAAATTCAGTGGACTCGATGATATAATTCGTAGAGTGTCCGCTCTGAGTCGAGGAAATTGACATTTCAAACCCCGACCAAGTCATTAGTCATCTCAAAGACTTTAGTCATAGTCATAGATTATGGTATTAGTTCTATTCTCACGTGTTCATCCAAAAATAATTAAAGTTGAAAAAGGGGATTGTGATCCCTTTCCTTAGCATGAGAGACAAATTATTGTTGATTCACAAATTACCTTTTAACACAATACCGATTTTTCTGATCACACAGATGATAGTCATTGCAACAGCATTGCAAGGCAATGCATGGTACAGTTTGCATCGAATTACATCTGGTCTGCCAAATAATACAATACTGCTGATAAAACAACATCCAATTATAACAAGCAATTGTACATCGCAACCATAGCTTGCAGTTTGTATACAGGGCAATTCTCGATAATGGTTCATCAAGAACATGACACATGTTGTTGTAACAAGGCCCATCAGGGCAAATGAGAGCAGGGTTATTGAGAGGGGATCTGAGAAAGCCAAAAACTCTTCAGACATTCGCCAACATTCTGTTGCCTTCCTTTGGACCAAAATTCTTCTTCACATCGAGGCACTCGTAAGAATCTTGTAAAAAAAAAAATATATTCTAAGGTTTTTAAATGATCTTAATTGTTTAATTTTACTTGTAATACATTGTTAATGTGTTGCAAGACATTCCAATGTGAACCATAATTTGCTCAATGAAGCATTTCTTTTTTTATACAAACTTAAAGAAGGTATATACAGAATTGTGCTACTACATGGAAAACAGCATCCTGGTTGCCATGGCAACCACTTTAGATGACGAACGTATGTCGCGACACACCGTCTCCAAGTCTGTACCTATGTACCAAATATGAAACGTGAAAGTTGAAAACTTTGGGAGTTAGAGTGCGGACAGGAACGGATGGACGGACGGACGACCGGTATCACATAATACGCCCCGGTATATATATCGGGCGTATAAAACTTTTTGATTTATTTGAGAATAAATTATTATTATCTTGGTACTTTGCACATATGTTGGTACATCAATGTTTGTACCATCCCTCAGATAGACATTAATGTGGTTCTCGAATCTGCTAGCATTATTTGGTGGACGATAAGGATCGATGGTGTCCTTCCCAAAGAGTCGTTATCTTATCACCACCACGCTGACCAAATTTCAAATTCCTGTCACCTTCAGTTAAAAGTGAGGGCGAGCCAGCCATGTATTGAAAGACATGGCCAAAGCCAGCTGACCCACAAGCAAGTTGGAAAAATTTGAGCCATTTAAATAGTAGTAGTAGTAGTAGTAGTAGTAGTAGTAGTAGTAGTAGTGCTTTTTAGAATTGCCACAATTCTATTTAATGTCGCTCGCTCTCCTCACCTCTGCTCGTACATGGTCAGGACTCCAGTAGGTAAGTGGATCATTTTAAGAGAAAGCAGCACCAAGAGAGAAAGGAGGGAAGAAAAGCAAATTACCAAAATAACACATTTATACGAATAGAAGCAAAGTGCCTTGTGGAGAGATACTACAAAGTGCTTCGTTTGTGGTCTAAGTTTCCTTAAAATTTTGAAAAGTGTTACCATATTCTGCCCCTTATATTCTGAGACAACGTGTGAGCGTATCAGGCCTTTCAGGCTCACAGCACTGTGTTCCACCACATTCTCTCCAATTTGTGTCTTCCATTCATATATATATATATATATATATATATATATTGCCATCTTTGCACAAGTTAAAATAAAGTTGACAAGGAGATCCCATGACTTGCTCTGCTTCTTAACCGGGTGTCCGATGATGAAGAGTGTTGGTGAGAAGTGAAGCCAGAGCGCAAAAGTAAGTTTTTCATCAGCAAGAAAATTGGCTGAAGTGGCGACATTGTAGGTGCATGTGAAATACCGTTTCTCTTTCACCACAAAAGCAGCATTCCTCTGGAACATTTGTGAAATGCTGCATCATGGCTCCAGAGCTTAAGACAGCATGCAGCAATCTCCAACTTAAATCCCATTTTTCGTGCATTGGGTAAAGATAGAGTGAACCCCAACATGGATGACTTTGAAAAGTAAGTGGAAGAATCTCACGCCAGGGAGATCCCGTTGGGTTGCAAGAGCCATGTAGTGGAGCGAATGCATGACCAACAGGTATATGTTCTTCCTTGACAGCCCACGGAAGGACATTTTAGCTACACCAGGAGGCCAACTCATGTTTTGTGCGGGTCGTGGCTGAGGGAGCTCGCAATATCGTGGTTCGATTTTAAAGTCCATGGAGTTGCTGCTGGACATCTGCAAAGTTCTGTCACCCTCATTGGGATTCTCTAGATATGCCAAGCAAGCAGGAGGCAAAGACATTTTAACCTCTTGGAGTATCCTTAAGGGGATTCTAATTGTCCGTAGGCCCATTTTCACTATGAGTTCCTCTGATGAGAGAAGTGTGGAAGCAGTTTCCTGCTACCTCAAGAAAGAGAAACGTAAGTTCATATACAAGCCGTTTATTTGTAAAACACAAGACACTTCTGTGCACGGAAGGAAGAATTCGACCCTCAATGGCATTTCGAGCCATAGACTTAAGGTTACATAGCATGTTGAGTGTTGACATACAGTTTTTACCGAGATATCAGATGAAACATTGTTGACTTCAAATATGCCACATAGAAAGGTTTTGGTTTGTTTTTCACCTTTAAGGAGAGGGGTGTGGGGGAGGAGAGAGTCATTGTTTTGCCCTGCTAACTACATGATCACAGGTCAATGATTCACTAAACAGATAAGATTTAGCAAAGGTTGTTTATGACTAAAGTAAAGATCATGTGTGTATTTTCTTTCTGGTTTCCTCAGCATGTATGCTTAGCTTTATCAGCATGCAGGTTTATTAAATTATTTCTCAAAAAGCACTAAACGAGGTTAATTTGCATTTAAATGATTATAAATTTGATTTTAATAATTCAGTTTCCACAGAAGGCCTCTTTTCCTATCGTTCAGAAGGTCTCCCACTGTGGATATATTACCAGTCAAGCGCTTCCTTCTTTGCTTGGTAAAGGATCTGTTCTTTTTATGTCAGTGTAGAAGTGGACTTCCTTTTCAGTAGTTTTATAATCGATCTGCTTGAATGTGGCCATTAATAAGAATTGTGTTCTCTGTTAATTACTGCACCTATTTTCTAATTACTGCACCTGTTTTTTAATCACTGCACCTGTTTTCTAATTACTGCACCTATTGTTGATTACTGCACCTGTTTCTAATTACTAAATGTTAATTGATTCATCTTGATGTAACTCATTTTATTCGAACTCATAATCAAATGCATAATCTGTGCCTCTCTTGTTTAAAGGTCTCATTAAACTTTAAGAAGTGTTTTTTAATATTCAAAACCACCACCACCATTGGGAGCATCTGTCTGTTAATGTATATGTACATATATATATATATATATATATA
>CM068953.1:159667606-159681599 GCA_035128595.1 Eptatretus atami | reverse complement strand
CGAAATTTTGGGAGCATATATTTGGAATCCACATGTTTATTGGTTGAGAATGAAGTTTTCTCTGCTGGCTTAAGAGTTACATCTAGAATTCGTGACAGAAGGCAGCTGAAGAATCACTGCAAAGAGACATTCAGAAATACTACTTGTTTCGAGGATATTTATTGATAGAGTTTACAAAAAAAATGTCATGCCAAGCAATTACTTCATTAACCTGCTTAGATCCGTTCAAAAGTCACATCGTCATTATAATGGAAGCCTTGCTTGTGATTTCATCGCCTCAACGTTTTATCTGCTCACAATGGTTTTTGGGCAGTCGTCCTACAGGGATTTTGGCCAATCTTCCTGGCTTCAACGTCTCCAGTCTCTGAGGTTGGAAGGTTTCCTTGCCATCACTCCGCGGTTTTGAGTCTCTCAACAGATTCTCATTGGGTTAGGTCGACTTTGCTGCCACTCACGAACGTCTCATCAGTTATCCCGGAACCATTTCTTGACTGCTTGGCGGTGTGCTTTTGATCGTCTGCTCGACTGCTGTATCCCATGCTCCCCGGATGGTGAAGTTTTCTGGCGGACTGTTTTGATGTTTTCACTCAAGGATCTTGATGTGAGCAGTATTCTTGATTCTTAGTACGTTTCACCCAGAAGGGGGGGTTTGCTGGCAATCCTTTGAGCGCCACTGCGGTAAATATGGGGGGGGGGAAGGGGGTGGGCGATCATATATATCCAAGACAGAGCCCACGGAGGGTGTGGCCAGAGAGGAGACAGGTAAAAACAACGAAATGACCTCGCACCTGCTGTGGGAACTGGTCTTCATCCGTTTCTTCTGCCACGGATGCTTGGCCATCGCGTTCAGTGTTCGTCGCCAAGGACGCAGCTCGTTCTTTCATGCTCCGTGTTCTTCGCACGACGCCTTGCCTCACGTCCAGTGGTTGTCTGCCAAGGCGAGCAGCTCGTTCTTTTTATTAACATCTCAATGTGTAAATAGACCTTCTAAAGAAAGCAAAAAAGTTGGTTGTAGAGTCTTGGGGCGGGGGGGGGTGCAGGATACCTCGCATAGATACTTGAATAGTTACATGTATCGACCAAATCTTTGACATTAAACTTTGAGGAAATCATTCTTTGACTGCCCAAACCACTTGTACTGCCTTGCCATTTTATCTCTTTATTATAGGTTTGAATTCTGTGATAATGGTGTAATTTGTGACCACCGTTTGAATACAACACAGTCATTTAAAAAGGCACTTCAGTATCCTTACTTATTTTAAACAGTGCATGGAATCACTCTTATTATGTTAAATAAATGCAACCTGTTACTGTTGCAACTCGCCAGGCCACACAGCAACCGCAATCAACAACAGCCAGAAAGGGTTCTCCTTTTCGGGAAACTCTACGTCCTACCCCGATTAGCCCGGTTCACTGCAAATTGAATGACAGGAACCTACAATGAGACAAATATACGAATGCACTTTACTTGGCCCTGAGTAACTTATCCATTCCGTAACTCCGTGGTCCACCCTCGACCCTCCATGCTTCCATCTTTGAAATATGCTATCATGTTTCTACAAATACTCAGCCCCTCAAAAATATCTAATGCGTCCTCAACAATAGTCAGATCGAAAGCGGCCTAATTCTGTTATGTTTTGAACCTTCTCTTCAGCTTGGTCAATTTATCCCCAGAGCTCCAGAAGACTTCATGTTTTTGCTCCCCTCCATGTATTTCAACTAGGATGATCACATTGATCACTGTTCCAGGCAGTGCTGTGGCACATTTCTTGTTTAAAGGTCATGCAATAATAAAGTACCTGAACAATGCTCAACATAGAACATGGGTTTGAATGCTGATGAAGTAGCTCACTCGTCGTAGACATATTCTGGTGACGTCGGCTTGATAGGCTAAGAAAATGTCCATGTCGTAATGAACGGTTAACTACAGGTATGACCTATACGCACTCATAATCCATGTGGTGCTTCTACAATTTGGCCACGCCGCGTCGACGCTCGCTCTGGAACTCCATGCCCTGAACTAAATATGCCCATTTAACCTGTCTTGGGAAGTGCAATATCTCCCAAGCTTGTTGCTTCGGTAATTTCCCTGCTGAGCAATGTTTTTTTTTTTTTTCAGTTCAAAATCCGTCGACGCTCTGGTATGTGCATTAAGGTTTCGGATGCATACGTGGACTTGCTTATTTATTAGCTGCGGAGGTCCCATCAGTGCCTTGCCTACTTCAGATACTTTGGACGTTATCGTGTTGGTAGTGTTCTTGTGAAATATAGTTGCGAGTTGGGCGTTCTTCAGATCTACTTCTTGCAACGGAAAAGAACCTCGGGGTCTTCTGAGTTTTCGAGACATCTTCTCACAGAGCTGTTGTGTCAGGGCTGGTTTGTTCTTCTCAGTCTGGTCGGATACGATCGAAAGTTTGAGAGACAGATGAGATTTGTTGTCTTGGTGCATTATGCTGTAATTATACGCTGCCGCATGACGACTCACAGATGTGCATCGCCTCGGCACATCAAGCGCTATGACCAGTGCATCCGCAAGCATTATTTCTAATCAGAGTCTGCGTATAGTTAGTCCTCTTCTACTGTGTCTCGTGGGTACTGGGTACAGATGCCATTGTGTAAGGGATCTTTCAGCAGTTAGCCTCCCTATACCTCTATTTCAACCTTAACCTTGTCAGTTTTTCACTCTCCTTGCTAACGCCTCTTTCTCCCACGAAACATGCAAGCCAAGCACTACAGCACTATCAAAATCAGAAACTAAGCAGACATCGCTGCGAGTGCCTCCAGCATGGTTCGTACTGCGGAGCGTCTCCCTACGTGCATTTGTTGGCCAATTTGTCCGATATCAAAACTAAGAGTCGTAGTCACAATGTCTGAACCAGCGCTTTTTGATTTCCTACAGAGCCTTCAATTTCTGCTCAAGGCTAACCCATAACCATGCTTACCCAGCCACTTCAATGATGGACTAACGGTAAAGATCCCGCATCAAATCATCGCATCCATCCATCAAAATGGGAACCACTACTGCTGACACAGTGCTTAATCCTGCCGAAAGAAGTTTCCTGAGGCTAATATGGGCACAATCTGGTGGGTCACCACTCCGTACGTAGGACACTCAAATGGCATCGAACCACACTTACATATTCCCACTGCCAATGTGACCTTTTTCACAATTCACATTGCAGGAACTGTACAACCTGACTTCCCCGCAATGCCGACGCCCTTACAATCCTCGTCAACTAATCAATGCACATGCAGTGTTGGTCTGTGACAGTGGCTCGGAGTCGCTACTGCTAACGCGAACCACAAGCAACTCGCCCTGTTCATCAACTCGCATCATAGACAGAAGGGACCGGAGGAACTAGGTTAGGTTATTTTGGGGCATGCAACTCGACAGCACGACGGGTGCAGCTGAAGATTCGTTTAGGGACTACCGGGTGGCTGCCAGGAATCTTCTTAAATCTGCACATTTGAAGGAGAAGATCCAGTGCACATTCAGAGCGTGAGATCGCTTTGTCCAAAACCATCGGCCCCAATGTTAAACTCGGTAGCTCCGATGCATGACGATGGGTCAGAGAGCAACTGGCCATTTTTACGCATTTGGGGCCTAGGCAGGGCATGGTTACGAACCACGATGACATGGGGAGTGTTATTTTCACTTGACAGGCCTCATTGTGATCACATATGTTTTGGCCTCCTCCCTCATCCGTTTAGAGGGTTAGAAAAGGACGCGTTTAGAATCCTTCTGATCGTCGCAAAGGATCGTGCGTTCTTAGGAAAACCCCCCCATCGGGCATTTCTCAACGCATCCTCCTGGAAGAAGTAGCCTTTCTTTCTAGCTTCTGGGTCTCAACTATTTGGCCCACTGACCTTCTCACCTTGGGAAAAGCCACATTCAACGCTCGGGGCCTCCAAAGCAGTCGGCCGCTGGGATAATCGCCTCCATCAGTGCAAAGTTCCTTTCTAACTTCCGCCTGCCCAGGCCTGAGGCTCCTGACCACTTGACCAAGCTTTGTCCACAGCCCTGGATGGAGTACTTCACGCTTTGCTCTCTTTCCCTCTTGGTCTTGAGGTGGCTGTGAATCCTGCCTCCCACCTTTCTCGGGCTCTGCAGAAGCTGTAGAAACCAACGGCCATTTTCGGATCATCTGGCATCTCCTGCCAATGAGGCTGAGTCTTTGCGGCCTACATCACTCTCTGCTCACCAGCAGCTGGTCAGTGGTCTCTTTCTTGTGCTTCCTAAACCGTCTGACCTCTCCTAAATCGTCCCAGCCATCGCCCCCAGCACATCTCTCTCGCGATTTGTCCCATGACCGAAAGTTTCCGCAGGCGGCTGCAAGGTCCTGACCAACAGACCCCTTCCGCTGTTAAAACTACAAAAGCTCCACGCGAGATCACTGCTGCACCTTCACAATTCTTTCCAGTTGACCTCTTTTTTTTTCACACACCCACAGTTTGGAACCAAACATCCCTCACTACTCTATTTCTATTCATCCATATCTTCCACTCCTAGGGCCTTCAAAACAGCATGTTTCACCCAAACCCCAACCTCTTATCATCCCATTCAATTCCCTCGATCTTTTCTTACACCCGATAAATTCCCGACTCAACCCACCTCCTTTCAATGTCCCGTGCTTTTCTTCGCTGGAAAGTCTCTCCGTGATGTCCATCTTCTATTTCCACCCAGCAGTTCCCCCGTCCCATCCCTCTCCCCTCGCCGCACAGCGTCCACGGATCTAATTTCTGGTTCCTCGCGCCGGCCGCGCAGTGCCACCTGTTGTTGATGTCCTTTCTCCACTCGCTTCGACGCCGTCTGAGCTGTCCGTCTCTACATGGCTCACCCATGATGTGCGTGTGTGTAGCTCCTCACACGAGGCGCTCCGACAGGGTATAATACAAAAAAAATTAAAAAAAATCCTTGCGGGCCTCATAAAAAAAGCAGTGCAGAAGGCCAGAGTCCAAAGTTGGAGATCTGGAAGATCAGGTCTGTGTACGCGCGAGATTCTGCAGAAGGACACGGAGTTTAGTCAGTGATCGGGCAGAGCTCACTTGGGTGACAGGCGCCGAGAGTGATAGAGGCAGAGAGCAGGCAAACACTTCCGCCTAAACATCGGGAACGCCCTCACCAAGGGAGAACAGACAGCGCAGTAACAATGGGTTCCGACTCAGCAAAGATCCCACGTGAATCTCAAGCGGTGGGGGCATGGCGTTGCTTGCTATATGAGCCAGGTCTGCTCTGTCCCAATTCCCGTCGGAGACTCGGCGTCATCGTAGCGTTCTGATCATGAGATTGTTCAATCGACACTTAGCACATCGGTAGCAGGATTTTACCTCAAATATGGACTAGGGTCTGGTTCTTTGTCTTCTCGACTATGACGATCAGAGCCGATAATGTTAGCCGGCATCGATGTCTTTACGCATGCCTTCTCTCTCTCTCTCTCATCTCCTCATCAGATCTTCTGCTCTCTGTGCGTCTCTCTTTCGGCTCGTCTCTCTCTCTCTCCTCGTTCATCAACTCTTCCTCGGTCTCTCTGTCTGCGCTGATCTGTCTACATCCTTCCTGCTGAGATGCGCCAACTACGAGTTAAGGCAAGTCAAGAGTCGTGGGTCAAATGCCAGACTGCAGTTCCCTTTTTTCCAAGGGCAGGTACCAAGTGACCTAAGAAGAAGGGCAAATTGGAAACTGAAAATTTGCGCACCTCACATTATTTTATGTTGTAGCGTCGTCGCTGGTCTCGATCCAGACCAAGAGCCGCGAGCGACCGATCAGGAAATGCAGGAGCGTCGTAGACTCCCATAACAGCCACTACCAGGGTGGCTGCCGATAGCGGGACCGTGGTCGGGCTGCATATTTGAACCGCTAGGCGGCCTATGACAATCGTGAAGGTGGGACGCCACGCCATACTTCTCGAAGACTGAGCGTACGCGGTGGTAGAGTTATGCCGTTGACCGGCGTGAGCGGTTCAGCGTGCAGCCGTGACGCCGTGAAAAATGTTATGTGTGTGTTATGGGGCCAAAAGTATGATTTCCTTTCCTATAAAACTAGTTTTGTTATCTGACGACCAGCGTAAACTGGGGAGTAGCGATAGTTGCGACTGTGAGACGGCGGGGATTGTCATGGGCCGGTGCAACGTCTAGTTGGGGTTACGCGATGTTGTTTACTGTGCTCGTGAACACAATATACCAGAAATATATATGACTATATATTATATATCACTATGTATATCTTTCGCGTTTAAAATTATTTGGAATCAGTCCTTTCAATGCAAGTGCTGTATAAAGCAACATTATCTAGATCAGGACTCAGGTACTTACTGGTTAAAACTGAGATTAATGTATAGGACGGGCGAGCATATGGGTGGCTTTGGACAGCGAGACACAGTGGCTCTCGCGCTGTTCCTGTTTGGCTAACCTATAGGCGCGAAGGAGCAGGCCCTTTAGAACCCACACCCGCCCCCATATTGTAGTCAGCGAACCGTACAAATCAGCACGCAGCAGATGCAGCGTGACCGTGTGCAGAGTTGACATGTCCCGCGGGGTGGAGCTTAAGCTGCCAGTAGCAGGAGCGGGGGCCTATTCACACGAGCGCGCGCAGGCGGCGGACGACCACAATTGTGCTGCGCCTGACAGCGCGCCCCGTGCGAGCAGCATCAGCGGGGGGTCATCTGCCTCAGCTGCCGGGCCCCGGTCCTCCCTGCGCGCCGGCCCGGCCCCTGTTCCGCTTAGCCGGCTCTGTGCTCCAGAGCCGCGCTCTGGCGGGGACCGGCGCTCGCGCTGGGGTCCATTTCGTCGCGCCGATCCTCGCGCCAGCCGCGTACATGTGACGGGAGCGTCGCGATATAGATTCTCATGACGGCGCTGAGTTTCCTTCTCGGCTGCTGGTAATATCAATCGTTCTTGCTAGGATTTGGCGCTTCGTGATACGGGTGATGTGTTGTGTGTGGTTGGTGTGTGTGTGATGTGTTCGTGTGTCGCCGACCGTGCTCATAGGCGTAATTAAGCATTGTTGTATGAAGACTACCTTGGAGATGCCACCGCCAGGAATTTAGATATCCTGCGACTAGTCTCCTTCATGAAAGGATTCGGGTTGGTTTCGCGCCGTTGATCCGAGACCGTGATAGTGCCACGGAAGATGAGCGACAGCACCGTAGGTGCGGCGAGCGCAGGCCGGATTATCCATACCGCGAATGTCCTATGTGCAGTTTCAGATGCTTGCTTGATAGTCCACGTTGCAATCAAATTCCAGATATACGTGACCGCTGTGCCACTATTAACTCTCCTCAAAATTATATTTAGTACAATCAATCTCGTTGTTCTTTCTAGAAGTGTTCGCGTAGCTTCATGTCTTTTATTTTCTCCATTCGTTCGCTGCCCAGCGAGCTATGTCGTGAGGAGCGCAGTAGCAGAGCTGAGCTCAAGCCCGGGACAGTATTACAGCGCGCTGACGCAGGACGACCAGCAGTGCTATTAGGCACGGCGGAGCGCCTTGCGCAGACGAGAACCGTTGTTGCATGGAGAGAGTTTGTGGGCGCGGTGTCGTTGATGTATGCTATTGTAAGATGCGGACAGCCAAAATAATCAATAAGTTCACAATAACGCCAGCTATGTAATATTACTGAGGCGAGCCATCATGAGAGCTTGAGGTCTATCATGGCCGTGATGTGGCATGCATTACTGCGTATCATGAGTTACCGGGTGCTAAGTAGGTAATCCCTGAATAATTGTGATAGATGCTTACCTATCCGCACCAGAAAACTGTTATCACAGCCATGGGAGCGGGTAAATCGGCCGATCGCGCGATAATTGTCTCCACGAAGAGGTAAAGTCACTAGGTCCTCCAGCGTTGCTGAGGAAGACTTGGTCTGTGTTGACGTATGGAGGCGCGGCGGACACTCATGCGGGTAGGTGAGATCACGGCTGAGAGAAGGTCGGCAAGTGTGGTCAAAGAGTTATTTGACGCATTGATCGCATGTCGCGTATTCAGCGGCGGCCTCAGACCCGAGTGGTCGAATGGGCGCGGGTAGTGTGCGTGAACTTGCTGTCGCCCGCCCCCCGTGCGATGAGTGGCTCACCAAGCTGTGATATCGTGTGTGCTGATGGCTATGAGTCTAAGAGAAGAAACCTCCCGGACAGCCCCTCTCGCTGATTGGTTCCTCCTCCCACGACGGGTCTGGCCGAGCCCACGAACAATGTAAAATGCGTTTCCTTGTTTTCTTTTCTGGTTATTTATGCGCTGTTTTCGATATTCTTATTTTAATGTGGCAAGCCTTTACTGTGTGAAGTATCATTATTCATGAAAAGCATTTCGTGGTGTAACGGCCGCTAGTCGCCTGAGGGTGCGTTGTGGACGAACAAACGGCCAGCTAATTTAAAGGCTACCTACCTTGCCTCCCCTTCTCCGCATCCCCTCTGTCTGTCTGTCTCTCATCTCTCATCTCCTCTCCGTGTCTCTCCGTCATCTACTCTCTCTCCGGCGTCCTCCTCCTCCTCTCTCTCTCTCTCTGTCCGTAGTCTTGTCTGCTGTGTCTTTGTCTCGTCTCTGTGCTCTGTCTTCTCTCTCTTCTCTCATCTCATCTCTCGCTGCTCTCTCTCTCTCGTCTCTCTCTCTCTCTCTGTCTCCCTCTTCCTCTCTCCATTTCTCTTCTCTCTCTCTCTCTCTCTACATGTCTCTCACTGTCTCCTCTCCTCTCCGTCTCATTCTCTGCTCTCTCTCATCATCTCTCTCTTCTCTCCTCTCTCTCTCTCTCATCTCTCTCTCTCTCAGTGCTCTCCTCTCTGCATAGCCATCCACCAAAATTTAGAGAAATAATGCCCTGGCTCATGCACAAGTTTTTTTGGCAACATGCCTTTTCAGATAATCTTAACAAAAGTTTTCTTTTTGCTTAGTTTTAACACGAATTGAAGGATAGTATTGCTTGTAGCAATTGTGACGCTGTGCCTTCGTTGTTATTCGTTGTTCCATGTAATTGATTTTGTTCATGAAATAGAAGTTGATGGTTGTGAAGGTTGAGCTGTATGAATTGACAAACATCACCAATGGAGCCTCGAAACTGCAACGACTTCGCCAAGCTGAAGCCTAAGCTTGCCAGTTGAGGCAGCTCATAAACAGTAGAGTGTGGATCTCCATTTTTCACAAATCTTAGGTGGATCACCTGCCATTTCGTGGTCTGAAAGTAATCACATTCTGAAATGTATCGTACGGCAAGCTTGGAAGTGTAGGGCGAACAAAACAAGGGAACAACAATTCTTCATTAACACAAAATATATATTCTTTTTCATGCCCGATTATATTTAAAATTTTTTTTCATTTATTTTTTGCCTTTTTTTTTTTTTTTTTTTTTTATTAAACATCCAGCAATGGATAGCAGTGTTGTGTTATCCTTGTTCACGGCTTGAATTTTATATTTATTGCTGTAGTTGTTGGAGGACTCATTCCATAAAAAAAATTATGAGGCTAAGAAAGTGATGTTTTCCTACAAAACGCTCCTTAAAGAATAAAAATGTTGATTGAGTCAGTAATTTTGGGGAGTTCAGTTTGAGTTTACGCAAACAGCAAAAGTTTTATTTTCTACTCTGGCCCCGAAGGTGAACCGGAGTATGATTGTTTTCTAAGACAGCGCCAGTGCTGTTTATCCTGTGAGCCAGGATATCTCAAAAAGTGTTGGCAGATCGGGACGAATATTACTCAACAACTGTGGGTGTGTGGATATGGAAAAGGTTTTTGCATTTTGGTGAATATCAAGATCTGAGATCCGAGAACTTTTTAAGGTGATTCTTTAGCTCCATTGACGTGATGGGCCAAAAACGATTAATTGCCAATATCTCAAAACAGGTTAGCAAACGGGATTTCGGGGCGAAGACGTGATTAACAGTCGGGGTGTTGTGACAATAACGAAGAACTGATTTGATTTATGGTGAGGATCCGGCTATATAGAGATATCGAAGGAATTGTGTTTTATCAGTTTCAGGGAGGTTCTTCACGCACAATTTAGAAATAAGGACAAAAATGATATCTAGTATATCTTCAGAAAACGTTGTGGCATGAGGGTATCAAACAGACAACTAAGTTGAATGCAATGGTTAGGTGAACAAAGAACAAGCTGTTAAATCCTTTGGTTCAGATCCGAGATAACAGATGGCTCATACCCGCTATCCAGTGGGCCATACTAAAGACAGACCAGTTCGCCTGGCGGAGATACGTAGCTGCTCAGTGATTGCCGCGGTTTAGTTCTCTTTGCCTTTAAAGTCAGAACAAGCTGCAGAACCATCAAAAGCAAGACAGTTTTATGTGACACATTTTAAAGGAGTGACAAGGACAACAACTTATTATATTGGCATAATTGGCAACAATGATTTTGTTAAAGATGAAAGATCCATTTGCGGATTTTCTGTCAAATTTTCTGCTCTGCTTAGGACTGAACTTTAAGTCTGGGTTACTCCAATTAGAGCAGCTTAGCGATAGCCCTTCGATTTGCAAGACTAATATAATTGTATAATAATATTGTCATTTCCCAATACAAGAGAAATATTATATGGATGAAAGAAATTATAATTGCAGGACGCAATGAAGAACCTACTATTTCGATTTAATCGTTACTGCCCTGCAAGTGTTTAAGTCATCTGTTGAAGTGGCTTGGACAAAGTGTATTGTTTATAAAAGAGGCTAGAAAGAGTTGGTAAAGCCAATTCGGACAAATTTTGTAAGGCATGCCGGTGCGGAACATCCTGTATACGAGCAGGTACAGCCGAATTATAGCAAGCAGGCGCTCTAATCCTGGTGGAAACATATCTGTAAGAACTGCTATTTTTCACGCATCCCATATACTTTCTCAATCACCGACCCAAGTGCAGGCACTGTGTCGTTGTCAGTTGTCATCGGACTATTCCAGTGTGCGAATTGCAAAATCTGGGGGTTTCCCGCTATAAAGAGATTGGAAATAAATGTCCTTGGATTTGCACTTCTATTTTTTCAGGTCGAGGAATGTGCATAGTGTGGAATCCTGCTGTTTGGTTTCTTCATTTGTAGAAGTTATCTCTGCTCTTTAGTCCTCAATGGAGTTACCTCGAGTTGCATCATTGTTTCTTGTGTATGATAAAAATGGCATGCTAATGGGACTGTTGAAGATGTTTGGCTTTCAGTGAAGCTGTTGTTCCACAGCATATCACTTGAGTACATGTGTTCAATTAAGTAATGTGAGCTGAAGTTTTGTGATTGTGGAGGTTCAAAAACAAATACTTGCCTGCAACATAACAAACAGGAAGTTCTTCGTGATCAAAACCTGGTTTGGCTCTGCAAAGTCTTCTTTGTGTTTTAATTGGGCAGAGCACCTTGGATGACGCATGTCTGACTTTATATTGAGTGGGAGGCCTTGATCTGCATCAAATTAATTCTTGAAATCACGAGGAATTATCACCTCTGCGCAAAGCAAACCCCAATCGTTCCATGAAAAATATGACTTAAACTGGGGATGCCGCAATCTAATGGTCATGATGATACCGCAAGGGACGGGAGCTGCAATAAGCATCGCAGTACCTAGTGACAGTTATGGTATTACAATAGATCCACTGATAAATCCACAAAATTCTATCTGATTTGCACAGACAAAACTAAGATAGAATTGTGCTTTTTGTTTCTTCGTATCAAAGATCCGTATCCTGCCAAACATGACATTAATTTAGTCAATACAGGTTTCAGTATAGTTCTAGATATTAGATTGATAATCGGGCTTATCTTCTCGCGTTCTTCATCTCACTATTTTCCAAACATTAAATTTTTAAGACAACGACTCGAATGCAGAAATCTTCTGAAAGATGGCTGATAAAAAAAATGTAGTTCATGGCTCACCCGAATGACCTTGGCATTCGTGTCGGAAAATTGTCATATCTTTCTTCGCAGGGAGTATCTTTGACGCTATTACGGAAAGAGCAGAGTGCGACTATGTCGGACCGTGTTGTTCACGCTTCATGACATAACTGATGCAATTCCTTGCTTTCCATAGTTGGCCCTGTTCACCTCTGGTAATGTGCCAGTAGGTAATCGCCATGCTCAAAGAGTACAAGTCACGCAACTTGGCAAAAGGCATGGCTTGGAAAGCATCACTGGGAGATTGTACGCAGAAAGGAGAGATGAAATCGTTCTGTTTTATTTGCACCGGTCAGACACATTGCCGATACCGAGGTGGCACAAGGAGTGGCACCTCTACATGGCTGTAATAAGGAGTCAGTCAAGTTACACTGAAATAGAAAAAATAAAAAACGGAGTTACATCCTATTTTTCCTCCAAAGATGATAGTGGCAGCCTTTAATGGAGGAGATAGCACTAGCATGACACTATAATCATTAAGGGTAGCCGATTGCATTTCCAGGGTGATCACGTTTAAACGAACCGTCGACTTATGAGGTCTCCGATCAAAGCTAAAACAATAGCAAAAACATGTTTGTCATCCCAGGATCATTTTCATATTCTCAAAGTCAAATATGAAATGACAGTGGATTCTATTTTTATAAGTGAACTTTTTAATGCGCAAGGCTTCCATAACCTATTATTATGCAAGTGTAAACGTGACTTTAAATAAGTTAGTTTTTAATTCCTATTCATAGGAGATGCTTGACTTGTGAATTATTTTGCTGGGGGCACGAGGCTGTGGGTGACGTGATCGTGTATTCCTCGACTAAGATATACGCACAAGTTAGGAAAGCTGGTACTTCATTTTCCCCTGAATTTCCAAGAAGGATGACGGAGGCACGGAGTCATGTTCGCAAGACTTGATGTTGTGTTAGTTAAGACAGGCCCTGGATGGGCAGTGATATGGAGACCTAGACAGTAAAGATCGGGAGATCTTAAAAGGGGTGGGGCTGACCGAGGCCACCCTGTGAAGTCCGTTAGGTTCCTGTTGATAGGACTCCAGATGTTTTATGGGAGTTCATTTGGAAATTGGGGTAATTCAGACAGGCGGGGATAGAAGATATCAGTGTAGTATGAGGTGGAACATTGTGTTGGGTGAACGTTTATTATTTGTTCTGACGACAGTATAATCGACCAATTAACTGTGGAGGGTCAACAAGGCAAGAATGGCAGTCATCGCCCGCCGCTCGCGGCGCAGTTGCAATATTTGAGCCGTCGCGCGCAGAATGTACTGGTTCACCAATGGCATCACATGCGTGGGTGTGCAGGCCGCCCGTCAGTTAGTCATCTGCCATGATTCTCCTCTCTACAAGTTTAGAAAGAGTCTTATTGATGACTCTGTGGTTATAGGTTTTGGACATGAGTCATAGAGAATCACATATAGCCAAGTGTTATGTTTGGTCACGCAGCAAATAGAATTTTTTATTAATTTCCGTCAATTGCAAAAATCAATGGTCAGTGAAGATGACCGGAAATGGTTCGATTTTGCATGTCTCTACAGGGATTTTGGCCCACTCCTCCTTTGCGAAGGTCTCCAGCTCTTTGAGGTTGGAAGGTTTCCTTGCCATCACTCCGGTTTTGAGCTTCCTCCACAGATTCTCGATTGGGTTGAGGTCCGGACTTTGGCTTGGCCACTCTAGAACGTCTAAATAAGAAGGATACTGAAGTGCTCTTTTGGTATAAACATGGTTGTATTTGTACACGGTGTCCACAAATTACCATTTCAAATTCAAACCTTAATAAAGAGAAAAATGTAGGAGTAGCAATGTGGTTTGGTGCATGTCAAAGTGATTTCTCAAAGTTTAATGTCAAGATTTGTCAATATCTATTCAAGTATCTATGGAGGGTATCCTGCACCCCCCCCCCCCCCGAAGGACTCTACCAACCAACTTTTTTTGCTTTCTTTTATGGTCCTATTACACATTTGAGATGTTAATAAAAAGAACGAGCTGCTCGCTTGGCAGACAACACTGGACGTGAGGCAAGGCGTCGTGCAGAAGAAACGGATGAAGAACGAGCTGCTCGCTTGGCAGACAACACTGAACGCGAGGCAAGGCATCGTGCAGAAGAAACGGATGAAATCTCTCTCTT
>CM068953.1:159654998-159667145 GCA_035128595.1 Eptatretus atami | reverse complement strand
TTATTTTAAAAGTGCAATGGAAATCACTCTATATTTATGTTAATAAATGGCCAACCTGTTATGTTAGAGAACTCGCCAGGAGCACAAGCAACGCAATCAAAACAGCAAAAGGGTTCTCCTTTTCGGGAAACTCTACGTGTACCCGATAGGCACGGTTCACTGCAAATTGAAGAAGGAACCTACAATGAACAAATATACAATGCAATTTTACCTTGGCACATAACTTTCATTGATAATGCTGGTGCCACCCAGCTCCATTGCTTCCATTTTGAAAAATGTAAATGTCATTTCTAAATACTGCCCCCTCAAAATATCTAATTGGTCCTCAAAATGTCAGGTCGAAAGGCCTAATTCTGTTATGTTTTGAAAACTTCTCTTCAGCTTGGTCATGTTCATCACCCAATGCTCCAGAAAGACATATGTTTTCTCCCTCCATGAGTTATCAAACTAGTATGACTCACAATGATCACTTTCACAGGCAGGCTGTGGCACATTTCTTGTATAAAGGTCAGCAATAAAAAGGTACCTGAACTCATCAACATAGAACATGGGTTTGAATGCATGAAAGTGTCACATTCTCATTCTGTCCCTCTATAAGGACAATGTACAATGTCGTATGAAAGGGTTAACTACAGATGCCTATACCCTCATATCCATGTGTGGTTAACCATTGGGAGAGGTGCCGTCTCTGGAACTCCATGCCTGACTATATGCCATTAACTGTCTTGGGAAGTGCATATCTCCAAGCTTGTTTGTTTTCTTGGAATTATCCTCTGAGCAATGTTTTTTTTTTTTTCAGTTCAAAATCGTCGACACCATCTTCCATCAAGGTGGTATAATATCTACTTCCTTACTTTTTTGGTGGTTGGACTGCTTCCCATTTTACTTCTTCAAGGAAAAGGAACCTCGGGTCTTCTGAGTTTCCAGAATCTCTTCACAGACTGTTGTGCAGGCATGTTTTGTTCTTCAGCTGTGGATAGATCATTTGAGAGAAAATATATTGTTGCACTTCTGTAAAACTGCATGCCTCCAAGACAATGGCACACAACATACAGTGATCCCAAGGCAGTTATTTCAATCGTATGCGTATTAGTTAGTCCCTTCTATGTGTCTCGTGGGTAATGGGGAAAGATGCATTGTGTAGGACTCTTTCAGTTAGACCTCCTATACTTATTTAACCTTTAACCCTTGCAGTTCTTTCACTCTTTGCTACACCTCTTTCTCCCACACGAAACATGCAAGCAAGCACTCACCACTATCAATAGAAACTAAGCAGACATACTGCGAGTGCCTCCAGCATGTTCGTACTGCGAGCGTCCTCCCTGTGCATTTGTGTTCCAATTTTCCATTCAAACCTGCGCGCCAATTTTCCATTCAAAACTGTGTACCAATTCTGAACCACCATTTTTCCTCAGACCTTCATTCTGCTCACTAAACCATACCATGCTTACCACAACCACTTCATATGACTACGAAAAATCCCCGCATCAAACCATCCATCCATCCATTGGGACCATACTCTGCACAGTGTGTTAATCCTGCCGAAGCAGTTTCCTGAGCTATTGGGCACAATCCTGGGTGGGTCACCACTCCGACGTAGGACACTCAAATGGCATCAAACCACACTTACATATTCCCACTGCCAATGTGACCTTTATTCACAATTCCATTGCAAGGACTTAAACCTCTTCCCACAATGCCACGTTACAATCCTCTACTAAAAATGCACAGCATGTTCACTACTACTCTAAACAACACGCAATGCCCCATGTTCATCAAACTCTCATCATAGACTAGAAGGACCCGGAGGAAAATAGGTTTGGTTATTTTGGGGCATAACTCGAAGCACGACGGTGCGCTGGAATTCGTTTAGGGACCTACGGGTGGCGCAGGATTTCCTTACAATCCCACATTTGAAGGGAAACCAGTCACATTCAGGGCTGAGAACGCTTCAAAAACCATGGCCCATTGTTAAACTCGGAGCTCCGATGCAATGACATGGTCAGGAGGCAACTGAGCCATTTTTCGCATTTGGGGCCTAGCAGGCATGGTTACAACACAGATGGACCAATGGGGAATGTGTTATTTCACTTACAGCCCATTTGATCCAATTTTTGGCTCTCCCCTCATCCGTTTAGAAAGGACGTTTAGAAAAGGACCGTTTAGAAATCCTCCTTCAAAGGACCGTTTAGAAACCCCCCCATTTCTCTCAACAATTTCTGGAAGAAGTCCTTTCTTTCAAGCTTCTGGGTCTCACTATCTGCATGACTTCTTCCTGGGAAAGCCACATTTCAAACTCGGCCTCCAAAGCCAGTCGCCGACTGGGAATCCTCCATCGTGCAAAGTCTTCTTCGGCCACTCTGAGCTCCTGACCACTTACAAAGCTTTTGTCCACAGCCTGATGGAGTATGCTCTCCCTCTGCTGGGCTCGTGTGCGCTCTCCCTGCTCCCACCTTTTCGGCTTCAAGCTGTAGAAACAAGGCATTTCGGATATATGGCATTCTCTGCAATGAGGCTGAGTCTTTGGGCCTCTCACTCTCTCACCGCGAGGCTGGGTCAGTGGTCTTTCTGTCTTCTACCGTCTCCTCTCCAGCCTCGCCCCAGCTTCTCTGCGATTTGTCCCCACACATTTCCGCAGGGCGCTCAGGTCTGCCAACAACCCCTTCTGTTAAAATTACCAAAATCACGAATCACTGCTCACCTTCACTCTTTCATTCCTTTTTTTTCCCCCTTTGGAACAACTCCCTCGCTCTATTATTCCCATTCTTCCCTCCAGGCTTCAAAAACAGCTGTTCACCACCACTCTTTATCATCCCCCATCCAAATCCTGATCTTTTCTATCCCGATAATCCACCCAAGCCCACCTCCTTCAAATTCCTGGCTTTCCTTCTGAAAGTCTCTGTATGTCCATCTTCTATTCCCATGTTCCCGCTCCATCTCCTCTCTCCTTCCACAGATCTAATTGTCTCTGTTCCCCACTTGTTTTGTCCTTCCCACTCCCTCCCTCTTGTCCATGCCCATGATGTGTGTGTGTTAGCTCTCACACGAGCCTCGACAAGGTATACAAAAAAAATTAAAAAATCCTGGCTCATAAAAGAGCAGTGCAGGAGCCAGAGCCAAAGTTGGAGACTGGAGAGTAGTTGAGATCGGAGAACAGTTTGTCATTGAGATATTGGGACAGGGAGATGAGATGAGCCAGAGCAGCACTCGCCAAACATCGGACTCACCAGGGAGACAGACAGCGCAGAACAATGGGCGAAGCAAGTCCACGTGACCAAGCGTGGGTCATGCGTTGCTGCTATGAGCGGGCTGCTCCATCCATCGACGCTCATTAGATTAAATCGACACTTACACGTACAGATTCTTACACAATAGGATAGGGTTTTCTTCTCATCATCATTCATCGACGACATCTCTTGCTCTCTTCTCTCGTCTTCCTTCTCTCTCTCTCTCTCTCTTTCTCTCTCTCTCTTCTTCTTCTCTTCTCTCTTCTCTCTCTGTCTGTCTTCTCTGCCTGTGGATGACAAAAGAGCAATCAACGTGGGCAGCCTAACTATTTTTTCAGAAGACCCAAGAGTGAACTAAGAGCAAATTGAACTGAATTGCACCAACATATTTTAGCTTGCGCTGTCGAAGAACAGAGAGCTACAGCGATACCCGGCGTGAGCGTCAGGTCAGCGTGAGCGTGAAAATGTTAAAGTTTTGGGCAAGTTATTTCCTTTCTAATGTTTTTATCTACCACATTTTTAACTGATTACAATATTACAATAATATATATAATATATATATATATATTATATATATTTATATTGTTTGCTTTAAAATTATTTGGATCAGACTTACTGCATGCTTTAAAAATTATTATATGACTGTCTTTTAAAACGATAAATGTATAAACAGGCGAGCATTGGGTGGCTTTGACACCAACTCTCTGGTTCTTTTGCACTACACCACACCCCCCATTGTATCACACACACAACACATTCCACACCTGAGACATCCTCCAGTATTCTCCTCTCTCCTTTCTTATTGCGTTCGAGGCTGCGCTGGTCTTTCGTCCATGCCAGGTATTGAGAGGTCATTATTCCTCATCTGTTTCTTTCTCTCTGGAATATCTTTAATTTGCCTCGTGTGTGTGTGTGTGTGTGTGTGTGTGTGTGTGTGTTCGCCTGTCATAGCGTAAATTAAGATTGTGTAAGAACTAACAGGATAACTCTGCACTATCTCCTTCTGAAATATTGTTTGCCCTTTGCCACACCCCACAAATTCCTTGCTTTCCCTGCTGTACATTGCAATAAATCCATTTACTGTGCCACATAACTTTCCTCACATTATATTTATAAATAAATGTGTTCTTTAGAAATGCTCGCAGCTCATTCTTATATTTTCCTCCATTCGTCCAGCATTCGTCTAGCTTAGCCGGGACATTATTCCCCAATAATCTGTTTCATAGCCAGTATGTACTTGGCAGCTCTGCTTGGCTGCACCTGATCCGGTAGGTAATCTGAATAATGCAAGTATGTACCGATGGCACAATTCCCAGAAAGGAAGTCACTTGTCCTAAGGTAAACTGTTGTTAGATGGAGGACCCTAAGTCATGTGGTCAAGTTATTGGCATTTGCAGTCGATTAGCGACCCGCCATGATATCAAGTTATTTGTGTGTGATGGCCTATGAGTCTAGAGAAGAACCCGCGACAGCCCCTCCCTCGTGGTTCCCCCACGACTCCGGACCACGACAATATAAATGCTTTTTTCTTTTCTTTATTTACCTGTTTCGATATTCTATTTTATGTGGCAAGCCTTTTACTGATGTGAGTATCTTATTCATGAAAACATTCTTTATCTAGCTCTACTCTAGCTCTCTCTCTCTCTCTCTCTCTCTCTCTCTCTCTCTCTCTCTCTCTCTCTCCTCTCTCTCTCTCGTCTGTTCTGCTCTCTCTCTCTCTCTCTCTCTTCTCTCTCTCTCTCTCTCCTCTCTCTCTCCTCTCTCCTTTCTGCCTCTCTCTCTCTCTCTTCTCTCTGTCTGTCTCTCTCTCTCTCTCTCTCTCTCTCTCTCTCTCTCTCTCTCTGTCTCCTCTCTGTCTCTGTCTCTCTCTCTCTCTCTCTCTCTCTCTCTCCTCTCTCTCTCTCTCTCTCTCTCTCTCTCTCTCTCCTGTCTCTCTGTCTCTCTCCTCTCTCCCATTCTCTCTCTCTCTCTCTCTCTCTCTCTCTCTCTCTCTCTCCTCTCTCTCTCGTCTCTCTGTCTCCTCTCCTCTCTCATTCCTCTCTCTCTCTCTCTCTCTCTCTCTCTCTTCCTCTCTCTCTCTCTCTCTCTCATAGCCACACCAAAATTAAGAAATATGCCTGGCTCATGGCATTTTGGCAACATGCTCAGAATCTACAAACAGTTTTCTTGTGCTGTTTTACGAATCGAGGATAATGGTTGGTTGTAGCAAATTGTGACCTTGCCTTGTTGTTATTGTTGTTCCATGTAATTGATTTTTCATGAATACGAAGTTGATGTTGTGAATTGACTGTTGAATCAAAATCACCAATGACCTGAAACTGCACATTCCCAGCTGAGCCAACTTGCCAGTTGAGCAGCTCATAAGTAGCAGGTGGATCTCCATTTTCACAAATCTTAGGTGATCACCCATTTTGGTTTGAAAGTATACATTCTGAATGTATCGTAGCAGCTTGGATACAAGGGAACAACAATTCTTCATTAACACAAAATATATATTCTTTTCATCCCGATATATTTAATTTTTTTCATTTTTTTTGCTTTTTTTTTTTTTTAAACATCCAGCAATATACAGTGTGTGTTATCCTTGTTCACCTTGAATTTGATATTTATTGCTGTAGTTAGTTGGAGACATTCAAAAAAAATTATGAAGCTAAGAAGTATTTTCCTCAAACCTCCTTAACAGAATAAAAATGTTGATTGAGTCAGTATTTTAGGGGAGTCAGTTGAGTTACAAACAGCAAAAGTTTATTTTCTCTGCCCCCGAAGGTGGACGGAGGTTTTGTTTTCACCCCATCTGTTTATCTGTGAGCAAGATATCTCAAAAAGTGTTGGACAGATTCTGACGAAATTTACTCAACTGGTTGGGTGTGTGATATGGAAGAAGGTTTTGATTTTGGTGAATATCAACATCTGGATCCGAGAATTTTTAAGTGATTCTTCACCATTGAGTGATGGGGCCAAAAACGATAAATAGCACAATATCTCAAAAAGTTACAAACGGATTCGGCCGAAACGTGATGAACAGGTCGGGTGTGTGACAACGAAGAACTGATTTGATTTTGGTGAAGATCCGGATCCGGATACGAGAAATTTTTAATCATTTCAGGGATTCTTCACCATTTAGAAATAGGACAAACATGATATATAGTTTTTTTTCAAAACGTTGTGGATGAGTAATAACAAAACTAAGTTGATGAATTGGTTAGGTGACAAGAACAAGCTGGTTAAATCTTGGTTCAGATCCAGATCCAGATCCAACCTATCAGTGGGATACAAAACAAAGACAGTTTCGCCTGGCGGAGGTACGTACTCTCATGATTGCCGTTCTAGTTCTCTTTGCCTTTATCAAAACAACTGCAGAGCATCAAAAGCAACATTTTATGTGACACATTTTAAGTGACAAAGACGAACAACTTATTATATTGGCATTAATTGCACAATGTTTTGTTAAAATGAAAATCACATTTGGGATTTTCTCTCAAATTTTCTCTTCTTAGATGACTTTATATCTGGGGTTACTCAAACTTAAATACCTTGCGATTGCAAGAACTAAAATATTGAAATAATATTGCATTTCAAACAAGAGAAATATTATTGGATAAAGAAAATTATATGCAGGAGAATAAAAACCTAATTTCATTAAACACTCACCTGCCAAGGTTTAAAGTCATGAATGCTTGGACAAGTGTTGTTTATAAAGAGGCTAGAACTTGGTAAACATTCGGACAAATTTTGTAAGGCATGTGCGAAACTGTATACAGCCAGGTACACATTATAAGCAACTCTAATCTGGGAAACATCTGTAAAACTGCTATTTTCACGATCCAATTTTTCAACACCAGTGCAGGCTGTTCTTGCATTGTCATCCATATTCCATGTGCAATTGAATTGGGTTTCCCAAAAATTGGAAATAAAATTCTTGATTTCACTTCTATTTGTTTCAGGTAAAATGTGCATATTGGAATCGCTGTTTTTCTTTAAATTTCTCTTCTTTGTCCTCAGTGGAGTTAACTCAGTTGCATCATTGTTTCTTGTGTTGATAAAAATGCCTCTTGATGTTGAAATGTTTGGTTTAAGTGAACTGTCACACATATACTTTGAAGTACATGTGTTCAATAAAGTAAATGTGCTGAAGTTTTTGATTGTGGAGTTCAAAAAAATACTTCTGCAACATAACAAAGGAAGTTCTTGTGATTCAAAACCTGTTTGGACTCCTGCAAAGTCATTCCTTTGTGTTTTTAATTGGGCAGCACCTTGATGACCAATGTCTGACTTTATATTGAGTGGAGGCCTGATCTGCATCAATAATTCTTGAAATCCAGGAATTATCCCTCTGCGCAAAGCAAACCCAATCGTTCCACGAAAAATATGACTTAAACTGGGGATGGCAATTAATGATGATGATACCCAAGCTTCACTAGCCATCCAGGTTTTACCTGTGACATTATGTTTCAATAGCTCCACTGTAAATCCCAACAAATTTCTATCTGATGCAAAAACTAAGATGATTGTGGCTTTTGTTTCTTCTATCAGTGTACCTGCCAAAACATGACATTATTTAAGATCACATAAAGGTTTCAGTTATAGTTCTAGATAAATAGATTGATAATGGCTTTCTTCTCTCTTTCATCTCACTATTCCAACATTATTTTAAAAACATCGAATCAGAAATTTCTAAAGATGGCTATAAAAACATGTTTTGCTTACCAAGACCCTTATTGTTGGAAATGTCATTTTCTTCAGGGAGTATCTTGCGAAAAGCAATGCATATTCCCGTTTGTTCAGCTTCATACATAAACTGATCAATTCCTTGCTTTCCATAGTCCCTGTTCACCTCTAATGTGCCCATGTATAGCCATCCAAAGTAAGTCACCAACTTGGCAAAAGCAATGGCTTGGAAAGCATCACTGGGAGTTGTACGCAGAAAGGATGGAAACTCCTTTTTATCACTCAGACATTTGCATGATGCAAAGTGACTTATCTGAATAAAGATATCGAAGTTACACTGAATGAAAAAAAAACGGAGTTACATCCATTTTTTCTTCCAAAGATGATATGCCAGTTTAATGGAGAGAAATGCTGCATTACATATAATATTAAAGGGTACCATTGCATTTCAGGGTATCATGTTTAAACTGATTATATCCCATACAGCTAAAACAATAGCAAAACATTTTGTCATCCAGATCATTATTTTGCTACAAAGCAAATATGAAATGACAAGGATTATTTTATATGAAGTTTTCAAGGCTTCCAACATATTAATTATGAGATGTAAAGTGACTTTATAAGTTATTTTATTTATTCATATGCTTGACTGTATTATTTTCTGGGGGCACAGCTGTGTGACTGATGTGATTCCCACTGTTACCAGGAAGCTGGTACTCATTTTCCTGATTTCAGAAGGATGACAGGCTGAGTCATCTCAGCTGGTGTTAGTTAAACAGCCTGATGGGGTATTGAACCCTAGACGTAAAAAATCTTAAGCCAGCCACCTTAACCGTTAAGTCCTTTGAGTAACCCAGGAATGTTTATGAGTTCATTTGAATGGTATTCAACAGCTGCAAAATCATGTGTGAGTGAACATTTGTTGTACAGTTTATTTTTGTTCAATGACACACCAATTACCTGTGGAGTAAAAGCAAGTGCAGTCATCCGTGCCATTGCAATTGAGCGTGCAGATGTACTTTCACCAATCACTCCATGCGGTTTGCAGGCGACGTCAATATCATCTCCAATGATCTCTCCTACAAAGTTTAAAGAGGCTTTGATGACTCTGTGTATATTTTGACATGAATCATAGATCACATAACCAAGTGTTATGTTTGGAAGCAGCAAATCATTTTTATTAATTTCCTCAATTGCAAAAATCATGGTCAGGAGATGACGGAAATTCCTGATGCTGAAACTGAAATTCCAGTGTTATTAACTGTTATACAAGTTCCTGTACATGGAACTTCAATGCAGAAGAAGGCCATTTGGCCCACCAAAGCCTGTGCTAGGGTTTCCAACATATGGTTGTTTGTCCATGCTCTTTTGTTTATAAATGCTGAGCATCAAGCAAGAAAGCAGCACATATAATTTTAAAATTCCTTGGTATGACTCGGCAGGAGTTTGGGCAGCCGACTTCCCAGACCCAGACCGGCCACTCTACCGATTGCACCACCGAGTCTGGTTGAATTGATTATTTGGACTATTAAAATATTGAATGACTAAATCTAGGAAAGAAATACCTGACTTACCCTTCACATTTTGCAATCTCCGGATTTTCCTTCATCGACAAATTACTTGTTGCTCCCGTGTTGTATATTGAGAAGAAACCAGCAAGCTTTATATCTCCTTCCAAAACGGTGCTTCGTTGTTCATTCTTCTTCAAGGGTTTGCATGGCCCTGTACAAACAGATGGAATGTACCGGCATGTTATTATAATGCATACACAGTAAACCAACACTGTCTGTGCTATGGAAAAACCATTTTCTCGACACAAAATAAACTGCTGTTTTCTCATCTGATAGCTCTCACGGTTTCAAGTATACAATGCAGGCAAAAGATTGCACCGACACTTTAATGTGAGAAATACAATGAAAAAAAATGAAATGTCAAGAGAGGGAAAAACATAAACTAGCAGTATATTTTCTAAATACATTAAAAACGTCCTTAAATACAACAGTCATCATTCAATAAGTGTAATAAGTGTGTACAATTAGCTTCTGGTTAAACACAGCAAAACACTTCTCACCTGTTAATCATAATTTCTTAATTTACTTCTTAATATAAACTCACTGCAGACAGCATTTGTTAATTGTTTAAATACATGTTCACTTGAGTTTTCAAAAAGGAATGGAAACTTTAAATGATATTAAGAACAATAATAAGTCTGTTACAATAAGTTTTAACATTACTTTTTGTGAAAAATAAGTTTTGTTTAAAATGCATGCTTTTTCACATATGTTCTGCCATTGATGGATGAAATATTCCTTGAAAAATAAATTATAAATGTGAATTATGCAAAATGAAGAGTTGCCTTTATAAATACACAGTAAATATTAATAGGCACGGTTAAAGAGAAGGGTTTTGCTCCTTTAATTTAGGTCAATCCTGCTGGTTCCTGGGAAACGAAAGTGTTGGAGTAATCCTTGTATAAAATATTGCTGTATCATTGTTTGGAGACATCTCTTTATTATGCTCACCAGAGGAGAGGTTATTGTATTTTTGTCTGTTTGTTACTAGCAAAATTGAAGATTCACAAGTGCTGTATATTGGTTGGTCTCATCCGTTATTGCCTGTTTCTTTGTTTGTATGTGAATCACCTACAGGTCACATTTTTACTCCAATCTTCACTAAACTAAACCACCTGGAAAAGGTGGTGACAAGCTGGAAGCCTATTGTTTTGAGGTCAATAGGTCAAAAGGTCAAGGTCACATAAATCATCAACTTTCATCCGATTCACTTGATGTATATACAGGTATACCTCGATTTACGTCTAGGATATGTTCTTGAAAGCTGCGACTGAAATCGAAACGACTTAAATCGAATCATGCATTTTCCCATAAGAAATATAGTAATGAAATTAAGCAGTGTGGAAGGTGGAGAGGAGGACGTTGTAATTTTAACCACGATATTACCTTTTTGGCTTAAAGAGATAATTTCAACACTCAATCTAACATATATTTTGACAGTAAAAAAATGAAATGAAATCATTTTATTAAATTACAATACAGTAGACTGCTGTGTAAAATATGCTGTGATGGTGGTAGAGGATGGGGGGAGAGAGTGAGAGTGAGTTATGATCAGATGAAGAAGGATGGAAGGCAAGAGGAAGTTCATCTTGTGCCATTCACAGTGTATGATGGCCTGACTCACCGGCATCCTTGTTGTACTGAGGTCATCAATCCACATGACCAGCATCCGTTCCATCTTTTTCATGCAACAGCTCCTTTGCTTCATAATTTACTTTGATGTTAATGGTGTAGCACATTTAGCACTTTCAATAATATGTTCTGAATTTTTATAAATTGTACATACGGATGTTAGAGGTAAAACTAAGTGACGACCAACATCGACAACATAATCATCACTCGTCATCTTGCAATATGCCAATGCACGAAGACATTCTCGCTGCCACTACATTGTACTCAATAGACAGGGCCGAAGGCTCTGAAGTGGGAACAACAGGTTTAATTCGGACACGGGCACAACATAGCAGAGCACAGCCTTGGAACATGGGCGGGTCACATGACTCCGCATGGCGGGTTACACTTATTATTGTTAACCATGCCCCGGTGCACCCATACATGCATGCATTCGCCTAAACTACTGATACATCTCACATGTCAGTGCATTTCTCATGGGGCTGCTATATATCTCAGTGCACTTCTTGTGGTGCTGATATACACCTCAGTGCACTTCTCGTGGTGCTGATATGCACCACTTCTCGTGGTGCAGATATACACATCAGTACACTTCTCATGGTGCTGATATGCACCTCAGTGCACTTCTTGTGGTGCTGATATACACCTCACTGCACTTCTCATGGTACAGATATACACATCAGTGCACTTCTCGTGGTGCTGATATGCACCACTTCTCGTGCTACTGATATACACATCAGTACACTTCTCATGATGCTGATATGCAGCTCACTGCATGGCTCGTGGTGCTGAGTGCAGGGCTTTGCGTCTTGGGTGGACTGCTTGAAGAATTTGTGGGCTGGGAAGGCAAAGGGAAGGTAAGCCTGGAGAGATACGGTGCTCCCCTCGCACCGATCGGGCTTTCAGGTGAGTCCCGCGGAGAATATAAAATTGAGAAATCTCCGATTGAGCTATTGAATAGGCCATGCGGCGAAATTTTATGGCGCTTATGATTATAAATGAATCTCATCTATGAGAGTCTTTTAAAGATACACTACAACTCTCCTCTC
>CM068953.1:159616751-159636723 GCA_035128595.1 Eptatretus atami | reverse complement strand
TAGATTTTGGTCAAAATCGGTCAAGGTCAAGGTCACAGTGAGGTCAAACATTCGATTTTTGATGGTTGGTACAGAAATCATCGTAGAAACTTCTGGTTTGCGTCGCTACCTTCTCTAGAGACAGCTTTTATTAGACAAGGTCAGAGGTCAAGTTGACGATTTCGTAAGTACCAGTCTATGACTGCTTGTTTGTTTGTTGTAGGCACGATAACTCGAGAACGGAAGAAGCTACCAATGTCAAATTACACCACGTGATTCAGGAGGGTGATGGCTAGTGCTGATTAGATTTTGGTCAAAATCGGTCAAAGCGTCAAGGTCACAGTGAGGTCAAAAATATTCGATTTTATGATGGTTTGGTACATATAATCTGGAGAACGGAAGAAGCGCTACCAATGTCAATTACACCACGTGATTCAGGAGGGTGTGGTAGGTGCTGATGAATTTGTGGTCAAATCGTCAACAAGGTCAAGGTCAGCAGTGAGGTCAAACATCCAAAACATGTCGATTTTTGATGGTTTGGTACAGAATCATCGTAGAAACTTCTTGGTTTGCGTCGCTACCTTCTCTCAGAGACAGCTTTTATTGACAAGGTCAGAGGTCAAGTTGACGATTTCGTAAGTACCAGTCTAATGACTGCTTGTTTAGTTTGTTTGTAGGCACGATAACTACTGAGAACGAGAGAACTGCTCCAATGTCAAAATTACACCACGTGATTCAGGAGGGTGATGGCTAGCTGTGCTGATTAGATTTTGGTCAAAATCGCGTCAAAGGTCAAGGTCACAGGAGGTCAAATATTCGATTTTTGATGGTTTGGTACAGATAACTCGAGACGGAAAGAAGCTACCAATGTCAAATTACACCACGTGATTCAGGAGGGTGATGGCTAGTGCTGATTAGATTTTGGTCAAAATCGGTCAAAGGTCAAGGTCACAGTGAGGTCAAACCACTCCAAAAAAGATAACTCGAGAACGAGCAAGAGCTACGCAATTGTCAAATTACACATCCGCGTTGATTCACGGAGGGTGTGGCCTAGCCGCTGATTAGATTTTGGTCAAAATCAGATCAAAGGTCAATGTGTTCACAGTGAGGGTCAAACATCCAAAAACCAGAAGTTTCTACGATGATTCTGCACCAAACCATCAAAAATCGAATGTTTGACCTCACTGTGACCTTGACTTTTCACCGATTTTGACTAAAATCTAATCAGCACTAGCCATCACCCTCCTGAATCACGTGGTGTAATTTGACATTGGTAGCTTCTTCCGTTCTCGAGTTATCGTGCCTACAAACAAACAAGCAGTCATAGACTGGTACTTACGAAATCGTCAACTTGACCTCTGACCTTGTCTAATAAAAGCTGTCTCTAGAGAAGGTAGCCACACAAACCAGAAGTTTCTACGATGAATTTGTACAAAACCATCAAAAATCAAATGTTTGACCTCACTGTGACCTTGACCTTTGACCGATTTTGACAAAATCTAATCAGCGCTAGCCATCACCCTCCTGGATCATGTGTTAATTGACATTGTAGCTTCTCCGTTCTCGAGTTATCGTGCCTACAAACAAACACACAAAACACACACACACAAACAAACAAAACACCAAACAGAACGGAAGTCATCAATATACTTACGAAATCTAAAGATTTCGTAAGTAACAAACACACACACACAAACACACACACACACACAAACACACACACACACACACCACACACACACAAACACACACACAAACAAACAAACACACAAACAGATGACGGAAGTCATCAATATACTTACTAAATCTTTAGATTTCTATAACAATTACGTACAATCTCAAAAATGATATGTGCCTCAGGAGGTGGTCAAACAAGAGCTTGAAAGAAGTTTGTCATTTCTGCTCAACAGAGACATTTAAACCAAGAACTAAGTTCTAAAATAATCTTTATGAATAGACTCGATGGTGATGAATGTAAAAAGAAAATTAATCTATTACCTCGAGTAGAACATGAACAAATATTCATTGGATCACTCTTTCAGTGGAATGAAAATAAAAAAGGAAAAAAGTGCTTTAATCAGTCGGTCTCAATTTAACATTTGCTCAATGGGGCAGAGATCAGTCTCAATTTTACATTTATTTGTATGGGAGGGGGAGGAATCAGTCTCTTGTTTTGGGCTTTTCGGGGTTGATTCAGAGAGTTTTCCCCCTTTTCCCCATTCATTTGCATGGATGCCTTAGAAACCCCATTTATCCTCAACTCATCTGATAAGGGAAGAGTATTGGTTATGGGGGATTTTAACTTGCCAGGGAAAGATTGTGTCCAGGAACAGGGAAAGAGCAGAGAAGATGAGGATTTCCCAGTTTTAGTCCAGGATTACTTTTTATCCCAGTTTGCAGATAAGCCCACTCGGGGGAGTGCAGTGTTAGACCTCCTTTCAAGTAACGATCCCAATATGGTGGAGGAGGTGGATGTCAGGGAGCATTTAAGAGCAAGTGACCAAACCACTGTGTGTGCAAAGATTCTATTAAGGGTTAGAGTTCAGGATGGTAGGGTAAGGATATTAGATTTCAGGAAGGCAAGCAATTGAGGGTATGAGGAGAGAGTTGGGTGATGTAGATTGAGAGAAGCTAACAACAGGACAATCAGCATCAGAAAAATGGGAAACCTTCAAGGAGCAAATGTGTAGAGTGCAGAGTAAGTACATTCCAATGAGGTGTAAAACTAGAAGAAGAAAGAGGTCAGGGTGGTTGAGCAGTGAGATAAGGAACGCTATTAATGAGAAGCAGAAGGTATTTATTCGGTATAATTTTACAGGTCTGGAGTTAGATTTATATCACTATCACAGTAAACAGAGGCAAATTCAGAAAATTACTCATCAAGCCAAAATAGGGTATGAGAAGGACATGGCTAAGAATATTGAACATAATACGAAGTCATTCTTTAAGTATATCAGAGGAAGATAATAGGTTTGGACCAGTGTGGGCCCATTGAGGAATAGCACCGGGAGAGTTGGTTCGTGATTAAAGTGAGATGGCAGGCTTATTAAACAGGTATTTTGCTTCAACTTTTACACAAGAACAGTCAGGAGAATTGCCAAGAGCTGAGAGTATCCATCAAGGAGGTGAGAAAGGGCTTTTACAGAAGATCCAGGTTGGAGTGGAGGAAGTAAAGGAACAGCGAGGAAATCTAAGAGTAGATAAGGCTACAGAGCCAGATAATATGCATGCGAGAGGATTGAGGGAAGTGGCTGAGCAGGTATGTGAGATATTTACGGATATTTTCAATATCTCACTGGAGTCAGGACAGGTGCTGAAGGATTGGGGAGTAGCAAATGTAACACCATTATTTAAGAAAGGATCCAGAGAAAAATTGGGAAACTATAGACCTGTTCATTTGACTTCAGTTGTGGGTGAGGTGTTGTAGACATTAATTAGGGACCATATGAGGAACCATTTAAATAACTACAAACTAAATAATGGTAGTCAGCATGGGTTTATCAAAGGTAGTTCCTGTCTAACAAATCTTTTACAGTTCTATGAAGCAGTGTCTGATTGGGTGAATGAGGGAAATGCAGTGGGCATAGTATATCTAAACTTTAAGAAGGCAGTTGTTAAGGTACCACATCGGAGGTTGTTAGCCAAAGTGAGGGCTTTTGGAGTGGCTGGTCAGGTAGTTATGGGATTGCAAACTGGCTTCGTGATAGGAAGCAAAGAGTGGCTGTGAGCGGGAGGATTAAGTCGTGGGGTACCTCAGGGATCAGTACTCGGACCATTACTCTTCATTATTTCCATCATTGATTTGGATAGTGGGGTGAAGTGTAGGCTTTCCAAATTTGCAGATGACACAAAGCTTGGAGGTAAAGTGGATAGCAGAAGGGGTAGTGATCAGATTCAGGAAAGTATTTATACTTGCATAGACTGGGCAAAAGATTGGTAGATGCAATTTAACCTGAGCAAGTTTAAGGTGTTAGGGATGGGAAAGAACAATGAAAATAGAGATAACATGATGCAAGGGGTAATTTTGTTGCGTGTCACACAGGAGAAGGATCTGGGGGTGGTAATAGATATGGGAGGTAAGCAGGCATCACAATGCCAGGCAGCTCTAGGTAGAGCAAATAGGGTTCTGGGTTATATTTGGAGGGGGATAATTTATAAATCAAAAGAGGTGGTGTTAACATTGTACAGGAATTTGGTGAGGCCACATCTGGAATATTGTGTACAGTTTTGGTCACCACAACTCAGGAGGGCCATATATGCCAGAGAGACGGTTCAGCACAGGGTTACGAGATTGATTCCGGGCCCAGCTAGACTTAGCTATGAGGAGCGGCTGAAGTAGACAGGGATTTATGCATTAGAAAGGAGGTGGTTACAAGAAGATATGATTGAGATGTTTAAGATAATGAAAGGTGGAGACAAAATATTTGCAAATGAATTATTCAACCAAGTAGACAGTGATATGACCAGGAGCCATAGCCTGAGAGTAAAGAAAAGGAGAGTTGAGATGGGAGGAAGGCAGGGGTCTTTTACTCAAAGAGTAGTTAATGCATGGAATGGTCTCCCTGGAAAGGTAGTGGCCGCAGAAACAGTAGATAAGTTTAAATTAGAATTAGATAGGTACCTGGAAGTTATAGAAATGGAGAGGTATAGGGATGTTAGCAGGACTTTTAGGTAGTTTGAGCATTTATGGGTAATTGTGTGCACGTGTACGGAGTGCCATTGGTGGGGGTCTCATCAAGGGGTGTTGTGTGGTTGATGTGTGTTTCCTTAAATCCTTAAATCTCAACCTTAAATCAATAACAATTGAGGCATACTTGTATCCCCTATCATTATTAAGTTCAATTAAGTCAGCAGACCATATGTAATTAACCACTTTGGATTCAACCTTTCTCCTTTTAAACTTTGCAATAATTGGTTTATGTAATTAATCAGCAAATTCTTTTTGGGTTTTTTTTTGTCCCTCAGTCTTGCTGATGCCATTAGAGCTTAATAGTCTTTGTCAGATATCCTGAAAGGAAATTGCACAGCCGCAATTTTAATTAAGCATTTCTAATCTTTTTCACAACAAAGCTCTATAGTTTTTCTCTCAACGTTGGATATCATAACAATTGCAAATTATCCAACATTTCTCTATCAGCTTCATGTTTTTCATCAAATATCATACAATTATGATAATCAATATCGTGTTTCATACAAACTTCATCATCCTTGTTTTTAAGTTTCCACGATTTACATCCTCATCGTATCTTTTATCCACATCTGTTCCCGGTCCACAGAAAGACTACCACAGTAGGTGTAGTTCCCCATGTATCTGAGTTGTTATAAATTTACTTTCTGATAACAAGTAAAAAAGACATTGTTTTCGTAATTTTGCTGTCTGGACTTGAAGGGCTCCCCATATTTATGTCCAACTGAAATGACCACCAGTCTACCAGTCAGCCATGTTTAATCCAATCACAAAATAAAGTGAGGTGCAAGTGCTTTGCCAACTTTGAACAAAATCGGACCATGCATGTCTGAGAAATAGTTGGGGACACGAAGTAACAAAATGGCCACCAGTTGGCCATCTTGGATCTGATTGTGAGAAAAACGACATGTAAGCTATCATTCATTATCTGGGTGCCAAGTTTGAACAACATGGGTAAATGCATGTCTGAGAAATGGTTAAGGACGTGTTCACCATTCGGCTTTTTTTTTTTAAACTAACATGGTCGCCAGTCTACCAGTCGCCCATCTTTGATCAGATCACAAAATAAAGTAAGGTGCAAGTGTATCCCATCATGTACTGTGGTTGTGCACGTTTGAACGAAATCGGACCATGCATGTCGGAGAAATAGTTGGGGAAAGTTTAAGTAACAAAATGGCCACCAGTCGGCCATTTTGTATCTGATCTCAGAAAAAAAAAATGACCTGCATATGTGAGCTTTCATCCTTATATGTGTGCCAAGTTTGAACAACATCGGTAAATGTAAATCTGAGAAATGGTTGAGGACATGGTTACCATTGGGTTTTTTTTTTTTACAACTTAAATGGATACCAGTCAGCCATCTTGGATCTGATGTCGAAAAAACAAAATGACGTGCATATGCAAGCCATCGTTCTTTATCTGTGTACCAAATTTGAATAAAATCGCATCGATAATTGCATGTCCGAGAAATGGTTGAGGATGTGTTCAGCATTTGGGTTTTTTTTTAACAACTAAAATGGCCGCCAGTCGACCATCTTAGATCTGAAAGAAAGCCCAAAAAGTCATGATATTCACCGAGATTTTTTGATGTTGAATTTTCCACAGATGTTTTGCACGTGTAGATAGTCTTCATCAACAATATGAGTTTTATTCAGCTCATTGTAGAAACTTTCTTTGGAAGGGAGTTGTTTCCTCAAATCTGTAAAAGTTGTCCATATAGTCATAAGGCTAAACACCCTTTTTTGACAAGAGTTTTGTTTTCTCTTCATTTAGGAAATATGTTTGGAGCTATGGAAATGATGAGGCTTCATTCTAATGTTGATAAAGGGCTTGCCATACATTTGTATAAATGAAGATATCTATTATGAGTTATGTAAGTTGTTGAGATTGACTTTGTAAATTATCGGTACTTCTGGTCTGGTTGTTGTAAATATTTGTTGTGAAGACTTCAGATTTGTCATAAAGTAGTCTGTGGTAGTAAAGACTCCAGATTTGTCATAAATAAGGTTCCTGTTTCTTTCATCATTTTTATTGTTATTTGTAGTATTTAAAACATAATGTTTGTTTGTATCAGTTAATCCATATATGTTAACAGATTGATGATCCATTTTCTCAAACTTTAGAATGTCTATTCGTTTCATCGGGAATTCTACACCATCTACCTTCAAGGTATTTTCACATTTGTTTACAATAACTTATTAATTCTTGTTTACAATGTGGTAAATGTAGATGAGCAAGAACAGACCAGAGGAAACATTTATTAACTTTATTTTGGATGTTAACAACTGCCTTTTAAAGTTTTATCTGTATCAGAAAATCAATACTGTTGGACCCTGACATTTGCGGTTCTGCTTTTTGTGGATCTGCCTATTCACAGTTCATAAATTGACCTCCTCCTACATCTGCAGTCCTGTGCTTTGCGTATTTACAGTTATTTTCACATTTTCACAGCACGGGCATATTAGGGATACAACTTTTTTGCAACTCCATAGTCCTGTATCATATTCTGATGAGCTTTTGCTAGAAACAATGAAATCAATGTTTTTTTTGTATTTGTTCAAAAATTTCACCCATGACTAACTTTGAAATTTGCATGACTTGCATGACCTTAATTGCTCGCTCACAGCATTGATTGCTTCTGCTGATGTTTTAGTTTTGATGGCTCTTGTTTCCTGTGATTTGTCAAGGATTTCAAAGCAGTCTTGTAGGGTAGTAAGGCTTTTTTTAAAGTTAATAAATAATTAACAGGGTTCTAGTTTTGTAAATCCACCAAATGCAACTGAGTATAAAAATTTCAAAGTTAGTCATGGGTGAACTTTTTGAACAAATACAAAAAAACATTGATTTTCATTGTTTTCCTAGCAAAAGCTCATCAGAATATGATACAGGACTATGGAGTTGCAAAAAAGTTGTATCCCTAGGGCATATTCGTGTTTTTTTCTGACTTGCTTCTACATTCATGGTTCTGTGATTCGTGTATTCGCGTTTTTTCGTGTTTTTTTTTCCACAGTTTTTCGTGGACGTATTCACACTTTTTCATGAGATTTTTGTTTTTTCCTGATGAATCACAAACTGCCGGGAACCTATCCCTCTTTTTTCCATTGAAATAATGCCCCAACATTTGCAGATTTAACATTTGTGACATTTTTCAGGAACATATCCCCCTCTAATATTGGGGTCCCTCAGTACAGGAAGAGGCGTTCAGAGGGTCTGATATCAATTTGAAAAAAATCACCTTCAAAAGTCAGATGCTGTCAACTCAGCATAATGTTCTGGTTCAAGTCCATTTCAGTACTCCACGGCTTTAAACAAATAATGAATATGTGAGAAGCGCATTGCAATATTCTTCACTCTCATTTGGAATCATTGCTTTTCACGCAACAATTCTGGGCCTTGTAGAAACTAAAGCACTGGGTGCATGAACATTGAACAGCTTGTCAATGAAAGAGGTTGAAACACAAGACTTTCTGCTCTTTCTGGCATTAAGGATGGTAGGATTCCTATTTTCTAGTATCTTCTTGTTTCATCGAAAGTTCTCGCACCATCCTCTCCTCCACCTCACTGCATGCACATATTCCTCAACCAAACCACTTTCTTTTTATCCTTAAACACAGACTTTCACTCATCATCATTCCTCCTCAATTGTTTTCTGTTGCCTGGGTAACCATTATCTCGTGCTTTTTTTTCAATCTTGACCTTTTAAAGTTCCAGTTCATTTACACCAAGCCGTTTTATTCTTTACTTTTTCTGTGAATGTGTTATCCATTTTTCCACAATGTGCAGTGATTCCCAGGATCCTTGTTTTTTATATTTTGGCACAAACTCCAGTTTAGGCAATTGTAAGCATTAAAAAGCATAACAAGGAAAGTTTATTGTGAATGAAATCCCTCTGTGATTTGTTACATCAATAAGGAATAAGGAAAACTTTTCAGATTTCCTTCACTCAGTAAAGCTGTTCAATAATTAACAGTAGAGTGTGATAAAACTGCATTTATAAAGTATCAGTTTCATGCAAATAATCTGCAGGACAGTTCCTATATGATAGTGATTATATAAAATAAAAAACTTAAATCAAGAACAGCACACAGAATAAATATAAATAATGATGAAACCGTGTCATCAGTGCAACAGCTTCTTAGATTTGAAGATAAAGTAACACTTTGGTAAAAACATGCAGCCCAGGAAGCCGTAAGATGCGGAAACTACAAAGAATATTTCAGTAACAACATTGATTTTTCCAAGCGTGCTGCTGTAGGCAGGTACAAAGCACAAACACAAAAGGAAAAAGACCAGCATGCTGAAAGTGATAAATTTAGGTTCATTGAAGGATGAAGGCTGCTTTCTTGCTTTTAATGCCAAAGCCAAACAAATCGAAGACAGGAGTCCAAGCTGAACAAAACCACAGATGGCCCAGGCTGGTGAAGCTCCAGAACATTCCAGGATAATGATTGCTACGACAGATGATTTGTTTTTGGAAGGACTTAGAAAGCCAAAAATGATCCAAAATAAGAAGTAAAAAAGTTGTGATATCAAAAGGAACAATATTAAGAGATTTTTTGGAATGTTCTTGATACATCCCCGTGACTTGATGTCTGCTTGTACTCTTACTGCAAGAGTGAAAACATTAAGTGTTAAAAAGGTATCTTTATACAAATTTTGAAGATGTAGTTGAAATGATACATTTTTCACTTAAATTGTTAATCTCAACGCAATGGCTTTGTTGATCTCCAACATTTAATTTAACTCAAAAAATTGGCAAATCACTCCTTTTCCACAAATTGCAAATACAGTGATTTAATTGTCTTTTATCTTTTAATTTATTTCTATGACTCACAGCAACATACAAAATATAATAGGAACAAGATGGAAATTAATTGACAGAGCTGGATGATAAGCTTTGATTGTTCACCAAAATATCATAATCACAAGTGTATAATCCACGATCTATTGTATAATGGAAACTGTGGTGTCTGTTCCTGCATTCGTCTGTCTCCCGCTTATGGTCGACTTCCTGCACTGTGTTTGAAAAGCTGCAATAACCGTAACCTATACTAAAAGTCTTCAAACAACGTTTGCAAGGCAATTATTTATTTAAAGAAAAATCTCCATTTATCATTGTAACCTAAATATAACAAAAAAATAAGAAAAAGAGCAATCAGAGATTGCAGACCCTCGCCAGGACTTGCTTTATGTGGTGTTTGCATAGTTTTGTGTGGTGTATTTTGTGTGGTGTTAGTGTGCTGGTTTGTTATGCAATTAATAATAATGACTTATCTGGAACTGCCACTTTTTATCTGCTGGCAAAGATGACCGGGTACCAAGATGTCTTGCTTTGATGCAACCCTGCTTTGAACGGACACTTGACCCTGACCCATGACATTAATTATTATTCAATTTAATTTAGAATGGGATTAAAATAAATTCAATTCAATACAAATGGAAGACCAAATACTGGAGGTACAGTCCTGCATTGGAGTCATCAGAAGGAACCCAAACAAGCAAAAAGCAAAGATTAAGTCATCAGAAGGAACCTGGATAGGATTTTGGTTTCAGTTGCTACTTCTCTACCCTCAAACCCATCCAGGCACAGTCTAGTGAGCCTTGTTCAAAAAAAGAAACAAAAAAAAACCCAGATTCAAAAAATTAAATAATTCTGCCTGCCAGACCATGCATCTGATCAGGTTGAAATTGAAAACATATATTTCCCATCTCTACAACATCATAATTGTGAAGTTTCACATTGATTGATGAAGCGGTTCAAGAGAGAGAATCTTTATTTATAAGATTTTCGTTCAATCCAATATGACTGCCAAACCATGTGACCTACGATGTCATAGGTGGGGACATTTTGTTCCACATGGATAGCCGGTCTTGGTTGTAAAGTTTCACCTTGATCTGTTCAGCCGCTTCAGAGAAGAATATTTTTGAAGGTAGTTTTTTTTTTAAAAGGCTGCCAAACCACGTGACTGATGACGTTATCAATTTTTTTCCTTTCCACCAATTTATCTCACGATGACCCTCAAAAATGTTCATACTGATTGGATGTAGTATTCTACGTTTGACATTATGACGTCATAACGAAGGCACCAATGGCATCACACAAAAATCATATTTATTCTCCATGAGGAGTACTTGCCATGTGCCATGTTTTAATATTTTCTATGATGCAGTTTCAGAGATACAGAGGTCCAAAGTTTTTCCTTTTTTCCAACATGGCTGCCACACCACATGATCTTTGATGTCACAATGATCATTTAAACATTCTACATGAGAAATTGCTCCTATGGTGAAAGTTTAGTCTCAAACCGATAAGCAGTTGCAAAGAAAACCCATATTCAAGTTCTGTGCAGACAAACAAACAAAGAAACAGACAGACAAACGAACCCAAATGCAATACCCTCTCCTCTGGCGAGTGTAATAATAAACTTCAAGGAGGTCCAAAATAAACAAATTTAATACTCGTTGGGTTCCATGATGCAATTCATTTGATTTAGAGCGTCTGCTCTGAGTTAAGAAGGTTGGCCTTTCAAACTCTGGCAAAGTCATTAGTGATATCAAAGACTTTTACAATGGTGTGTGTTGCTTCCGTGCTTGATACTTAATGTTTAAAAAGGAGAGAGCATGGACAAACAGTCACAGGGTGGTAACCACTGGGCTGGCTTGATGGACCGAATGGTCTGTTTCTTTGTTGAAGTTCCTTGGAAGGGATGTCATCGAATACATAAGGTGAATCATGCATTCATCTTTCCCCCCAAGTTTCCAGTTCTTCCTTCCTGAGAGATTGTTCCTGTATACATGTTGTCCATCCTCTGCATCTTCTCTTACCCCTCATTCTTACCCACATCCCTTGTTTTTCCATCTCCATATGTTTTGTCACTCAACCTTACTGTTGGCGTTTCCCTCTTCTTTTGTGCTCTTCCTTTTATTTTGTTGCATCCTGATCCATTCTGTGTTCTCGCTCTTCCATGAGCCTTAAGTTTGTGTCCAAAAAGTTATCATGGATAATACGTACCCCAAATTTTGATCAGATATTTCTGGGGAAAATGTATGGCTTTTTCATGAGTGATTTCGGTGTTAATTAGTTATATCTTCATGTGCTCATCCAAAAATAATGAAAGCTGCAAAAGGTCATCGTAAACCTTTTCATTAGAATGAGACAAAATATTGTTGATTCACAACTTACCTTTTGACACAATACTGATTTTTCTGATCACACAGATGATAGTCATTGCAACAGCATTGCAAGGCAATGCATGGTGCAGTTTGCATCGAATTACATCTGGTCTGCCAAATAATACGATACTGCTGATAAAACAACATCCAATTACAACAAGCAATTGTACATCACAACCATAGCTTCCAGTTTGTACACAGGGTAAGTCTCGATAAAGCTTCATCAAGAACCCGAGACATGTTGTTGTCACAAGACCCATTAGGACAAATGAGAGCAGAGTTATTGCGATGGGATCCGAGAAAGCCAAAAAATCTTCAGACATTCGCCAACAGTTCTGTTGCCTTCCTTTGGACCAAAATTCTTCTTCACATCGGAGGCACTCGTAAGAATCTTGTACAAAAAAAAAAGAAATTCAAAGATTTTAAAATTATCTCAATTGTTTAATTTAATTTGTAAAACATAGTTAATGTGTTGCAAAACATTCCAAAGTGAACCATAATTTGCTCAATGAACAATTGTTTTTTTTTTTGTACAAACTTAAAAACTTTTTGATTTATTTTGAGAATAAATAATTATTATCTTGGTATTTTGCACATAGGTATGGCTAATAGTGAGATCCAGGAGTTTGAATGACTGAACTTCCTCAAGAGGATTGTTAAGAAAGTAGACAGGAGGGTTTGCCAGATGGTCCTTTCAGCGAGAGATGGTTCGAGGATGAGATTGATCAGCATATTGAAAGACCGATTCCAAGTGTTTGACAATGTTGTGATTTTTTTTTTCAATGTTTAAAGAGATGGAAGAGGCTGCAGACTGCTTGTCTGAAGGTTGAAAGATGTCATGGAAGAGGGTGGAGTCCACAGAGTTTTGGTTTCATCTTTGCATCTTTCCTTCACTTGTGTTTTTTCTGTCATATATTTTCCTGTTGTACTCTTAAGGATCCTAATCCTAGACCTAAATCTTCCTGTGATCTTTCTGATCATTTTAAAAGATCTTTTGTTTTCCCCACTTTGTTGTCACTTTATAACTCAATGCATGCCTCGTTGAAATATTTATTTGTCTATCCTGGCTTGTCATTGGAAGTCGACATTAAGCTGTTTAACGTCCTCTCGACATTTAGCCTTTTTAAGGTTAGCCGTTTAAAAGTCGACATTTAGTTGTTTAAAAGTCAATGGATAAGGGAAAATTAAATGTAATAACGAGAGAGATGGAGAGGACAATAACTGAAAATTTTCAGATAAAGGAAATTAGATGACCTTTGGTTTCAAAACCTAAACTACAAGGTCATGGTGGATTTTGATTGAGAGTTTTTTTCTCTTAATTGAGCGACCTACCAAGACTAATGGGCTCCACCTGCCTGAAGCAACTGGTTTTAAGGTGTCAGTGAGTTACCTTTCACTTGTACACCAATTAGTGTAAACATCTCCACTACGAGAAGAAGGGTGTCAGGTCAGATCAAGTGTGAGAGCATGTGCCGGAGCAGTGCATCACTGCATCCACTTTCCACTGGTACTCCAGGGGCCTCCATCTAGCCATCCCCCAGGCAGATGCCTGACCCATCCCCAACGTGTTGAAATGCTGATCAACCTGCTGCAACCACGAGGCACCTGGTCAGCCCATTGGCCTCATCCACTTACGAGGCTCCCTCGCTGAGAGAATCTGGTGAGCAGGATCAGCGTCAGGAAAACGAGCCACATGTCTATGCAGCCGCAGCTGATGCTTATGGACATGCAGGTAACAAATATCATTTGAGTCTCTCTCAGCAACAGCTCGTTGGACACAGAGTCTGACGAGCGATAGCCAAGGATTCTCCGAAGAGAGAACTGGCACCAAAGGAATTAAGTCTCTGTCTCAGATCCCTGGTCAAGTCCAAGTCTTACATCCGTAGATCATGACACCCCATGATCCAGTGGATCCATGACTCCCCAGGCCCGACCCAGACGTTTATTGACCTCTGGCTCACAGTCAGCAGAGACATGAATATCACTGCCAAGGAAAGATAATCTCTCCAGGACTTCAATATCCTCACTACAAACAGGTACAGACAAGAAAGCAGCATTCAAGATGTCATTGAAAGCCTGGATCTTAGTTTTGACCCAGGAAACCCATAATCCCAGCAGCTCCGACTCCTCATTCAGAACCTTGAGGGCCCCCAAAAGGACATCCAGCGTCTCTGCAAAGATGACGACATCAGCAAAATCAAGGTCAGAGATCTTGACATTCCCAAATGATGCACCGCAGCTTCATCTCTCTGACATCCTCCCCAGAATCCAAGCCATATAAGCGCTGAAAAGTGTGGGGGCCAGTACACACCCCTGACAAACTCCAATAACAACTGAAAATAAGTCAGAGATGGTATCTCCACATCTCACAGCACTCTCATTACCAGAGTATATTTCAAAATCAGATTGAACAGTTTTGGTGGCACACCAGGAAGACCAAGAATCCTCCAGAGGGCTCCCGATTCACTGATTTGTATGCTTTTGCAGAGATCAACATCGTCTGCAAGCAGACCCTGCCGCAACTCTTTTCTGCATTCAGTGAGGCACTGAAGGGCAACGGTATGGTCAATCATTGACCTCTTTGGTGTAAAGCCTGAATGCTCTGGGCGCTGGTGCTCAAGTAGACGGTGGCGAACCCTATCAAGAATTATCCGAGCAAAGACCTTGCCCGGCACTGAGAGCAGCATCACCCCTCGGTAGTTGTTGCAGTCTTGGCGATCACCCTTCCTTTTCCAGAGAGGGACAAAAAAAGGCCCCTATTCCAGTCAGTTGGGATTATGCCTGTGTTCGAGGCAGAACACAGAACTACAAGCAATAACATGAGTACAGCATTTCCACCAGCCTTGAGAAGTTCAGCATGGATGCCACAGATCCCTGGAGCTTCACCCCATTTCAAACGGTTCACCGCAGCCTGTGTTTCCACAAACGAAGGTGGATCACAGTTGATAGGAGGGTCAGCAACAGGGATAGTAACACCCCTGGCATCCATCTCAAAAGCTAGTGGATCAGCCTGGTACAGCCACTCAAAGTAACTGGCCCAGCAGGCCTTCACTTATCTTTCAAGAGGCACCACCCACCACTTTAACTGCAGTCTACTGAGGGACGGGCTTGGAGGAACGTCATGCGTGAATTCCCCTGGAAGCAGGACGAGAATCACTTGACCACAAGCGATGCTCTTCCCACTCACAGATTCCTCGCACATAGGCCTCCTTATCCACCCTGACCGCACGTACAGTTTTACACCTCAGCTCCTTGAACAGCTCAGCTCTGCCATTCAGCCTGGCCCTGTGACTCTGGTCAATGGTATCCACAGTACCCTGAGAGACAAAATTCTTCTTCACTCTTCGGTGAGTTCCAAGACATCCACCTGCAATATCAAATACTGTGGTCTTGAAGGCACTCCACAACTCTTCAGGGTTCCCAAAAGCAATCAGACCACCCAAATTCGCACTCAGCCTGTTCGCAAACTCCTCAGCTACATCTCATCCTTGAGCTTGCCAACATCCAGCCAAGGCTGAGATGGTATCATTTTCTCGGATTTAAGCTGCAACTTCAGAGTTGCTCCAACATGCCTGTGATCAGTATTGAAGAAATGAGCACTCTGGTAGACCCTGCAGTTTTGGATCATCCTCCAGCGACCATCAACGAGCACATGGTCAATCTCCTTTGACACACCACCAGTGTTGGAAAAACAAGTCCAGTGATGAGCCTGTGGGTGCTGAAACCATGAACCAGCCACCCTAAGTCCATGACTTCTTGCAAAGTCAAGGAACTTAGTGCTATACTGGTTCACAGTTCGAGACCCATAGGGACCAACATACACTAATGAGCCAAAACATTATGACCACTGACAGGTGAAGTGAATAACATTGATTATCTTGTTACAATGGCACCTGTCAAGGGGTGGGATATATTAGGCAGCAAGTGAGCAGTCAGTTCTTGAAGTTGATGTGTTGGATGCAGGAGAAATGGGCAGGAGTAAAGACCTGAGCGACTTTGACAATGGGGCAAATTGTTATGGCCAGACGACTGGGTCAGAGCATCTCTGAAACGGCAAGGCTTGTGGGGTGCTCCAAGTCAGCAGTGCTGAGTACCTACTGACAGTGGTCCGAGGAGGGACAAACCACAAACTGGTGACAGGGTGTTGAGCACCCAAGGCTCATCGATGTGCGAGGGCAACGAAGGCTATCCCATCTGGTCCGAACTGACAGAAGGTGTAATGTGGCACGTCACAGAAAATTTTAATGGTGGTCACGGGAGGAATGTGTCACAATCCACAGTGCATCACACCCTGCTGCGTATGGGGCTGCGTAGCCGCCCATGATATCAGGGGGTCAGAGTGCCCATGATGACCCCTGTCCACCGTCGAAAGCACCTACTATGGGCACGCAGTAATGTTGAAGTAATAGTCATACATGAGAAACTTTGACAAGTTTCTTTGATGTAAAACGTAATTGTCTTTGTCATGTAGTGTGGTCATTAATTTTTTTGATTGTTGATAATCACTTCACCACTCTTCTTTCAGGGTTTCTTTATTTGGAGCAAATGGCAAGTCATTTTGTTTGTTTTGGAGTTCTTGTGGATACTTCAAATCCACTTCAAAGTAATACCCAACTTTTGCTTCATCCAATTATTTTTGAGTGGAGATAGCGATATTTTGTAAGTCTCTTTCATAATGTTTATCTTTTACCCATTTGAGACCTCCATATGGGAAAGCTTGAGACATTGCCATCCATTTAGATTGTTAGCATCATAATACGTGAGATAGGAAACATCTTTGGAGGGGTTATAATCTGAGAGATATTTGTTATTTGCTTTAGCATATCTCTTTGAACATACTTGAGAAATCCCACCTCTTTTGGATATCTCGATTATCAACAACATATCTACATCTGAAATTAACTCCAGAGGTTGTTTAATCATCTTTAACACAGCACTCCAAGCGAGACCGGGTGCTGTGTAATAATGAGCTGGGTATAATTCATATGAATACTTATTCTGACAGACTTCTCTCAAGGCTTTAAACACATCGGCTAACAACAGAACATCGGTCTTAGGATATAGGTCATGGTATTCACTGAGGTTTTTGACATTGAACTTTTCCAGCTATTTTGTGTGTAGATATTCTTTATCATCAATGACTTTGATTAAGTTTGTTATAAAAACACTCTTTAGGAGGGAGTTTTGTTTCATTAAATCTGTCAAAGGTGTCCATGTAGTCAGAAGGATATACACCCTTTCGTGATAAGAGTTCACTTTCATCCTGATTTGAGAAATGTCTTTGCAGATGAGGAAATGATGTGAGATTTGATGCTAAGTTTCATAATGAACTGGCCATAAATTTGGAGGAATCAAGAAATCTAATATGAGTTTTGTGTTTTGTTAAAATTGATTTGGTGAAGAAGATGTAGTTCTGGTCTGTGTTAGGAATACCAGATATGTCCCCAAACGTCTTTGAGAGTTCATGTATGAACAAATGTGTGTCGTGAGCATCATTGTGAAGAAAGAGTTTTATTTCATTTTTAAAGTTTTCTTTCTCTCGGCGAATCAATATATGAAGAAGCACTAAGAGGATTTGACTTCTTGATGTGTATATGTCCAAAAATGATTTTATTCAAATTGTACCTACTTCTTTAAAGAGAACTTTAATCATCATCTAATTCATATCTTGGAAGCTCATCCAAAACATGACCTTCTTTTTCACAAAACTCTTGAAGGGATGTTATCAATTCAGGGTATTTTGTTCTCATTATAAACTTCCTCCTCTTTGGTTTCTTCATTTTGTGTTTTTTTTATTTTAAATTTACAACTAAGATAATATTTAAGCTACCTAATTTCCCTGCAATCGCAAAGTGAAGAGCGGGGTGACGCGAACGGTCACGTCTGTGTTCCGTACGTACGTGTCTGCATTTTCAAAATTCATTTTCTCAGCAACCATTAGTCCGATTGACACAACATTTTCCAAATAGGTGCGCCTCCACGTGGGCATTTTTTTCGTCATAACTATCCCGTCATAGGTCATGTGGTGCAGGCGCCATCTTGGAAAAACCGAAAAAATTTGCACCTCCTTATCTCCGAAACCACTCCATGGAAAAAATTTACACATGGCTCATTGACAAATACTCCCCATGCGGTATAATATATGTTAGTGATGATTTCATCGGTGCCTTCATTATGACGTCATAATTCGACAAGTGCAACGCTTGATCCGGTCAGCATGAAAAAAATTTCTCAGCAATTGTTGAAACCGCCAATCGATCAATGCAAAACTTTAACTAATTGATCACCGATCCATGGGAAATATAGTTTGATAAAAGTGACATCATCGGTCACTGGTCTGGCACCATCTTGGGTCAAAGAAAGAAAACCGTAATAAAACAGAAGAGTTGGCATGCACCAAGTCCTTCTCAAGACTGTGTAGGGTAAGTATTCTATAAATACCATCTCGTTCATTTAGATTATTCAGAAATAAAGTTTAGATTTGTGATATAACTTTGAGGCATGCTTCGGTTATCTATTTTGGTGTTGTAGTTTTAAACCAAAAAGTTATATTTATTTGGCCTGTAAATGCTTTGTCAGTGTTTTCATTCAAGTATCCTTCTTCTTTCTTCTTGTGTTCGAGTATTTGTAAGTGTTTGTTATAATATTTATAGTCCGTATAACAAATATTGCAATAAGTTGTATTCACCATATTTATAGGATAAAAAAGAAAATTTTTCGAAGATGTATTTACTTGTATGTCTTTGCTTAAAATAAATTTTACACAAGTATAACCGCCTATTTAATAGTTCATCTTTACTTAAAATAAAAAATAATGATACATCTTTGAGGGTTTATTTCCATAGCTTAATTTTTATCCCTGATATAGAGCCTCTTGAATTTCCTGATACTCCATATGATAATCTTACAACTTGCCCAGCATGTGATATAGTAGGATTAAACAATGAATCAAAATATCCCAAACAAGGTATATTTTGTGATTACATTGCAATTACTCACCCTAAAAAACATGAAAAGGAACATAATTATTTGAAAATTACACCAAAAAATGAATTACTTTTCAAGAACGATAAGATGAATGAATAAAAATATGAGGGTGATTACGCTTTTCCTTACAACAGAAGAGATTGATAAAATTCGGAATATGTTCCAAGGATTAATGCTATATATTATTCATGACTTTCATTTTGGTTTATTTAAACTTCAAAACAAACTGAATGATCAAACATTGAAGGTATAATCCAACTGTTTTGTTTAAAACATTGAAGATATAATACAACTATTCCAAAATGTAAAAAGAAAACCAACCCTCTTCAGTATCTTGTAATTTCTGTGATAAATATGGATGATATGCTTTTACACCAATATTTAGGTAAATCAAAAAATAACTTCATACTATTTGATGATTGGATAAATGAGAGCAACCAAACGGTTATGGAAAGCTCCCTCACTAGAGGGAGACATGCTCTTGAAATGCTTTCAATTGGTTCAATGAAGTATCAGCCATTTTTGACCAGTTGATGAGAATGAAAATAATTAATAAATGTCACTACAAAGATAACTTAACCATATTAAACTAGAAGGGCACTCAGTGGAGCACATACCTCCGCCACATAATGCCTGATCCACGAGAACATATCGGGCCCAATACATTTTTGAAATATCATGCTATATACCGATTTTGGCCCTATCTCTCAATGGTGAAGAATCACTTTAAAAAGTAAATAATTATCGTATCCAGATCCTGATTCGGATCTTGACCACAATCGATTCAGTTTGTCGTGGTCACACATCCAACCTGTCAACCAAGTTTCATCCGAATCCGTCCACAACTTTTTGAGATATTGTGCTATATATTAGTTTAGCCCGATCTCTCAATAGTGAAGAATCACTTAAAAAAAATTATTGGATCCCAATCTGGATTCGGATCTTTGCCAAAATTGAATCAATTCTTCCTTGTCGCACACCTAACGTGTCCTCCAAGTTTTGTCCGAATCTGGATGCAACTTTTTGAGATATTGTGCTACATATAATTTTTGGCCTTATTTCTCAATAGTGAAGAATGACTTTAAATTCTAGTAGTCGGATCCGGAAGCGGATCTTCACCAAAATCTTATTAGTTTGTCCTTGTCA